>LR750020.1:1029365-1096084 GCA_902729485.2 Mus minutoides
TGGGTGGACTTCTCTGGTTGGGTCCTTCAAGAAATACCTGTTGTATTATATCAAGAACTGCTTTCCTTCTAGTGCTCAAGGAGCCTGGCCATGGGAAGTTCACACTTTCAAAGCTATTTGGTGTTGCTGTGCTCTAACTGCAACTTGTTTTTAACACATTCCTAGCTGCAACTCTATACCACTTTTGTCTTGATACCCTTCATGGTATGGCCATTAAACACTGTGCACCCAGCTGATCTTACTTGGTATACTAGGAAAGATTCCAGAGACTTGCATGAAAATTGAATTCTATTTAAAACATGCTAGAGAGTTTTCTATTGACTTACATCCTACTATGAATTGCTTAAAATGTGAATAATTCGTTTTTAAATTTAGATTTAGTGTAAACCTAGATTTATTTATTTTTAAATATTGAGTTTATCTAAAGTAAGATTCTTAGGAGGAGAGAACTTAGCACACTTTCATTTGTTTTTTTCAACTTCATAAGTTGTTGAACAGACCTATCCCTGGTTTAGTCTACCTTTTGTTCAACAATAGGGCAATCCCTTCTTGCCCACACCATAAAATGAGTGATCTCTCTCTCTTTCTGTTTAACTTTGTACGTGCTGGGCAAATGCTTAGCACTAAGCTATACTCCCGGTCTGATTACACTTATCAAACCAAGAAAAGATTTAGTTCACGGTCTTATGATATCTGCCTGCTGATACTATGATGCATTCCAATTCCACTCCACACACATATTAGAATACTTGAAAGTTAGTGATACCTCCAAAAATTTAAAATATATTAAACGAAACAAAACAGAAGTGTATTTTTGTGGAAAACCATGGTAATGTTTAAAGGTTTTTGTACTGATTGTAGGAGGTCATAGAAGTACTCATTGCTCTATGTGTATCTGAAGTTTCAGGTTTGGAGTTACTAAAATTACATTAAGCACAACTTGCTCTTGGTACTCTCGTTTTACGATATCTGGAGTGTGTGTGTGTGTGTGTGTGTGTGTGTGTGTGTGTGTGTGTGTGACAACTGCTATATCTGTGCTATCTTCAACCACAACTGCTATGGGTCTTCAACTGTGATTTATTATATGTGGAAGATTACAAAACTTTTCTAAAGGATAGATGGCGTGCATAATATTTAGGGATCTTGATTTTTCTCAGCCTCTCTAGGTTTTCTTTCTAAAATCAATTTTCATCTTAATTCAATTGGAGTTTCATTGGATATTTCTTTATTTTGAGATAGAGTCTCTTTGTGTGGCCCTAGATGTCCTGGAACATGCTCTGTGGACCAGTCTCTCATCAAAAATCATAAGATCTACTTATCTCTGCCTCACAAGTGCTGGGACTAAAGTGTACACCACCATATCAATCTGGGTCTTGTTTCTTTTTTTAAAAAAAGACTTGGATGGTTTTCCATCTCATTGGTAAACATCACCCTATGTGAGGAAGGTATAATTTGAAATGATGTATTTGACTCTTGTACCCCTTTCCTTAATTATGGACAAATTCTATTCCTCAAAGGAAGAACTATTTCTTAGAATGTAATTTATTGGTATAAATTATACTTAGGTAAGTGCAATATCATTTTGTACAGAAGAAAGCTTTCCCAAGTTGATGTGTGTTCACAAGCATGTCTTTATAGCTAGCAAAAACTTAAAGGCAAGGTTATATGGTAGAAAACTATTAAAATACAGTTAATCCCTTGGAGATAATGATTGAAATCATGAGCTCAAGAAAGAAAAAAATGCTGTGGATTTTAATTACCAGAACAGCATTGACTTATTTTCCTGAAGAGGTGATCTTTAAATAATGAGTGATTTTAATTAATTATATATAAATATAGCCATGGCATCCTGAATATGGCCAACTTAGTCTAATAATACTTTAAAGTGTTATTCTTTGTATCACAGAATAAACAATATGCATTTTCTCCTCAAAGTTCTTGGGAAGGCGTACACATTTGGAGTTTGTTCTAAGACAGTTCTCCATATTTAATGCATATGAATTATTTGTTATTCTTGTTAAATGACAGGCTCTAAGTCCATATATACAGATGTGGAATATGGAGGAAGCTCCAGAGAATTTGTGTTATTGACAAGGACTATCCCTCAGATCCATGGGACTTGTCAAAGCCGTGCTCTAGTTCATGTGTGAATGCCAACAAATTATACCAAAAGCAAGAACTACACTTTCCTGAGACTGCTCCCCTTCAGAGACCTACCTAGACTAACTAACTTCTGTTCCCTGTGCTGTACATTACAGCAGCACTGGGATTCTAGGTGGCTTGCATGTATAATAGGTGCCTCTGGGTGAAAGTGAACAAAGCCACCCTCTCCTAGAACCCCTGTATATGTGTCTCTGTGTCTCACATTTTTCATTCCCTAATCTGGTTTCCAGGTTCAAGCCATTCAGGATGCATCACACAAATATGAGAGAGGTTGGGACTGTGAAGTTCTGAAGTCCTCATGAAAGATGATTATGGTTTCGTTACCCTTACACTCTCCTGAAAGTACCATGCTCTGCGGTCAATAGTCTTCCAGGGGTCAGGCACTCCCTGGGATTAGCAGTGTGGTAGTGCGTGTTCCACTGAATATCAGGATTTCCTCCAAATTGAAACATTTCTTCAGGACCCTTAAATGGTGAAAGTTCACATGCATGAGTGAACAGAAAGATTCTTGAGGGCCCTTAGCCCATGTATAACAGTGAGTAAACCATTACTGGCTGTAGTAGGCTCTGACCAGCCCAACTGCAGAGAGAATGAACTATTTAGACTGTTAATCTTCCTTCAAGCTGCCCGTAAACAGCATAGTGTCCCATCATATGGTAGGTTTTCAAGGATGTTGTCCTTGAAATGGTGAACTTTTCAGGTCCAGCCAGTGGACAGCTGATTTTGGAGTTATCTCTCATCCTCCTGCTCCTCCTTTTTCTTCTTCAAATTGGACATTGATGCAATCACCACTTTCATCTCTTATGGGGTCCCTTGCTGTCATGGGTAGACATGTTGTATACCCCAAAATGTCTGGCACACATCAGGCAGAAAATGCATTATGTAGATTTTGGCCAGCATATTTTAAAGTAGGGGCAAATAGCCAGAGAAAGGAGAACAAAAGAGACCCACCCACACATCATGCCTGTAATCACAGCGCTAGGGATGTGAGGAAGACCAGCGAGTTCCAATTCAGCCGGAGGCACATAAGCAAGAGGCCTCATACAAAACAATCCCCGAGTGCACTAAACACAGTAAAGTCATCATTTCGTGCACATTTGTTTCTTTTTAAAGGGTGCTTGCATGTAGGTCTCTTTGTAAAACATATTCATTAAGGCAGATTTGGACAGCTCAAGAGCACCTGTCATTGAGGAAAAGGCTAGCCTTACTAACCCTCCCCTTGGGTGTCTATGGTGGGGCTTAATAGAAAAATAAGTAAGCTATTGCTCAGTGACATAAACAGGCGAATACATGGTGATATCCACACAGCTGCAGCTATGTTTGCTTTTAGAATGGCTAACGCCCCTGATTTTTGATCATTTATAAACTCAAAGTGACAGAAAAGGTACACATTTGATATTGTTCCAGGCTGTTAAATTGTTTTACATGACCAGAGGAGGAAGCACATCCATTGTCTCTCCAGGATACAAACTAATACAGCACATACATATGACGTGATGGTCAGAGCAAATCATACACCTTTGAGCCTTTAGTTAATGAATGCCCAGGTTCTGGCCCCCTTCAGTGAATTTGTTAGATACTAAAGTCTGGCTATTTTGCAGGGGTGAACCTATGCGGCAAAAGGTGTGTTATTTTTTATGTTTTTAAATACACTCTTATTATTATGTTTTGCTTTCTGCCTAAATAATCTGTTTGCCACATTTATTATATTATTTCTTATGTGCATTCAACATATAGCAAATAACTCATTTAACAAGGGTTCTGCCTGCAGGTAGGAGGGGAGGCAGAGCTATGTGACTCCCCCCCCCCCAAGACGATTCCATTTAATCTGTTTTTCTTCACAATTTTAAAACTACATTCTCTGTAAAAAGTGCCTCCAGGTGTGAAAACAATAAATAGAAATACAATGAATTCAAGTATCTTACAAGGGTTTGTGGCTGTATTAAATACAAATAATAAAAACACTTGGATAACACAACATTTTAATATTATCTGTGCCCACCCTGAGTCTCCCCAGATTCCAAAGAGCCCCAATTCTATTTAGCAGGTGCACTTCCGGGAAGTGAGTATAAACAAGCAAGCCTCTTGGGAATCTTATCCATCATGAGATCTGCAACCGAGAACTTAGGAAGAAGCAGACGTGGTGTGTTCTTACTGTTAACTAAGACAAGGAAGAACTGAAGACAAAAGATTCAGTAGATTTCCCCACGTTGGCTCACTGAACCGCCACACCACCACAGTGTAATGGTTCTTCCTTCTAACCAGACACAAGGATAGTCATATTTATCTGATACTTATCAGTTGTGTGGTTAGATCAAATACCACAGCAGATGTTACCATTCAATTCCTGTGTGCATTCGACCCAATGCATTGAAACTGGATTTTGCAGGAGCTTTAGTGGAGGATCTTGAGATGAGAGGATTACCATTAATTTTGGGGTGTGTGTGTGGGGGGGAGGGGTCTGATGTAGTCACAGAGATGTATTCAAACCAACAACAGGGTCAACATATGCAGATGAAACAAGGGAGGTGGGCAGTGCTTGGCAGTGGCCAGCACATGAACTAGGCCACTCTCCAGAGCCTCCAGAAGGAGGGGTGGGTGAGTTGGAGACCCCCCCCCCCTCTGAAGCAATACTTCAGATCTTCAGAGATGGATGACAATGACTTTGTATTAAAGCATTATACTTGCTTTGGTTTTATTCCTAGCAGCAACAGAAAATGAGTACAGTTGCTAAAAAACACATAAACAGCACCACTTGGAGTATAAATACAAATGTAGAGAAACCACTGCTTGGTAGAGTACCATGAAGAGAGGATGAAGGCTGATTATGGGATGGATCCCCGGGTGGGGTAGTCCCTGGATGGTCCATCCTTTCATCTTAGCTCCAAACTTTGTCTCTGTAACTCCTTTCATGGGTGTTTTGTTCTCTATTCTAAGGAGGAAAGAAGTATCCACACTTTGGTCTTCATTCTTCTTGATTTTCTTGTGTTTTGCAAATTGTATCTTGGGTATTCTAAGTTTCTGGGCTAATACCCACTTATCAGTGAGTGCATACAGGGAACTTTCGGGATAGCATTTGAAATATAAATAAAGAAAATATCTAATTCAAAAAAAAGAGGATGAAGGCAAGTTTTATTGTTATAAAAGCAATGGAGTTTCAGTCGGGTGGGAAACTATCCAGTGTACATTCACACCTAACTCTTTTTTTTTTAAATTATTTTTTCTTTATTAGATATTTTCTTCATTTACATTTCAAGTGTTATCCAGAAAGTTCCCCATACCCTCCCCCATCCCAGCCCTGTTCCCCTACCTACCCCCTCCCACATAATGGCCCTGGCGTTCCCCTATACTGGGGCATATAAAGTCTGCATGACCAAGGGGCCTCTCTTCCCGATGATGGCCAACTAGGCCATCTTCTTCCATATAAGCAGCTAGAGACATGAGCACTGGGGGAACTAGTTAGTTCATGTTATTCTTCCACGTATAGGGTTGAAGACCCCTTCAGCTCCTTGGGTACTTTCTCTAGCTCCTTCCTTGGGAGTCCTGTGTTCCAACTAATAGCTGACTGTGAGCATCCACTTCCGTGTTTGCCAGGCACTGGTATAGCCTCCCACAAGACAGCTATATCAGGGCCCTTTCAGCATTATCTTGCTGGCATATGCAATAGTGTTTATTTTTGGTGGCTGATTATGGGAAGGATCCCTGGTAGCCACAGTCACTGGTTGGTCCATCCTTTTGATTCAGCTTCACACCTGATCTCTGTAACTCCTTCAATGTGTGCTTTGTTCTTAATTCTAGGAAGGGGCGAAGAGACCACATTTTGAACTTCATTCTTCTTGAGTTTCATGTGTTTAGTACACACCTAACTCTTGAAGTCACAGCCATATCTGTCATGTTGACCAACCATGTCAAATATGCACACTAAGTCCTATAAGCAGTTAAGGGGTTATTTTAACTTAATGAAACTTCTAAGATTGTTTATAAATGAATTCAACTTTATGCTTTTTAAGAGATCTACAATGGAGCTATTCATAGAAATAGGGTGGTAGGGCTGGAGGAATACTCTCATATTACTATTAATGATTAACTTTCTAAGTGCAACTATGCATGCATTCTAGAATTTCGTGCATTTCATTTGAGGATTAAGGGCACAAAGGGACCTGGTGAAGGTCATGAGCTAGGTAATGGGAAACCAAGGGTTGCATGGCTCGAGCTTCTCACCTCCATGTCCAGCTTTCCAGCTGTAGGCTTCTGTCATCTAACAGCAATGCTGGAAAGAGCCCAAATGTGGATGGATAGGCCAGTTCCCAGATGGGTCTCTTAGCCCTGCTGAAGGTAAGGAGGTAAATTTACTTACTGGAGGTTTGCAGTGATTTTAAACTAAATAAAATTGTTCCTAGCTCTGCAACAGATTTTTTTTCTTTTCTTGGCAAACCAACAGGTATGGCCATTTGAAATGAGTATTGTTCCCCCAACTTTGCTTTCACAAAATGAGATTGGCTGACCCCAGGATGGTCCTGACAAATGTCACACTGCAGAGTGTGGTGACACTTCAGCTTGTTTTAAAATAAATAAATAAATAAATAAATAAATACAAAGCCTATTTGTGGTCACTTAGTGCTCAGGGTGTGAATCTTTCTGAGTGCGACTGAATATGTTTATTAAATTTGTATCAGATGGAGCAGGAAATCACACATCTGACAATCAACCAATTTTACTAATAATTTTTGTAAAGAAGTATTTCTGAGTACCCTGAATGAGATGCATTTTAGTAGCTCACTCTGTACAGTATTGTTACTTATACAAAAGGACTCCCTACAGTTGTAGTTTCCATACTGGGAAAACTTCAAATCCAGTGCTACCACGTTGGGAGTAGGGTTGAGGCAAAGCCTCGTGGGAAGACAGGAGGCCACAGCCTTCATGAATGGATTGATGTACATTCCTGTTGCAGTTGAGCACTGTGAAGTAGAGCTCTTGCTTTCTTGTTCTCTCCTTCCTTTCTGTGGGAGGATGCAAGGTGACATTCTTGGGTCCCAGGGACTCGATCTTGGACTTACCCGTCCTTAGAACTACGAGACAATGTAGTTAGTAAATGACCAAGTCTCAGTACTTTCATTATAGCACCATGAAGCACACCATCTTGTCTACATTTTGCTTTTAGTTTTTCTATTAGTTTATTTTTTAATGATTTTTCAAAAATATTTGCTGAAGTAGCTTGAAGATTTTCTATCTCCTTTTCACTCAGAGTCTCTGTATATTTATCTTTCTTGTATCATGATTGATTCTCTCAATATACACTTGTACATGGACACAAATGAAAAATGTATGTGTTTGTATATATACATATATATATATATATATATATATATATATATATATATATACATATATGACTACATATATGCATATCTTTAAAAAGTTTCATTCCACTTAACAATTGCCATGCTATTACACACACACACACACACACACACACACACACACACACACACACACACACAGCATTCTTACCCCAAATGATGTAGGAGTGTGTATGTTGTAGGAGATATATCCTCACTCTCTGCTCCCAAAGTCCAATAAGCTAGGAAAACATAATTACTTAATTGCTTTACAGATTTTCTGATTTTCATTTTATTTTACTACATAAAATATTAGTTTGATTTGGTTTTGTCTTGTTTGTTTTGTTGCCAATGAGTCGTCTTCTATATGAGTAGACTATCCTCAGATACCAGGTTCCCCAGCCTCAGTTTCCTGAATGCCAATAGACAATGATGGGCACTAGCTGGATAGTGTGCCTCAGTTCAGGCTGCCAGGATTCTCCTATTACAACATGCATGTTATTTATTTGGATCAAGAATGCTATCTTCAGTGTGCTATATGCCTCTCGATTCCTAGTATCTGTAGTCCCTTGGGCTTTCTTTACTCCACTGAAGGTGTGTTTACTGTATCATCTGTGTCAGGGGTAATGTCAGGAAGTTTCTTTTTTTTTTTCCTGTTCTAATTCTGTAATTGATAAAAAAAAAAAAAAACCCTGCAGATGATAACTTTAAGATAATCTGATTTTCATTAAACTTTTACCAATTTAGTATCTACTGACATTTCTTGCTGGGATATATAGTGGGAGGGCCCTATATATCTTTATGGTACTGTATATACAGCCCGGGGCAGTGCATGCTGTAAGCAATATCTCTGCCACTGGACATGTCTTCAGCTGTTATATGTATGTTCTTCAAGGTTACTAGGCCCATAAGAGTGCAATGAATTATTTTGTCTTATGAGTTATGTAAGAACTTTGCCTTGAGATTTGGTTTTATTTCACAGTTTTTGAAATTTATTTATTATTTGTTTTATTAACTATCACAGGTCTCAGAAATATTTCTCTCTTTATTTTTAACTAGCAATTTTCTTCAGAAACTAAATTTTCTGCTTTGATGTATAGATTTAGATTTTGGTTTATTTCTGCAATGTTTTCTCAGATTGTAATTATAAGTATTGTTACACTTGACTTCTTCAGTGTCCCAGATATATGGTCCCTCCTTTGCCAGCCTCCATTTCTGTCCTGTGTATCTCTGACTTTGCTTGTTTCTAATCTTTCTTTAATAATCTTTGTTATTCTCCTAGCCATCTACAGAGACTCTGACTAAATTTCCATTTTGTACATTATTCTTCATATCTAAGCTACTTTACTACCTCCCCCTCCATTTTCCTTGAGTTCAATAAAATTCTTTATGGAATTTTATTGTTGATTTCTCTCTCACTATGTACATCAGATTAGTCTAGAATTTGCTATGTAGCCAAGGTTGGCCTTAGACTTGTAACCCTCCCCCACTGCTTCCCTAAGACTGGATTTACAGGCAAGAGCCACCACACACAGCTTGCCTTGAATTTATGAATTTCTAATTCAACGTTTTTTTTTTTTTTATACTGTTTCTGAATGTTTGCTTGGAAATATTTAACTTGGTTTGCGATGCTATTCTACATCTCTGTCGGCCTCACATTTGGAATTGGGGTTCGGGAGGATGAACTTAGGACAGGTGATTCTTACTAGTATCGGCTCTGCTCTGTTTGGGTCTTTGGTGCTTGCTGTGAAGACCATGGCCAAGAGTATTCTCTTTAATGAGTTTTCACTTGTGTTGTGGCAGAGAAGAATACACATGCCCAACAACATGCTGTTTGTGTTTTTGGATTGTAAAAATCTCCTCTTACACTAAATCTCCAAAAGAAATCTCTTCCTTCCAGTTTGTCTTTTATTGCTCCTTTAGAAACGATGTCATTTGTGCATCTGCTAAAATCATGCAGCCCTAAACCCTCAGCTGTGAGTTTAGATTTCTCAGAGACTAGAATCTTCTTTCAGTATTCAGATGTGCAGTGTGAATACCCTCTCTTAAGAAAGATTTATTTCATGTTTATTTTATGTATGTGGGTGTTTTGCATGCATGCATACCTGGGCACCACAGAGCCCAAAGAGAGCATTGAGTCTACTGAAATTGGAGCTACAGATAGTTGTAAGACACCATGCAGGTGCTGAGACTTGATGGGAAGACCAGTCAGCATTCTTAACCGCTGAGCCATCTCCCCAGGCCCAAATATCTTCTCTTTGACAGGAGTTAGAGAGAGAAGCTTTAAGCCTAGCATGGGTTTCCATAATTTCCTTATTGTGCACAGTGATCTTGCTAGTGGCTTGCATGTTTGTGGTCCAGCTACCTTATTTGTAGCAAATTCTGTTTGTTTAGTTCAAGTAGCAGCTCATTGTAATTTGGCTATGTTTTTATTTCTCTCTTTTTCTTTTTCTTTTTAAAGATTCATTTGTTTATTATGTGTAAGTACACTGTAGTAGTTTTAAGACACACCAGAAGAGGGTATCAGATCCCAATGTGGTTGCTGGAAATGGAACTCAGGACCTTCGGAAAAGCAGTCATTGCTCTCAAGTGTTGAGCCATCTCTCCAGCTCCCCTACCTTTTCATCTATAATATTTTTTAGTAATGGACATTGCATTAAATGGAAACAAAAATGCTGGAGGGCAAAATAAAACACCCCACATTTTCATTCTTCAAGTCCTGTTATTTAAGACTTCTGTTTTCTCCCGAAGTCTCTGTTCCTTTGGGAACACAGGGGAGGAATGACATTTCTAGACAGGCACTTCCACTGTCTCATGTCTTCCACTGCTCATGACCACCCTCCTCCCATACTTAGGGGGCACTTCCATCAAAGCACCGCACACTCCTTACTCTGCTTTCCTGACCTTACACCATCCTGGACTGGTACCATCTTCCTACATGTGGTTGCTTGGAAGTTCCTATTTATTTATTTAAGAGAATACTTTATTCCCTTTCTGTTTACACGCAGCATGTGCTTAAGCTCTTCACTGGAGGTAGTTTCTCTGACACCGATGGGAATTAATCTACTTCTGTTTCTTCCCATTGTCTGACTTAGATGGCAAGGAGCTCTTTGCAAAGAAAGATTGTGTTTTTCTTCTTTGCTTTTGTACACCTGGAAACCCAGAGGCAGAGGCGGGACACATTGAAAACATGGCATACATCAATGGGTTTGAACTTTACCCTTGTGATCTGATTTCTAGGTTACCCACAGCCTTGCAGTTCACCCTGACCCTTCAGAGACATGTATCAGTTTTATTTTGTATATCTGAATGACACCACCAGGAAACAGAAGTCAGGCCAAACATACCCTCTTGGGATTTGTCAAATTTATTTGCTCAATATCAATGTTGGCTTGATTCTTTTCTTTAAAGAATCATTTTTATGAAAAAAAAACAAAAAACAAGAGTATAGATGTCAGAGAAATTACTAATAAAAGCTATAAAATAGAACATTTTTGTAAAGATTAAAAATCTTCCTAAGAAAATGTTTTCCCCTAGATTTGTTTATATAACAAAATGAGAAAACTAAAAATATAAAATGCTTAGGCTAGAATGAACCTACCAGAACATTAATTCCTATACTAACATCAATTTTATATAAAGAAGAAGTAATAGAAAGCATTAGTACCAATGAATACAGTTTACAAATCACTGATATGGCAGGTGCTCTGCTAAATATTTGGCATTAATTGTGTCTTTAGTCACTCAACAACCCAGTGAAGTTGTTACTATTATTTGATTCTATTGGTCTCTTTCTTTTAAATAGAATGTGTACTCCTTTTTAAATACCATTACGGGTGGGGTAACCGCAGGAGATATTACTTGCCTCTGATAGTACCTATGTAATCCTCTAATGAACATGACTAATACCTTCCTCTGGCTTCTCAGTTTCTGTTGTGGTTTGCATCTAAAATATTTCCCAAAGGCTAAGTGCTAAAAATGTGGCTGCTGGGCTGCTGGGCTTTGGGAAGTAATCTTGAGGGCTTTGGATTCTCAGTGAGTTAATCAAGTGATGGGTTGAAATGTGATGAAATTGGCAGATGATTATAAACTGAAGAGATAGAACATAATAGAAGTGATTTGGTCTTCAAGGATGTGATCTTGGACATTGAATTATCTCCTCCTCCTCTCCCCCACCCCATCTCTTTCTCTCTCCTTGCTCTTATTCCTTCCAAGCCACCATTTGCCATATGCTATCACCACAATGTTCTGCTCACAATCACAAAAGTAAGATGAAGGCAGAGCACCAGAGACAACAACATCTGAAACTATGGGCTTTGTTGTACCATGTGACCTCACTGTGGTCTTGGTTCTAAATACACAGTGTGTCTGCTTTGTACTGGGCATGCCATGATGCCATACAATGTCAGTGAACCATGCCTAAAACATCTTGGGTCAGATTCAAAACTCTTAAGTTGTAGTATGCCTACTGCACATACAAAGGCTTCTGCTCTCAGAGAATCATTATCATTTAATTTTGGAAAATAATTTTTGCTACCTTATAATAACATAATCATCAACATTTTGTTTTACAGGTGCTTATGGACTTGAGCTTTAGCAAGTATCATTCAATGCACTTTTAAATTTCCAACTGCAATTGTCTTGGTCACACTTCTGCCCTTTTGTGCTACATATTTATGAAAAGCAATTTTCTCAATATTGCCAATTATAAAATCAGTATAGCCATCAATTCTGAAAAACACAGAAAATGTGGTATGTCTTACAGTACCAAATATTCAACCAAGATTTAGTTCTTTATTCAAAAATAAATAACCTTATCTACTCATTAGTATGAAAATTGATTTTCATCTTAATAAGTGATATATATTGATTCTTATAAAAAGTTTTTTTTTTAAAAAAGATTTATTTATTATATGTAAGTACATGTAGCTGTCTTCAGACACACCAGAAGAGGGCATCAGATCTCATTACAGATGGTGAATGAGTGTACGGCATACTACATAGCCATTTGTAGAAGTCAAAGAAAAACTTAAAGATGTTGGTTTCATCTTACTTTATGGATTCTACTGATGGAATGCACTGGAATTCATATAGTTTGTCCTTGTGGCTAGTGTCTTTACCCACTGAGCCATTTTGCCAGCCTCAAATATTTATTTTTAAAATGAATCTATTTATGATTCATTATCAGAATATCAGACTATGTTTATTTGTATAACTATTTTACATATGTCTTTTGTAGTAAGATATAAAAATATTTCTTTTTCAAAAGAAGTTTTCAGGTAGAAACCATTTAAACAGCCTTAGTTTAAGTACCTAGTGTGGCTTCACCATATCTACTTTTTTCTTTTTAGAAACTATTTTTCAGTTTTACACATGTCCATAATGCATATTGACACTCTCGTCTCTTACCCTCTCTTACCTCCCCATCTACCCACCTTCTTCCCCCCAAATCTTCTTTTCACACTTGCCGCGTCCCCAATCTCTGACCAGCAGAGAATGGGAATAACGACACACTCATGCCAAGGTAGGTTCTTCATCAACAGATCTCTCGCAGCAATCTCTGCTTCCTTTATTCAGACAGTAACAGCCTCTCCCTCCGTAATCTCCTGCAGTGAACCCCTTTATCCCCTGATCACCCTCAAGGCAGTTCAATATATACCCAGCCCTCTAACATCATCTCACTCCACTCATTGCTCTCCAATCAGCATTATTCCGCCCCTAGCACAAGTTGCATGCACAGGCAGGACAACAGATCATTGGCTAACACTATGGTAAGGCTATATGACGTTTCAGATCATGCGGTAGGTGCGGATGACTCAGCTTGCTGTTTTCAGAAGTTTTAGTAAACAGGATGGGGTTAGGAGGCTTAGCACTAAGCTGGGCACCATCTTAGCTCAGTGGTTACGCCGGCTTACCACACACACTCATAATTATTCATTTTGCTTTGTGACTCACTAACTTTAGTCAGGACCTACTGTATGATCACAGGTTTGGAGCCTGATGGGTAAAGCTGCCTATGAACTATTGAAAACAGTGTCCCCCCCACCTCCCAGAGTCTCTTCCTAGCCAGTAGTTCAGGGGTAAGAGGGAGGGCCTAATGAGCCTCTGCTCCATCCATGACAGACCACTGGACAGAGCCAGTCTCCTGCATGTTCAATACAGACATCTGAAGTTGCTGTGAGCCCATAATTCATATCTATCTTCTCTCAGTTATCTGAATGAAGCAAGGTGACCTTGAACTCAGAGCTGTAAGTCTGAAGGATGTCAGGGTCTAAATACATGCTAAAAGAAGGGCTGGGAAGTCTAGGTTGAGCTGTGTAAGATGTAAATTATTTGTGTGTGGACTCCAGTTATTATGATAAAATCTATGCTATCTTAAATCATAGAAAAATGTATACTAAGCATAGTCTTTTATCATAACAATAACAAAACTCCTAAACCATATGGCATCTGAATGAGTCAGAAAGCAATGTTAAAAAAAAAAAAACATACTGAGAGGAGCTGAGCCAAACCTGGGAACTTAACTGAGATAAACTAGGCACAGAGAGAGGCAAACACAACATGTTCTCTTACTTATAGAAGTGGGAAATTCAGTCTCTTGAAACAACAGAGCATCACGATGACTATCAGAGAGTGGTAAAGGCAGGCATTAGAAGAGAGCCCCCAAACCCAGAGAGGAAGACTTTGTCTTGCTTTCCCACAATCTATGATATACTTCGAATTTGCCAGAAGATTAGGAAAATCCCAATACACATTCATGAACCAAAGCAAGGGAATTAATCTTCACCCTGATTTCATCCTTCTACATTGTATGCTCATATCAAATTATCATTTAAAGTCTGTAAATGCGTTCAGATATTATATGTCATAATAAGAGAGAGTGAAATGGCACTGCTGTTGTATCTAGAGAGAAAGACCAAACTCAGTGACTTTATAATTCTGGTGAAGACACTGGAAATCAGACTACTAATAGTTTGTGGAACATTAAATCATAATTGGATGATTTTTAGACAGAATAACAGGAATAAACAGCCTAGAAATTCAGATCCTTGATTGATTGAATTTTTTCAAGTTTCTAATCCCAGAAAATTAAGATTTGCTTTTCAAAAAGACATTGAAAAATTAAGACCCTCAGAAACTTCATAGTTGATTGAAATGATTCAAGGCACAAGTTCTCAGTGGAGGGAAAATCACTCAAGGCAACCATCAGATTAAGAGTCCAGCCTTCTCATCTTCTCTACCACGTCACCTCAGGGAAGTAGCTCTTAAATTGAAAAGGGGCATTAAAGAAACAAAAATCAGCTAGACTCTAGAATTATATCTGAAAAATAATTTCCTAAGGTTTCTGCCAAGGGAACTGAACAGAAGCAAACAGATCAGAGGCCCAATATTTTTTTTAAGAAAATTGTATTAGGAAAACAAATAACAAACAGAAGCCCAAGACAACAGAGGGTTTGATTTTGAATTTAAAAGAACCATGCAAGGCCCTGAATTGTTCACAACCAGCAGGCTGGCACTGAGTTACAGAATTCTTACAAAGCGTGGCCCTGCAAGGACCAATGCGGATGAGGTGAGGCCTCACAGAGAAAAGAAGAAGTCCATCCTATTAACTGGTCTGAGAGCCACTCCCCAGTTAGAAAACCTGCAATAGTGTCTGGGTTTGGTGGTTGTGTATGGGATGGATTACCAGGTGGGGCAGTCTCTAGATGGTCATTCCTTCAGTCTCTGCTCTGAACTTCATCTCTATAACTCCTTCCATGGGTATTTTGTTCCCCCTTCCAAGAAGGATCAAAGTACCCACACTTTGGTCTTCCTTCTTCTTGAGTTTCAAGTGTTTTGCAAGTTGTATCTTGGGTATACTGAGCTTCTGGGCTAATATCCACTTATCAGTGAGTGCATATCATGTGTGTTCTTTTGTGATTAGGTTACCTCATTTAAGATGGTATCCTCCAGATCCATCCATTTGTCTAAGAATGTAAAATGAAACTATCAATGATTGTCTTAGATTTAAAAAAAATCATTAAAGTATATTATTTAATACAAAAAGAAAAAAGAAAGAAAAAGAAAACCTGCACCCCATCCTGTCTGGGTGCCTAGAGTCCATGTGTCTAGAACCTTAAGATTGCAGAATGCAGAGCTGTTCATGATGATGCATGATGCAGTAATTCCAGCACTTAAGGGGCTGAGGCAGGAGGATTGATATGCAATCAAGGCTAGCCTGACTACAAAGGAAGTTCAAACAACTGGACAACCAAAAGAAGAACAGATGTTAGAATGGAGCTAACAACTAAGATCTAGTGAGTGTTTATCCCTTTTTATTCTGAATGAGAACACTTGACGTAACCACTCTGCCTTTAGCCATGGAATGTATGTTGAGAAATGCACAAAGCACTCTGCCTTTAAGTTACAGACAGTTTGGTGATGCAGAAGGAGCCATACTTAGAAGTGACATCTACGTGCAGCATGGTACTGTGCTTGATTCAGGAAATAGATCTTATTACTTGTATCTCATGATAAGTTGGTAAAGAAAGGATAATAGTTTTAATGACCAGATAATAAGTAAACCTTTACTGCTTAGCAATATCCATAGTCTTATGTATATTTCTCAAACTCTCATATTTGAATTTGCCATTTGACCATATCTGATAAATGGAAAGTGAATGGAAATTATTAAAGCTCTTGTTCTTTCTTTCTACATACCAAGCAGAATAAGGGGAGTTCTGGCAGCTACAAGATGAGATGGCACAGAATTGTAACAATTTTGGATTTCCTCAGCTTAGGAGAGCTCTTTGAGCAAGACAATACTGAAGCTAGTTTCCAATCCATTAAAGCCTCTTTAATTTAAACATATATGATGATTACAGGTATGTGCAGGCTGTCTCTGTTGTAATAATTCGGATTTCAGGTCCAGGTACAAAGGCAGTTCCTGTGGTCCTTCTTATGATCCTCAGCACATCACCAGACTCTATCCTCACAGTTTTACTAATCTGTGGGTAGTTGTCAAGTGAATCATCCATAGATGTACTACAGGCTACAGATACAACTCAGTTTGATACTTACCCTACATGCATAAATCAATCGTTTCTAGTCTCAGGACTATAAAAACTTGGCATAGTTACCCATGTTCATGGGTAATACAATCCCAATACCTGGAAATTAGAGTCAGGGGCATTAGAAATTCAAGATCATCTTTGACTATAGAAAATGTAAGGTTAGTTCAAGATACAACAAGCATTTTTTCTAATATCGGGGGGGGGACTTTGATTATAACTTGCAACTTGGAGATATAAGCTTTTTTTAAAAAAAATTTTACCACTATAAAGAAATCTAGAAGAGCAGCATATGTCCTAGACCGCTTAACCACCTCTCCAGCCCTGTTTGGGACACCTATAAGTCACTGAACCACTGAGCCAATCAAACCTTGAAAAGTTTCTTATTTCATCTCTGGTTTGTTGGTTGGTTGGTTGGTTGGTTGGTTGGTTGGTTGGTTGGTTGAGACAGGTCTAACCCAGCCTGGTCTTGAACTTGTTGTGTAACTGGGGATGACTTTGAACTTCTGGTCCTCCTACCTTTATCTCAAAAGTGAGTGCTAGGATTAGAGTCAAGTGCTACCTTTTCTAGTTGATGTGGTGCTGGTGATCAACTATAGACATTCATTCATGCTAAGTAAGCACTTTACCAACTGTGTACAGCACAGCCCCTACTTTTCTTCATAAAGATGCACAAGTTGATACAGCATCTTAGTTATAGGTAGGTAGGTAGACATTTCTGTGATTTGCCAATCAGTGCTAAATGAGTCAAGATATACTATAATAATTCCCATTTTAAGAATAAGGAAATTAAGAAACAGAGAACTAAGCTGAAGTGGCTGGTCACACCCGAAGTCCCATCAGAATGCTCTTTCTGTAAACTGTCATTGGCTGTAAGAGGGCACTGAAAGCAAGTGAGAAACGAACAAGAACTTCACAACAAAACCCAAACCCAAACGGAAGAGACCAGAACAGAACACAGAAGCTCTGGGTCCCAAGATAGTCTTCTTTTTGGAATTCTTACATCTATTTTCAGCCAGCCAAATTAGAAAACTGATTCCTCTTCTGAAGCCCTATCACCATGTCAGGGTTTCTACTGTCCTTTGACGATGTGCAGCCGCAATAACAAGACCCAGTGATTACTGGATCTGAGTTCAGCGCCCTCATGGCAGAGGAGCTGTACAAAAGTGAACATGCTGTGGTGTCAGTGAATGCAGCATCTAAAACCAGCTCCCAGCTGTGCACGGTGAACATCTGGGCTATGTTCCTGCCAGGGGCTAGGGGAGGCCCCTGCCAACTTTGGTTGCTACATTTTTATACAGTTTAACAGTTAAGAATTTCAAGTTAGCATGTTGAATGAAACCAAGTCTTTCTTGCATTTCTGAATGCAGACCAGATATGAATACATTTGAAAGAATATGAGTGTCTGTGGGTGTTTGCTAGGAGGGTGGTAAGACAGGTGCTTTCTCACAGGCATGTGGTTTTCACATTAGAGGCTTCTGTTCTTGGCCAGAAAAAGAGGAGACTTGTATGTGTATCAGGGTTGATAGCTTATACACACGCATGCTTACCCATACCACCCCCCCCCGCAACAAACACCAGAAAAAAAAAGGATCAGATTCCTCATCCCAATACTAAGCATTATTGATCCAAGATTCAAATACTGTCTTTGTCACTGATCTATTGCTGTGAAGAGAAACCATGACTAGGGCAACTCTTACAAGAGAAAACATTTAATTGGTGGCTTATTTAGAGTTTCAGAAGTTTAGTCACCATGGTAGGGAGCATGGTGACAGGCACTGCAGGCATGGTGCTGAAGAGGTAGTTGCGAGCTGCATCCTGATCCACAGTGTGTATGTGTGTGTGTGGAGAGGGAGAGAGAGAGAGACAGAGAGAGACAGAGAGAGACACACACACACACAGAGAGAGAGAGAGAGAGAGAGAGAGAGAGAGAGAGAGAGAGAGATTCCTTTATTAGTCAAGTAAAACACTTCAGCATGAACAGATTACTACCTGCTCTCTTTTGATGGATTCTAGTTGCTCTATCATAGCCCGTCTCTGAGGACTACTCAAGGACTGCCACTGTCAGCCATAATGCTGGAAAGTCCAGGGCTGTCCTATTGACCCACACTGACAAAGAACTGCAGTAAATGTGTCTTCTTTGTCCCTGAGAATTCTCATGAGAGTTAGAGTCTATAATCTGCTTGAATAGGTCTTTATCATCAAAGGTGGCAGGAAACACCAGAAAGGAGAGAGGAAGAGAGAGTGGGATATTAGAGAGCAAGAAGATAAATAGTGACTGCGGAGTTATCAGTAAAAGGGGAAGGTGCGATATCTACTATGTGGGTAAGATCTTGCATAAACTATGCAAACAGTTTTAGAGGGAAGTTTGCCTGAGTCTGGATGCAAGAACAGACCTCCCAGAGAACTCAGGCATGAATCAAAAAAGGAATCTATGCTTGTTAGCCAGTGGTTCTCAGCCTGTGGGTCACAACCCCATAGGGGTTGAACAACCCTTTCAAGCGGGCCACTTAAGACCATAAGAAAACCCAGATATAGATATTTACACTATCATTCAGAAAGGCAGCAAAATTACAGTTATGAAGTAGCAGTGACAATAATTTCAGGGTCGAGGGTTACCACAAGATGAGGAACTGTATTAAAGAAGCACAGCATTAGGAAGGTTGAGAAACACAGATAAGCTGTCCTCAAAATTAGCTAGGGGTTCACAAACTACTCTTGTCTAGGGTCAAATCCACCCTTATATCCTCAATTATTCAAACAATGTCTATTGCAGCTTTAGAGTTTGGAGAAATACAAAGAAAACTGGTATTATGGTAACATGAAAATTCAATGACATTTACTTTTCAAAGTCTTATTTATTTATTTATTTATTTATTTATTTATTTATTTATGGTTTTTCCAGACAGAATTTCTCTGTGTAGCCATGGCTGTCCTGGAACTCAGTCTGTAGATCAGGCTTGCCTGGAACTCAGAAATCCCCCTGCCTCTGCCTCCCAAGTGCTGGGATTAAAGGCGTGTACCACCACTGCCCAACTCAAAGTCCATTTCTTGGAAACAGTCATGTCCACTTCTTTCTATACAGCATCTTCCATGTGGGAGGCCACTGACTCTGGGCCACGAAGCCTAAAGGTTCAGAATGTTGCTGACTTACAAATACTGAGTCTCTGAGGATAAAGTTTAAGAGGTCCTCATGAGTGTTTGAAGTTCTGAAGAAATTCCCAAGTTTTTCTCTTAGAAGATGATGTAACAACACCTGATACCAGAAGATGCTCACGTTTGAGAAGTCCATCTTTAGTCCTTCATTTACTTCCTGATACACCATGGTCTATGAGCTGCCAACTACATGTGAAGATGCTATGTCAGGTGAGATGGTGGCAAAGGCAGCAATGACTTGGCCTTGGTATAGTATAAACCCCAGATTTCTTTATCAAACATCTCCAAAATAGATTTTCTTCCTGAGATGTGTGTGATCTTTGACACAGCATATGGAGTCCTCTTCCTTCAGTTTTAGTAAAGATTGACATTTACCACACAAGAATTAATCTCTTACAATAATAAGAAAGAAACCATCTTATTATTTCCCCCTAAATTGGGTATTTGATTATCTGACTTGCTCAATGTAAAAATGTTAACTTCTCTCCAAGGATCCCTCTTTCATGCAGAGATATTTTATTTTAATAATTTGTTCATTGACTGAGATAGGTACAGCTAATACCTCTGATTTTACAGATAAAGAGACCAAGATTTAGAACTTTGAGAGTGTGTACTGTTACCTCAGGCCCAGTAATTTTAATACCAATGCCTACTCTGTTTCAGCAACTGAAAAATGGCTTCTGTAGTGTTTGAGTTCACTTTTATTCTGGTTAAGAATGGGAAAATAATAAGACAAAAGGCCAAGAAACCCCAGGGAAATGTAATCTTGTGAACTGGTAATGGCCACTGCTCACTGAAAAAAAAATTAAAACTTCTCTTAGCTACTGGCTACAATCTGGACAAACTAATAATTCTGTTTAGTCTTTGAATACTACTTTTTAAAAAAAAATTTAAATTCTGCTTCACCTAAGAGAACTGAGACAGATGCTGAGCTATATGAAGAACTAAACTCTACTTGGCAATGGGATGCCTGGTCAGAATCACCTCTGCTTTCCCAGTAATGAGCTGTCCCTCTTGGTCCTTGGCAACTCAAATCAAGTTCAGATCTCAGAATCTGTGAGCCCCATTATTTTGGTACATAGGGTCATGGAAGGAAATTGTTATATACATTTCATCCTAAATTATTTCTAGTTAATGTTCTGAGAGTGCACAAACTCTTTTTTTTTTTTTTTTTTTTGAGCTTTGAATGATTGCCAACTTTTTTGAAGATGTCTATTTTCTTCAAACATGTATTCTGGCCATGCTCCTGTAAATATAGAGTGAATTTTATTTCCATAAATATGACTGATATACAATATGTAACTTTTACTGAATCTGGTCTAATTTATTCTCAAACTTTAACAGGGTGAATGGGGATGTCTTGTCCAGTTCCTCTCAGGACCATCCCACTCTACTCGTACCCTCTTTGATCCATAATCCATCCATCCATCCATCCATCCATCCATCCATCCATCCATCCATCCAACCAACCATGTAGGGGGTTTGGCTTAAGAACTCTCTCCACACAATCTTCTTTTTACTGCATTATTTAATTCAGTTCTCTAACATTTAGTAAGCTGCCTCTTACTATCCTATCTAGATACTAAGCCTCTTGGATGGCATATGCTCACAGTGTAGAGCGTTATAATGTCAGAATGTGTAGTCCCAGAGTTCCAAAAGCAGTCCCTAACTAAACCCTGGTTAATTATGCACCTATCAAGTCAAGCTTACAAATGAAAATGAATGTTAATGTGAAAAGCTTAGGAATAAAAATATTTAAAATGCTTCTTTAATTCCACAAAACTATTAATATTTACCCAACAAATGTTATGTTATTAAAATGTACTATCTTTGTTGAAGCAATTGATTGCAATAATAAATGCTGAAAAAATTATCATATATTCCTTACATTTTTATACCTATACAAAATAACAGTTTTCTTTTCTTTGAATTATGTAACCCAAACACCAGTATTCAGAAGAAACCCAGTGAATTGTTTATATTTCTTACTTTACTATTTACCTACCATTAAATTTTAGACTTCAATTCACCCATGGTTTAACCAAAGGATTTGGGACCACCACTTGGCATCCAGATACCTGGTCTTAACTCTTATAAGCAGAGAAAGATTTGATTTGGAAATTGCTGAACTTTAAATTATTAACACAAAAGCACGCTGGGAAAGGAGGGTTTCCTTAGCAAATGTCTAGAATCACAGTCCTTTCTCTTGAACTTGTCAGCATCTTCTGTGGAACATTTTTTGATGTTGCTGAGGTTGAAAACCGCCATTCATGCCTTTTTTCCTTCATTATTATTTTTGGCTAAAGAGAAGCCTTTGTTTCTCAGTTTGATATTATTCATGAATAATTGGAGGCTGGGGAAATTGAACAGGATTTTTATTTTTCTTTTTTTTTGTCTGGCTGAATTGGTGGTAAACATTCTTGGAAATCAAACCCAGCAAAGCAGCAAGTTCTATTTTATTTTTTCTGCTTAAACATAATCCGGATGTTGGGCTGCAAAAATCAAAAGAAGACCAAAAATGCATAAAAGCCACTGGGTGTCTGCTTCATCCTCTGTAAATCCACCAGGAAGGTGTTTGTCTAGGTCTGTGTGGTCTATGTATTTATTAATCAGTAGTTATTCCTGCTTAGTCCATTGATAACTTCCATGACTTGTGTAAATAAATATTCAGATATAAAAAGTCTTGAGAACATGGGCATGGTCCCTTCTCATTCATAAATGTATTATTTGATGTATGAACCAATTCATGCTATATGCTCATTTTTGTGAAACAGCTTATTAATTTACAACAAATAGCTAACTATATATACACAGGGATGCAGATATACTAACATATACAATAACAGCTATTGATTAAAGCATGGTAGTTTGGGGATACACCAAGCACAGTCACATGACATGTAGCTTAGATTAGAGAGTCAGGACATTCTTCCCAAGTAGGTAGGTATCTTTGCACCCAAGTGTTCTTGCACACAAATGAAGGATTTAGAACTGACCAGTTTCTTCCAGACTAGATCCTAATTCTAGATAGGGCCAACTCATGTGTTTCTGCCTCTAAAGAAGTTGCTGTTTTTTATTCCAGATGAATCAGCTGAACACACTTAGGAGGAATGAGACCGGGGAACATGATTTCCAATAACTGAAGGATGTCTAGACAGTGGCAGAGAAGTGGCTGCTCACTGGGAGTTCACTCAACAGCAAAGGCTGTAGGAGCAGCCATGGAAGCAGTCAAACTTTTGAGTTAGCAGAGAACTTAGTATTGTAGTAAAAGGGAAAGCAGAGGTGGGTGCAAATGAAGAGATCCATATGGACTTTATCTGTTCTCTAAAGGGGAGAATCAAAGGCTTTCTCGTGAATACCTGTTCTTTCCACAAATCAGGAAAAAAAAATCATTACTGTAAGTTAGTTCTTAAAGAAAGTGCTCGTGTTATATTCTCCACCTATATTCTCCACCATGTAAGCATCAGGAGAAATGAAAAGATAGTGAAATTTAATGACTTCTGTTGCCAGGCAGGAATTCTAGTAGAAGGAAGGTAACATCAACCTTCCCCACAAAACTTTTCCAACCACAAAACTTTCTACCCCAAATTTGTCCTGTCCATAAGCTGAGCAGGCACAAAGTAGAGCAGAGACCAAGGGGATGGCCAAACATTGACTGGCCCAACTTGAGATACATCCCATGGGAAAAAAAAAAAAAGCTTGACACTATTAAAGATAGCCTGCTATGCTTATAGACAAGAGCCTAGCACAATTGTTACGTGAGAGACTTCAACCAACAGTGGATGGAAATAGATGCAGAGACTCATAGCCATACATCAGGTGGAGGTTGAAGAGTCTTGTGGAAGAGTTGCAGATAGAATTGAGTAAGCCAGAGGGATCAAGGACACCACAAGAAGTCCTACAAAGTCAACTAACCTGGATCCATGGAGGCTCACAGAGACTGATCCACTAGCTAAAGAGCATGCAGGGGCTGGACCTCGGCCTCCTAAACACACATTTGTAGCAGGTATGCAGCTTGATTTTCATGTGGGCCCCCTAACAATTGGAACAGAGGCTGTTTCTGACTCAGTTACTGGCCATTGGATCCCTTTTCCCTTCCTGGACTGTCTAGGTGGACCACAGTGTGAGAAGAGTTGCTTATACCTGCTGGGACAAGATGTACCAGGGTGGAGTGGTTCCCTTTCTCTAGGAGAAGAGATGGGAGTAATGACTTGTAAGGGTGGGACTGGGAGGAGAGGAGAAAGGAGTCAGCAACTGGGATGTAATGTGAAAAGGTAGAAAGGAAGAAAGGAAGGAAGAAAGAATGAATGAAAGAAAGAGAAAGAGAGAAAGAAGAAAGAAAGAAATGCAGATGATATAAAATTGGTGAAGGGATGTTCTTCTTTTGGGAGGAACTTTACAACTCTCCACGAGGCCTAGAAGGAGATGACCATTGGCCCCAGCAGCTCTGGTCTATCAAGCAATAAGTAGACCTACCAGAACCAATCATTAGCTGCCATTCACAGAGAAGTCTAATATCATGGAAGTCTGTACACAATTGCCTGGAACAGACAACCCAATCTTGGACACACACAAAGCTAAATTTGTCCTGGAACATTGTTGTTCATGAGGTATATAAGAACCAGAAGAAAGAATCACTTCAGATTATAGAGCAAAGAACAGGTGTTAAGTCTAACTAAAACAGAAATCTCTAAGAGAAATAGAGTTTCAAAGAGACTAAAAGGCCAAACATAAAACCTCTTTCTTTGTTGCTACTATTCTAGAATAAAATACTTCAGATAATAAGGATTTGAGCTCCACCTGAATCTGAGCAGTTCACCTACACCAAAGTAAGTTGCGACAGCCACATCTATGGATTTGTAAGAAGTGCTAATTCACCGGGCAGTGGTGGTGCATGCCCATTAACCCCAGCACTTGGGAGGCAGAGGCAGGTGAATTTCTGAGTTCACGGCCAGCCTGGTCTACAGAGTGAGTTCCAGGACAGCCAGGGCTACACAGAGAAACCCTGTCTCGAAAAACCAAAACCAAATAATAATAATAATAATAATAATAATAATAATAATAATAATAATAATAATAACAACAACAACAACAACAATAATAATAATAATAATAAAATAAAGAAATGCAAATTCATGTCTCAGCTCTAATTTATGTTAGATACCTTGGGGGTGTGGCTCAGAAATCTGCCTTTTCACAGGCTCCACAGGATATACTCCCAAGTTTCCCACTCACAAGAGCAAAGTGTACAAACAGCTGCTTCCCCTAAACTGCTTCTCAGTAAGAACCTCCTGAAATCATTCACCTCTAGAAGAACCCATAAAGTGTAGAGCCAGCATCTGGACCAAGCCATCGTATCTGCAAATAAAGGCTTTGCGGATGGTGGTGAGTCACTAAGGATCACATTCCTAAAGAATTACTCCCTTCAAACCACTGAAGTCCTTACCCTTTCTAAAAGTTAGAAGTGTGATGTGTGAGGATAAGAAGGAATGGAGGCAGTTGATGAGGAACTGAGTAAGGTTGTAAAACAGAACTGGAGTTTATAGACTCTTAAACATGCAAGAGAGATGTTGCTCAGTAGGAGAACACATCCTTAGCAAACACATAAAGCCCTGACTTCAGTCCTCAACACCAAAATAAGAATAAAGGGGAAAACATACACAAGGAAAAAGAAAGATGTTGCAAGAAATACTAGAATAAAACTATTTAATGCCTGAAGAAGAAATATTAAAAGCATTACCACTGAGATTTATTTTTGAGTGGAATGGAAATCAGTTGTATTTTTTCAAAACATAAATATACATATTTACACTTTACTTTGCAGCCTTGGAACTTAATTAACTGTAGACAGGGAAGCTGTTTTTTGTGTAATTCCTTAGACAGTTATTGGACAGGGATGTTAAGTAATGTTCTAGAAACAGTACTGAAGGGCAAGCAGTCTAACCCAGGCCTCCTTTAGACACTTTGAGAATGTTGCTCATTAGGTACAAGAGATATGCTTCAGGGGCTGGAGCCAGCTCATGGCTGGCTAGTGGTCTGTGTGATAGCTCCATATACAGGTTAAGTGGCTATGATTGTGATGGTTTACTTCTCTCTAGGTTTCCTTTCAGTCCTGAATGTGGGTTTCCCCAACCCCAGCTCAGTGACTGAACTCCAGGACTTGTCATGCTAATCCTTCCTTGGGCTCTCTGTAGCTCCTCTTCAACAGGTTTTTATACAATCTCTTTGCTTCCCCAGAGGGCATCTACAGAGACCTTCACTAAGTGCTCATTCCCATTCAGGAAGAAAGAGTTCAAGTCCTTACCCTATCTAAAACAATAGCCACATCCTTGGAAGCTCCTAAACAGGACCTTGATTGTTTCTGGGGATGCATTTCAAGATGCTGATCATGTATGTCCCAGCTAAGCCAGAGGTGACAGATACGAAGGAATGATTTTTAAACATTACGACTAAAGACACACAGAGAGAGACGATGTGACTGGGATCCTGATAGGGAAGCAGCTGGGTGGCAGTAGGCTGGGAAAAGGCAGACCTTCAAGGAGAGGACATCTGCTGAACACTTAACTATATTTAATCTCCCATCCCAGAAAAACAGAAAACTACCCAGACATAGCTACAACCCAGAGGGTCTACTGTCAACGTACTGCAGGGATTCTGAGAATCTAGGAACGTCCCCCAAAATAAGGAGAGAATCCAGAAGATGCATGAACCTAACTGGACACAATATGAAATCTGTACTTTTATTTAATTCTAACTGGAACTTAATAATTTTTCTCTTTCTAATAAAGATGGCAATAAATGATAAAGGCTTTGTCAGTACAGCTTTGCCATTGCATTCTCTCTGTGTCTCTATCTCTCTGCCTCTCTGTCTCTCTGTTTCTATCTTTGTATCTGTGTCTTTTTCTCTCTGTCTGTCTCTCTCTTTCAGTCACTCTGGGTATAGGTGATTGTTGTATTGTACTTTCTGGTGTGTATAAATTTATGTGTGCATGTGTGTGGGTGTGTACCTACGTGGAGGCCTGGGGTCAGCACTGGGCATCTTGGGTATTTTCCTTTTATTGTTTTATATTTCTGTTTTGAAACAGGGTCTCTCACTGAACCTACCCTTCATTGACTTGACTCATTTTTCTGGCCAGTGGTCTTCAGGGATGTACCTGTTCCACACCACTGCCCCAGTGCAGGGTTGACAGGAGTGCTATGCCACCCCGTGGCTTTTTATGTATGTTCTGGTGGTCTGAACTGTGATTCTCATGCTTGAGTGAGAGACTCACAGCCTGAATCAGCTTCCCATTCCTCTGGCATTTTCCAGCTGGTATTCCCATCACTATGTTCTCATTCTGTTTGATTTTGTCTTTTAGTATGTTGACAAAAAAGCACATGTAAACCACAGAACTCATTTAAACTTGAAGAGAATGTTTTTAATATAGTTTCCTTTGTACTCTATGTGTTTTACTGTATACATTTCCATAACATTGTTCTGAGAACTGATTCTTTATACTACACCAGATCGCTAAAGAGATTTGTTGCACAATGATGCTCAGAAACCCTCATATATTGCAATGTTACACAAAAGAAAACAAGGCAAAAATACGTCTCCTTTAGTTTGCCTGCCAGCTTGGGTTCTGTACATTTCATGGTAGAATATTTTGGTTCAACTGAAATAAGAATGTAATAACCTGTCCATGGTTATTATACACTGTATTCTTCTATATTTTTACCTCCTAAGCTGAAGTATGTTTATGCACATGCAGGTGCACTCATACATTCATGCATGTGTGTGTGTGTGTGTGTGTGTGTGTGTGTTTATATATATCCCTAAATACTGAACATCACTCTCTTTGAAGAGGTTACTACCTTTCGAAAGGTGTATGGCAGTATTTATAGTTAGGGCACTGGAGAAAAGGTCTTCTAAATATTTCAGGACTTCTGGACTTCCCAAAAAGAACACATACAACTAATATCCCTTAGTACTTGGCACCTGGTCTCTCTTCTTAAGTAACACTTTGCACAGCATTTCTTCTTCAAGCCTCAGATGGCAGAACAGGGGCAAAATGGTCCCTGACAATTATGTGCTTCTGAGTCACTGTATTGGAGGAATCGAATAATGAAGAGGATATAATATTCCTTTGTGACTAAACTGGATTATTTTTTTTTGAATGGAGTTATAGTCAGCAGTAGGCTGGCAGAAGAAATTTGCAGTTGGGTGGGAAATGACAAGGACAATGTTTATCCTACTTGGCTTTTCCAACTGGGTTATGAGATGAAAACCCAGGTGACAGAAACTTGAAGACAGAAGCTCAGGAGTAACACACTCAGAGGGAACTGAGATGGACACAAATGTCCGCAGCTGCGTAATGATGTGTGATCAAAGCTGTGTGATTTACTTACTGGATGCAATGTAAATGTGCTTACAGCATCTGTCCTTAAGGAATACGACAAACTAAGTGGATCTGCCTCTTGATCGCAGACTTCTGTTTCCTCAGCTAAGTTTGCAAGGTTTGAGAGACCATTGCATAGAAATTTAGGCACCTACAGCTAGGTGTGACTAGAAAGATGTGGAATGCAGAGGACTGACTAACTCATTCCTACCTCAGTCCCACTTACAACGTCTGAGCTATCAGGGAAAAAGGATGCTGCAGCCATGATTTACACAATCATTTTCTCAGAACGTTTAGTGAGAATCAAGGCAAGGCTAAGGGTTATGGGGTGATGGAGCAGGATGATCTGCTGGGTTATGGGGTGCTGGAGTAGGATGATCTGCCTTTCTTTCTTTCTTTCTTTCTTTCTTTCTTTCTTTCTTTCTTTCTTTCTTTCTTTCTTTCTTTCTTTCTTTCTTCCAGGCAGTAAGCATGACTCCACATCCACAGCAAGGAGGTCAAAGCAAGCATGGGGAAGATTCAGAAGTGCTATTTAGTTTGTCTGAAGGAAGACTCCCCTCAGGGCATGATGTCATGGGAAACTACATCCCAGAAAGGGAAGATCCAAGATAGAATGAACCTCTCTATTTTAAAGCTACTTGATGGATGGCAGACACTGGTAAAATGAAGAGATTAGGTAACTTTAGTTACAGCCATTATATATACATGACACCCCTGAACAGTGCTAGAAACAACTGATCTAGAGATAGGGGCAAACTTGACATACCTGACTACATTGGTAGAAGATGACTCAGCAGAATATGAGTTATCTCTATTAATGTTTCCTCACACAGGCTGGAGATGGTCCTGGGTATTTGGGGTTGTACAAAGGCAAATTAAATGGAGTAGACTATGAGACATTTTAATACGCTACTTAGCCTTAGAATTGGGGGATATTTTTATTTTCCTGGAAATTCTCTAGCACCTATGGACAGAAAACAAATGGCCATTGGTTCAGTGAAGGCATAAACACAAAAGGGCTAATTTTAGGGTTGATCAAACTAACTTACTTAAGATATCCATTTCACCTAAGTGAGAGGAAATTTTCCACACTTAAGAGAACATCAAAACAATTGCTCATGTAAGATCCTCAGGAAAGGAACAAGCAAAGAAGAGCAAGAAAAATTATGAAACTTGAAGGCTAGTCCTGCTAGACAGCTAATTTTCTACTGGGTGGAATAGTACCCCTGGGTTCCATCATTTGCTGTTTTCCTGGTCTTCATTCAATCTTTAAGGATTCCTACTGAAAATTCTTTGCTGCATTCAAGCTTATGGATTTATCAGTGCTCTCTATTTTTACAACCTAGAAGGATAAAAGTAAATACAGCTTTTATGACATTTCAGGTTTAAAACTTTTTTAAAACTGAGAGCATGTTATTGTGACTCTTCTTTAAAATTATGGGTAAATATTCAGTTATTATTTTATGGGATATTCATTAACTCTGGTGACAAAGAATCAAGAAAATTTGATGAACTGCAAGTTGGTCTGGTTAATTGTAATTGTTCTTAGAAGTTCTAATGTTTGAGGAGTGGGTCTGAGTTAATTCCTTTGGTAAAATCTTAATACCAATTTGGTATAATGTTGGCTTTTCAAATTCTACTTTTCACATATGTATCTGTGAAGTAAGCAAACATCCATTCGGAGGAAGGCACAGACCAATTCATGAAACTTCTTTTTTTTCTGCATGCTAAGTACATTTTGTATAATTTTGAGGGACCCAATTAAAGAGGAATAAAAGTTTTTTTCAAGTCAAAAGCTTTCAAAAGTCAAAATTTTTTTTCCTTGTATGTGTGACTTTAGGTAGCTATGAGACCTGTTAACAAAGAAACTGTAAGAGTTTACTAGTGGTGTAGTGGGTGAATCATCCCATGCCTCATTACTATAACCATACAGAAACATATTTGCTAATTCACATACATTATATTACCACTGAGTATTAACATTCATGTATACATTAGTGGCACTGCAGCTAAGGAGTAAAGGAACATTTTTCTGGGAAAGCATTATTTGATAAGGAATATGACAAACTAAATGGATCTGCCTCTTGATCCCAGACTTCTGTTTCCTCAGCTTTCCAGGATACATAGTCCTTCAATCTAGTCATGAAGCAATTGTGTAAAATAAGCAACACACAGCAAATAAGGGAGCAGAAGCCACAGTGTGCTGGCTCTCAGTTTGAGGAAGATGCCATTGGAATTTTCAATATTTCTTCCATGTCATGACATTATTTTTCACTTGAGTTTTCCAACCACTTCAAAACATAGCTATGAATAGATTAAATAATTACATTGGAGATCAATTGAGTTTACTCTCAACAATCATGTTAAAATTTGCCATTGTACAGCAATAGACAGCTCTATAGTAGGATATAGAGTCCTTTGAATATGGGGTCAAAAGGAGTATTGATTGTGTGATGAATCTATGTCTAGCTTTCTGAGGAAGCTTCACATAAATTTCCATGGTGGCTGTACCAGTTTACATCCCCACCATCAGTAAATAAGTATTTCATTTCTCAAAACCCAAAGCCAACATTTGCTATCTATTTATATACTTGTTGCCATTCTGACTGGGGAAAGATGTAATCTCAAAGTAAGTTTTAATTTGCATTTCCCTGATGGATAAGGATGTTGAACATTTTTTTAAAAAAATGTTTTTGTCTGTCATTTGTGTTTCAACTTTTTGAGAACTCTAGTTTCATGCCCACGATTTAATTGGGTTCTTTGTTTTCTTGATGTTTAGATTTTTGAATCTGTTGTAATTTTATAGTCTAATTCTGTCACGAGTTTATCTGTTAAGCACTCCCCCCACCCCCATTCTGTAGTCTGTCTCTTCAATTGAATAATGGTGTCCTTTGTTTTATAGAAGCTTTATAGTTTCATGAGATCCCATTCATTACTTGCCAGTCTTAATGCTTGCACTACCTCAGTCCTGTTCTAAAGTCTTTTTCTCTGCCAATCAGTTAAAGCATATTCTCTATTTTCTCTTGTATTAGATTAAGCTATCAGACCTCATATTAAAGACCTTGATCCACTTGGAACAGTGCAAATTGAGAGATAAATATCAAGTTTTATTCTTCAATAAATTATTATTCAGCCTGTCAAGCATCATTGCATGAAGATGTTATTGTTTCCTTCAATGGGTATTGTTGGCCTATGTAAAAAAAAAATCAAGTGGAGCTGGGCAGTGGTGGTGCCTACCTTTAATACAGCACCAAGTAGTCAGAGGCAGGTGGATCACTGAGTTTGAGGCCATCCAGGTCTACAGAGTGAGTTCCTGGACAGCTAGAGCTACTCAGAAAAACTTTGTCTCAAAAAAACCTAGAGAAAGAGAGAGAGAAAGAGAGAGAGAGAGACACACACACACACACAGAGAAATCAAGTGGCTTTGGCATGTTCAGTTTTATTGGTAAGTCCTCAACTTTATTACATTGATCAATTGTTCTTTATGCCAGTATAATGATATTTTATTACTATATAGTTGTAATATAATTTGATATATGGGATAGTGATAAGTTTTAGCAAATATTTTTATTGTTCTGGGTAGTTCTGGCTCTCATGGATCTTTTGTATTTCCATATGAAATGTAATAACTATTATTATTATTATTTTTTTGCTAAGAATTGTTTGGGAATTTTGATAGAGATTGTATTGAATCTATAGATTGCTTTTGGTAGGTAGGCCATTTTTGCAATCCATACTCAATTCACAAATAGCCAAGAAACAGAAGTTGCCTAGATGTCCAACAACTAACAAAGAGGCAATTAAGGTATAGTATGTTTGTATTGCTGTTAAGCAAAATGAAATTTCAAAGTAAACGGATGTATCTGGAAACAATAGCTCTGTTGAGGTAACCAGAAATAGAAAAACAAATACCACATTCCCTAAACATGTGTTTAGGAATACACATATATATTCCATTGGTATACATATGCATGTCAGTAAACATGCATAACCAGGGGTTGTGGTGGAGGAAGGATATAAAGGGATGAGAGATAGAATATAATAGAATAAAGAGCTGAATGGGGAATAGTGGAGCAGTAAGGGTTGAATTTGGTGGTGAATGGGTGGGAAAGTAGAAAAAAAAATCTGGGAGGGATAGAAAAACACTAAAGACCTTTAGCAAAAAAATCATACAGAACATAATACTGTAGAATCTTTCTAAAATATTTCATATGATACATAGAAGGAGTTGAAAGAGCATTGATTTATGAGACAACATTGTATCTACTAGATATCACAGGATTAAAAATTTAAAAGCCCATTATGAAGAATAGGTTACCTCTTTCGGAGTTGTTAGCCAGTGAGGTTTCCCCAATTAGTACAAGCTATTAGCAATGTTCTTTGTTATCCTCTTGAACTTGAAACCTTACTGCTGAAGGCACCACATTTTTGAATCATAGAACGTAGAAAAGTCAAACTGCTAATGAGTGACCTGAAAGCCTCATCCCTATTACCAAACTGCTAGATGATGACTCTATGTATGCTCTCATGTTGCTGGAAGATGCTATGTGTACTACCAGAGAAGAAAATGGACCATCAGTCTGTGATCCTAGAAAGTTGCAGTAAACATTTGTGTGATAAGACATGCCCATTGCTGTAACAGTGGTACACTCATCATGGTTGTAACAACCACTTTTAAATTGGGTTTAAGGCCAACTCTACAAATTGAAAGCCATGAGTGCTTGAATTATGAGGGCCCCAAATCTATGTCTTAAAAATGGTAGGCTCTAAGGGAGAATATGGTAGTATGGCTCTTCTAAATGGGCATAATTTTAAAACTATGCTTAATGACTTATTGTTGTACACATAAATTAGTGCCATCTCTTAACCAGCATCAAAGAAGCTTCTATATGTGGTAGATATTGATTATCACAACTGATGAAAATGCAGAGATAAGGAGCCTTCAGAAAACTCAGCCTTGCTTGGAACATCCATATTGTATCCACCCCTCCCGAGGCTCAGAAGTCATTGAGGAAATGGAGGAAGAAATTGTAAAAACCAGGTGTTTTGGATGACTACAAGGAAAGATTTTTTTTCCAGACACAGCAAAAAAATTTTATTTACAAAGTCATAGCAGTTGTTATGCCATGCACAAGAACCCCACAAGTTCAAGTCAGACAAAATCCCAGCATGTTAAAAAAGGTAGGAACATAATTTCTGTATCCATTCCTCTGTTGAGGGACACCTGGGTTCTTTCCAGCTTCTGGCTATTATGAATAAGGCTGCTATGAACATAGTGGAACATGTGTCCTTCTTACCTGATGGTAAATCTTCTGGATATATGCCCAGGAGAGGTATTGCTGGATCTTCCGGTAGTATTATGTCCAATTTTCTGAGGAACCGCCAGACTGATTTCCACAGTGGCTGTACAATCTTGCAGTCCCACCAACAATGGAGTAGTGTTCCTCTTTCTCCACATCCACGCCAGCATCTGCTGTCACCTGAATTTTTTATCTTAGCTATTCTGACTGGTGTGAGGTGGAATCTCAGGGTTGTTTTGATTTGCATTTTCCTGATGAAATGTTGAACATTTTTTCAGGTGCTTCTCAGCCATTCGGTATTCCTCAGTTGAGAATTCTTTGTTTAGCTCAGTGCCCCATTTTTAAATGGGGTTATTTGATTTTCTATTATCTATCTTCTTGAGTTCTTTGTACATATTGGATATTAGTCCCCTATCTGATTTAGGATTGGTGAAGATCCTTTCCCAATCTGTTGGTGGCCTTTTTGTCTTACTGACAGTATCTTTTGCCTTACAGAAGCTTTGCAACTTTATGAGGTCCCATTTGTCAATTCTTGATCTTACAGCACAAGCCATTGCTATTCTATTCAGGAAATTTTCTCCAGTGCCCATATCTTGGAGGCTTTTCCCCACTTTCTCCTCTATAAGTTTCAGTATCTCTGGTTTTATGTGGAGTTCCTTAAACCGCTGGTGTCCCTCAACAGAGGAATGAATACAGAAATTATGGTACATTTACACAATGGAGTACTACTCAGCTATTAAAAACAATGAATTTATGAAATTCCTAGGCAAATGGATGGATCTGGAGGGCATCATCCTGAGTGAGGTAACCCAATCACAAAAGAACTCACATAACATGTACTCACTGAGAAGTGGATATTAGCCCATAAACCTACATTACCTAAGATACAATTTGATAAACACATGAAACTCAAGAAGAATGAAGATCAAAGTGTGGACACTTCTCCCCTTCTTAGAATTAGGAACAAAGCACACATTGAACGAGTTACAGAGATCAAGCGTGGAGCTGAAACAAATGGATAGACCAACCAGTGATTGCTGCAGCTGGGGATCCATCCCATAATCAGTCACCAAATGCAGACAGTATTGCATATGCCAGCAAGATATTGCTGAAAGGGCCCCGATATAGCTGTCTCGTGTGAGGCTATACCAGTGCCTGGCAATCACAGAAGTGGATGCTCACAGTCAGCTTTTAGATGGAACACAGGGTTCCCAAGGGAGGAGCTAGAGAAAGTACCCACAGAGCTGAAGGGGTCTCCAACCCTATAGGTAGAAGAACAATATGAACTAACTAGTACCCCCAGAGCTCGTGTCTCTAGTTGCATATATAGCAGAAGATGGCGTAGTTGACCATCATTGGGAAGAGAGGCCCCTTGATCATGCAAACTTTATATGCCCCAGTACAGGAGAATGCCAGGGCCAAGATGTGGGAGTGGGTGGGTAGGGAAGCAGGGCAGGGGATGGGGGAGGGTTTAGGGGACTTTCAGGATAGCACTTGAAATGTAAATGAAAATATCTAATAAAAATTGGGGGAAAATAGGTGGTAACAAAGTCCCACTCCTGGTATATCAATAGTATTTCAGTGGAAGGCCATACATTCAAGAGTGCCTGGACAGCATATTTTGAATTTACTGGGATTTTTCTTCTTTTTTTATTAGATATTTTCTTTTTTTTTTTACATTTCAAATGCTATCCAGCAAGTACCCTATACCTTCTACCCACGCCCTACTCCCCTACCTACCCACTCCCACTTCTGAGCCCTGGCATTCCCCTGTACTGGGGCATATAAAGTTTGCATGACCAAGGGACCTCTCTTCCCAATGATGGCCGACTAGGTTATTTTCTGCTACATATGCAGCTAGAGACATGAGCTCTGGAGGTACTGGTTATTTCATATTGTTATTCCACCTATAGGGTTGCAGACCCCTTCAGCTCCTTGGGTAATTTCTCTAGCTCCTCCACTGGGGGCCCTGTGTTCCATCCTATAGATGACTTCTATATTTGCCAGGCACTGGCCTAGCCTCTCTTGAGATAGCTATATCAGGGTCCTTTCAGCAAAATCTTTCTGGCATATGCATGAATGTCTGGGTTTGGTGGCTGATTATGGGATGAATCCCCGGGTGGGGTAGTCTCTGGATTGTCCATCCTTTCATCTTAGCTCCAAACTTTGTCTCTGTAACTCCTTCTATGGGTGTTTTGTTCCCTATTCTAAGGAAGAATGAAGTATTCACACTTTGGTCTTCTTTCATCTTGATTTTCTTGTATTTTGCAAATCGTATCTTGGGTGTTCTACGTTTCTTTAAAGATGACAAAGAGGTAGGTAGAAAACAGTGATTGTGTTGAAATAGAGTTGGGCTTGTTGGGGTACATAAACAAAATATTTTGCCCTAAATTCTTAAAACAGTAATATTAAAAAAGAGAGAAACCACCAACAATGTGCTGTGTACCCATGTGGTGTTATTTTCTATGTAAAATAATTTTCCTAGATTGCTTCCTGTTTGATTAAGAAAAAAATGACTCAATGCATCTTGGAGAGGAAAGGGTTTATTTCATCTCATCATGGAGAGAATCCAGGACAGGAGCTCAAGGCAGGTCCTTGGCAGCAGAACTGGTGTAGAGGCAACAGAGGAATGCTATTTACTGCATTGGTTCCCATGGCTTGCTCAACTTGTTTTTGATAATATTTCAGAAACACAAGCCAAGGTGTGGAACTGCCTATAACTGTCTGAGCCCTCCCACATCAGTCAAGAAAATGCTCACAGGGATTTGTGTGCTGGCTAACCTGTTTCCTTTTTCCAAAGGACTCTAGTTTGAGTTGACAAAAAAAAAAAAAAAAAAAAAAAATCAACCAACACAGAGGTCACTCAGGACAATAATTACTTCCAATGACTTTGTGAAGAGTTGACCCACATCTTTTTCCATATTTTATCCAGAAACCTTTCAGATTCTGATATTGTGGTTCAAAAAAGACACACCTTGTCACGGTTCAATTCTGTTGGTGCACAGAATTAGGTTGGTTTGTTTGTTTGTTTGTTTTTCCATATTTAATTTATACCTGGAGTAACACTTCTACTTTTGTGCCCTTTTTCCACACACAGGCAAACCCTTGCATATACCTCTTTAATGAGAGAATAAATGAAAGAGAAATTTGCTCACTACAGAATTGAATTTACATCAAGAAGATGAGCTCTCTTTGGCATTAAAGTTCACAAATCCCTCTTTCCTAATATTCAAATCTACTGAAATTCTCAACCTCCTTTTGAAAAGGTGATATCTTGTAGCCATTTTATATTCATAAAACTAAGAATCATACATATGTAGATAAGATGAATTAATATTTAATGAGGAAAATGGGAAAAATGATTTTCAGCTTGCATACATGGGCTACCTCCAAATAGATCTCATTTGGTCTGCAATGTGTGGCCTGGGGACCCCTCTTCTGAGCTGCACTACTTCAAAGTCAGTTGCTGACACTAGAGCATATGTTCTGTGACTGGAAAAGATGCGAAGTGAAAGATCATAATTAGAGAACAGGAGCTTGCAAGTGTTAACTCTTGTAATCATTACAGGAAGTCTAGTTACACAAGCTAGTACTTTATTCCTTCATAGAATTGGAAAGGAGGGTTCAGTGACATGGTAAATACAGAGCAAGATCCGAATGCAATCATAAAGCTCTTGTGCTTTTTGTTTTCTCTGGAAATGTATGCTTCTGAATTTCCCCTTAGAAATGAGCAAGGATATCATCAAAGTAGACTGGATCAGAGTCACTTCTCCTAAAAGCTAGAGGCAGCATGTGTGTCTCTCATGGGACCACAGTTCTTAGAACATGTAGGGCATCCCAATGAAGGAGCTAGAGAAAATACCTAAGGAGTTAAAGGGGTCTACAACCCTATAGGAGTGTACTGGCTGGTTTTGTGTCAACTTGACACAAGATGGAGTTATCACAGAGAAAGGAACTTCAGGTGAGGAAATGCCTCCATGAGATCCAACTGTAAGGCATTTTCTCAATTAGTGATCAAGGCGGAAAGGCCCCTTGTGGGTGGGACCATCCCTGGACTGGTAGTCTTGGATTCTATAAGAGAGCAGGCTGAACAAGCCAAGGGAAGCAAGCCAGTAAGTAACATCCCTCCATGGCCTCTGTATCAGCTCCTGCTTCCTGACCTGCTTGATTTCCAGTCCTGACTTCCTTGGTGATGAACAGCAGTGTGGAAAGTGTAAGCTGAATAAACCCTTTCCTCTCCAACTTGCTTCTTGGTCATGATGTTTGTGCAGGAATAGAAACCCTGACTGAGACAAGGAAGAACAACAATATGAACTAATCAGTATGTCTCTAGTTGCGTATGTAGCAGAGATGGCCTAGTTGGCCATCAGTGGGATGAGAAGCCCTTGGTCTTGGGAAGATTATATGCTAGTACAGGGGAATGCCAGGGCCAGGAATCAGGAGTGGGTGGGTTGGGGAGCAGGGCAGAGGAAGGGTACGTAGGGTAGTGTGCAGGTGTGGTACCTTGACACCTTGCTCAACTAAGATTGGTGCATTTTGTTGTTGTTATTGTTGCTTTTGTTGTTGGTGGTTTTTTTTTTTCTAAGCCTTCTTTTGGACTCTTTGAGAAATCTCTAAAGGATTTTAAACCTGGATCCAGATAGTCAAGTATTACAGTAGATAGTTAAGATCTGAGTAGGTGTTCAAGGGAAAGAACTCAGTACCAGATGAGTCACTGTTAGGCAAGCCTATAGAGGAGCAAAATGAAGACTGTAAAAGTCCATATTGATTTGAAATAGTAAAAGTATAATCCCAGTTTTTTTTTTTTAAATAGGCACATTTAATTTGCCAGGGGTTCTGTCAAAATATACATAAACACCTCATAAATTAGAAGTGTGGCTTTTCATGAGTTTAGACTGAATGGTGTATTAATTAAATACCAATTACATAATTGACATTCATTTTGTCTTCTTGGAATTTTTGAAACATAATACTACAAATGTGAATTAGAAGGGCAATCTTATTATTCTTATTACAAATTCTAATCTTGAAATACCAATGGTATATCAAATAGTGTATGTGATAGTGCATAAAGGACAGGACTTTATATAAAGAAAAGCAATAGACATAGTCTAAATTCACGTCAATATAGTTGTAATTGATAATCATATATGTTTGAAACATTTCTTGTTTTTAAAAGATGAAGTTATTCTGCCTAAAATAAAATTCCTAAGATAAGTTCTTTCATTAAAAAATAGCTACATGGTAGTTCCATGCTACTTTTTATAAACTATGCTTCCGTTAGCATTATATTGCATTACATTGTCATCTATTTATTTTCTTTCTGTGTTGAATGACATTTTGAGGGGCAGGGCTTGGGGAGAAGGAAGTACCAAGAGGAAAACAAACAGAACCAAAACTCTACTCACCTAGAGGACATTTCTATAGTATTAACCGTAGAGAGGTCAAGGCAGAAGGTCCAGGTAGGTCAACCTGGGTGACGACATAATAGAACCCTCTAAGAAAATGCCAAAGCAAAGTGGAAAAGTTTTCAAAGTAAATGTGAAAGAGATTTATTTTGTCTTCGTAAACATGGTAAGCCTGTAGTCAAAACCCCTCTTCAAATCTGCTTCTCTTCTCAGAGCCATAGTGTTCAACAGTTTTAGGCCTGTGGGCCACAGTCTGCTAAAAAATGTTGCCTAACAGAAATTTGTAGGCTTATTTAAAACAATAGGAGCTATTGTTCTGGTAACTGGTTTGCTAGGGTCTTGAGCTTAAACTTTGCAGATGACAACAAGGTCAAAGCGCATTGTAGAATGCTTTTGGCGATGACCCTTCCTCAAGTTCAAAGGGCAGAATTAATCTTTTCTTCTTGCCTCTGCTCAAGGAAGCTCAAGTCTCCAGTGAGAGCAGGGTTGTGTTAACAGAAACAGCTTGCATGCATTGAACCCTTTAAGTGTAGCATACCCAGTTCTGAGCATGGGCATGTACACACCTAACCCTGTAAATGAGGACCTGTTATATTGTCTACACTTGGGAACCTTCCCATAAGGAAATTCTCATGTGACTCTGTGTCTATAAAGTAGGCAAATCAGTTATTTACTTCTGAAGTCACAAAAAATTTAGAGCAGTATTTTAGTGCATATACAATTTTAGGTTTATTTAAGGTAGAAAAAAATGCATGCCAATGTAATAGCGGTGTGGATGTTCTTATTCATTTTTAAATAGAGATGAATTGTTCTATGTATTCATTGCTATATGGCATAGAGCATCTTCGACCTCTTTTAGCTCTGTTACAGAGCCGAAAGCACTGTTCTACACATCGTATGAAATGGCAGAAATGTATTTATGGGCATTTCAGACACTATTTGAAAGTCTGTTCTCATCTCAAGCCAATATTTACTGAATTCATTGAATAAAACCGAAGTCAGTGACTCAACATTCACTTTAAAAAAATATATCAAATCTTGTAACATAATATAATCCAAAGATACATTAATGTGATGCATCCATGCTGAGGAATGACCCAGGATTGTACTGAAAGTGTTTATTTTCCAGAATGAAATCATTGTGGCTTTGCAAGAGTAACAAACCTTTTTCTTGTGTATGAAGTAAAAACACTCCAATTTCTAACATACAATTGTCTTAAATAGAAGCTGAGCTGTTACAGGCAACGTTTGTTGGTGTTGTGTAACTAGCATGCACAGTGCAAAGTGGGTGTGTTGGGCACTCAGAAACCAAGGGGGTAGATGCTGTACAACGTGAAATGGGCAAAAGCAAACAAAGCCAGAAAGACCCTGGATTCCAGGGAATCTGATAACATCTTCTGACCTCTGGTAGCTCCAGGCATGCACAGACATACCTGCATGGAAAATACTCATATACATAAAAATAGAGTAAACAAACAAACAAACAAATGAAACTATTGTGCCAGGAAGCATTCATGAACCCCTAAGGACCACCAAGGAGCCATTTCTGATGTAATAGCATTAGGATCTCTTTATTACAAGCTCAGGCTTTGGACTTTCCTCCAAACCAACCCTGATACAGCAGGACAGGAAGGGTAGAAGGAGCAGCCTTGAACCCTCAGCAGGACAAATTTTCATAGGAAAATAGGAGCAAGAGAAGGAGTGAGGGAGGGGTGAGTCAGGCAAGCATCCAACAGAATGACTATAAGGCAACTCTAAGGTGGGTGCTCTGAAGCAGGACCATATACAATCACAAACAGGCTGTCAGTATATTGGAAACAGACTAATCTTTGATTAACTGTTGCTAGGAAGTAGCTAGGGAGTAACTCTGGCCAAGGACAAGCACTGGAGTCCTTCCTCGTACGTGGTGGCTACAGCTTGGGTTCTGCTATACGTCAAGTTCTCAGGCTTTCTCTCTGTCTCTCTGTCTCTCTCTGTCTCTCTCTGTCTCTGTCTCTCTCTGTCTCTGTCTCTCTGTCTCTGTCTCTCTCTCTCTCTCACTCTCTCTCTCTCTCTAAGATGGCAGTCTGTTTCCAAGATGGAGCAGGTTTGGTCTCTCAAAACAAGTAGTATAAAAAGATGAAGTTAGAAGAATCTTTTGATTAGCGCATCCTGACCCCTCCCTTGCCATACTTCCTGCCTTTCTCTGCTTAAATCTTTAGCTGTCAGAATTCCAGGCCCCCCATTCTTTTATGCAACCTGTGCACTACTATCCTTTCTTATTATATTTTTAACATGGCTTGCATTGTCATAAATTCTTATGTGGATTCGTCATGCATAATTCATTTTGTTTAACCTGTCTCCAGTGCCCCCATTTGCCCATCCCCATCACTCCACTACCTTATTGCTTCCCTTTCCTATGATTTCATGAATATTCTGCTACTCCTCTTACTCACCTAGCACTTCCCCATGCTCTTCTCTGATTCTTAGGCTTCTATGTGTACTACAAGTTATATACATACAACAAGGTATTTGAAACAAGGACCCTTATATGAGCAAAACAAGAGGTACTTGTCTTGCTGGGCCTGAGTTACCTAACTCAGTATAAATTTTTAGTTCAGTAATGTAGAGGTATTCAGTGCAACCATGGTGAAGCCATAGTGCTTAGATAAATAAGGCTCATGTTTCCGGAAGCTTCGTAACCTTGGGCAAATTATACAAGCATGTTGGGCCCAATTTCCTTACAAGTACAATAACCCTTTAGTAGGGAGTTATATACAGCCCTTATGAGGAGTGAAGTTCACTGTTCAAGTTTGGAGAAATTTGGCTATGGTAATAGGTTTCTGAAGGTGAAATCACCAAAACACAATTTTGGCATCAAATGAGCAATTAGTCCAAGATCTTTCTGGTAATGTTTGCCCATGTTGTTCAACATTACTACCCCTTGTGTGTCCAACATACCCACTCTGCACTGTGCATGCTCACAGAACAACACCAACAAACACTGCCTGGAACAACTCAGCTTCTATTCAAGGCAATTGTATGCTAGGAATCAGAGTTCTTGTTCTTACTGAACGTACAAAAAGGTTTCCTACACTTACAAAGTCATAGTGATTTAATCATAGAAAACAAGCACTTTCAATACCTTCCTGGGTCATTCCTCAGCATAGAAGTGTCAGATTAGTGTGTTTCTTGGATTGTATTATGTTACAAAATTTGACTACATACGGTTATGAGCCACTGTGTTGGTTCTGGAAATCAAGCCACTGGCCTCTGCAACAAGAGCTAATAACAGCTGGGCCATTGCTCCAGTTCCTTGATTGTTTGTTTGTTTGTTTTTGAGGAGAGGTTTCACGATGTAAGCCATGATAACCTTGAACTTACTATATCCTCCAGGTTGGCTTCAAATTCCTGATTCTACTGCCAAAGCCTCACCAGTGTTCAGATTACTGGCATACATAACCATACTGCCTACTCTTACAAACATTTCTCATACTTTTCCTGGTGTTGTGTCCAGTCATGTCAAGCTATGGAATTTTCCTGCAGGGTGCTTGCTACTCTTGCTTCCTTGTATTCACTTGTCTTCACTGGTGTGCAAAGTCTGTTCACTCTTTGACATCTCTTTGACCATGACTTGCCCTAAGAACCCTGCTCAGACCTTCTGTCTCCCACTCTCTCTCTGCCATGTGTCACTCCTTCCAGTTGAGCTGTGCCATACTCAGGTGCTACTAGCTCTCATCTCTCAAGGCTGGAAATTTATCCAGCAACTTTGTTTTGCCAGCTCTCTTTGCAGGGGCAAGTATATATTATCTGGTAAATGAAAGTATAGAAACAGAAAGGTAAGTGGGCTCTTCTGAGGAAGCGCTGACTCTACTTGACAATCACCCGACTTACTGCTCAGGCACACTCTGTGTTGCAAAGTAGTGCTTGCAAACTGTTTTAGGTTGGTGTAAGTACTGGAAACATGGTTTTAACTAAAATTTTGCTTGAGCAGCACATTAACTCAGGTATTATAAATTTTAATTATTTCCTACCTCTGCTACAAAATATTTCTGAAAATATTTTAGATGATGTCAACTCAAACTGACATCCTGGAAGTTTATCCCATTCTGTTGATGTTGTTAAGTAAACCCAATAGTTCTGATTTGCTGTGATCTATTTCTTAGTTATTATTCTTCGGTCTTAAATAACAGTCACCTTTACACATGTACCATGTTATATGATGTATCTTTCAAAGTTTCTTCTGGAGTAGTTATCCTGGTTGTCAAGCTGGTTAAATGAAGACATACATACCTAAGAGCTCATCAAAGCACATATATGGGTGTGTCTGTGATATAGATAGTGTTTCCAAAGTCAACTAGATTATGAAGGCTCTGCCTAATTGATGGATCAAGTTTCCATATATTTGTAGTATTTATTATCGGGAGGGAACAAAGGTAGGAGATGAGGCTATGAGAAGAAGCCAGTCTGTACCTGTGGGGCTCTATTTTGTCCTAGCACCTTCTTGAGATTCATTTCCCTTTCTTTTTGACTTTCTCTCTTTTTGACCAGCTATTCTTGGTCACATGCTTCCACCACATTCATGCTTTTCCTAAGAACGAGAGGTCAACCAACTGCGGACACACTTCCCTGAAACCATGAGCCCTAATCAATCTTTCCTTCTATCTGATTTTGACATCAGCTGCTTTTTATTTTCAGTGACCCAGTAGGAAATAGTACATTCAGCTTGTATTTTCTCACTGTGGCTTGCTGATTTAAAATTATGGCTTCCAAATTGCTTCTACAATAATTTTAAGCAAAACTTTATTTGATCTTGCAATAAGAGATGTACTCATATAATGAACATTTAAATAATTTACCTGTGCCCACATTATTGTCAGTAAAATAGTACAATCAAGGTAAACTAAGACAAAGAGCCAAGTTTCAAACCGAGGCAGTGTCAAGCCTTTAGGACTGGAGAGACTTCCATGGTACTTTGAATGGTTCTTTTTTATAATGTGATGGGAGAGTTCATTGTCTGGGAGTCACAGGAACACTTTATTCTCTTCCTGCCAATTCTTTCTTATGCCTCATGTGACCCACTGCTTTTCACTTTGAAATCTCTCAAACATCTCTTCATGTAATTTGTTTGTTTTGTTTTTCTGTTTCTTTTTAAAGTTATCACACCAAGAGGTGAGCTTCATTCTGGCATATCTATCTATCTATCTATCTATCTATCTATCTATCTATCTATCTATCACCTATTCATTCCAATATCAGACATGGACGTTTGTTAGTTAGCTACTTAGTTTGAGTTACTTTATTTCATGAGTAATGCTATTTTTCCAGGAATACCAGGGATAAATAGGTAGAAAGTGTGATGCTTTATGACTTGGTCCCCCTCTGCTCTTTAGGAACACCTATAGTTCTGCCTGCTAATTCCTAGTCTGTGTCACAAGTTCCAAGTGACATCTGTCGTGCTCCATTCTTCCCATGGTGGGGATGCTGTCACTCATCTGGCTTCCCTTGGGTATCTCATCATCCTAAGGGACTATGCTAGTATGAAATGTCACACCAAGGGTACTGCTGCCACATGACTCCAAAGTGTCCCTGCCCCACACCCTGTGACTTTCACACACACACACACACACACACACACACACACACACGACACTATCATTTCTGCCTTCAGTAATGCTTACTGGCTTGGGATGGGGAGTGCTGATGCAGAATGCATACCTTGAAGCTGCAGCATGTGATGAATGGAGATGAATTTTTGCTCCTGTTTTTCATTCAATCAAACAGGTATCAGAGATAGAGGGAGGATTCTGTCTACTCGATTCTCACAGAGTTCAGTTAATTAGCTCTTACGCTATCTTACCTGCAGCTGTTTGCTTTACGTTTATGGAGGCCACAGCAATGAAGAAATCTGGGAAGCAGATATTTTGCTAAGGTTTTCTAGCTCCCTGATGCTATCTAGAGCATTGTCTTCAGACAAAAATTATGAATTTGACTCTTATTCCTTTCTGACGAATGCTTCTTTGTTTGGTCCAGGAGCTAAAATTAGGATGCTGGCTGCAAACACAGCTTGTGTTTAAGCTGCATCCTTGCGCACGCCAAGTGTATTACAGAAATTTCACAATATTGGAGAACTGACTCTTGTTATCTTTGATGGCAACTAGCAGGAAACACTTGTGTTTAGAAAAATGGGCCGGGGGCAGGAGGAACACATAGCCTGGAATAGGATACTAACAGAATAGTTTAGAAAACGTGGTACATCACTAATATTAATGCCCCTTTTAAACATTTTAAAATTTACCGAAATTAAGCCAGATAACATATACTTGCTTAAATAACATAAAAAAAAAAATGAAAGCAGGTATAAACTAGAACCAACTTGCTCTGCCTCTCCCACTTTCATGAAGATGAGCACAGATACGTAATCACTGAAGACAAATTTCTTAGTATACAAAATGTGCTGGGCACTTGGCTCCCTGCGGGAAGCATGCTATGTGCCATGTGTGATGGGAGCCATGGTGCCCTCCCCACACCTGGATGGAGCAGATGAGCACCACCCTGTGCTGGGATGTTGGTCCAGGTGCACTTGCCACAGTCCCAGGAGGAGTCCCGAGGCAGCGGGAGAACACCGCGTCTCAGTTCACTTCAGAGTAAAAGCTGCAATGTAATTTATTCAGGATGGGCCCAGATTCTTAATTGGACAGGTGTGTGAGAAAACTCTGGCTGTGAGCACAGCGTGTTTAACCATCGAACACTTCTGTCGACATCCTTTCAGCACTTCCTGTCAGGATCACCTTAACTCTGCGAGGTCAGCGGCAGGCAGGTGGTGGGGCCAGCGCAGGAAGAGAGAAATGTGGAGTTGTGAGAAATCAAACACTAACCCACGGGAGTGATGTTTCCTCTCTTTTCTCAGGTTCCCAAAGGCTAAGGGAAAAAGTGAAGGCGCTGTCCCCTCCATTCTTTGCTGTAGATTCCCCATCTGTTGGTTTTGATTAATTAACTGTTTAGCTGACACCATTTCTTGTCAACGCCTTGAAAGTGGGTAGGAGGTGAATACAGGGGAGGCAGGCAGGAGGTAGAGAGCAGAAAATTTCTTTAACGATTAGAAAGACCCAATAAAGGATTGACATGAGATTAAACTATTTTTTCTAGAGATGAGACATTTAAAAAGTCAAAGAACTGGAACGGAAGTAGAGAGAACGAAGAGTCTTTGTTCACTTGACGTTGTGTACAAGACTCCATAGTAGGCCCTTGTAAATATGGACGCCATTTTTGAGTCAGTCTTATTTTACTCAGGAAGAAATCTTCATCCACTATAAATGTAATGTATTCATCCTCACATAATCTAGTTTACTAACGGCCTGGCCACCCAGGGTCATTTTTGCCCCCAGCTTTGACATCCATTGTACAACTCTGAACGTTTTCCACTGCATCCGAATGTCTAATTTTCCCTAATAGGAAAAATAGATTAAGCATATTATACTTGCCTTCCCTGAGAATATACTTAAGACATAATGCCTATATGAAATACCTCTGGAATAGGGTCCTGCTATCTAGGGAGTATTATTATTGATGCTGTTTGGAAAGACGCTCGTGGTTATAGGTTGGGAAACTGGCCAAATAAAAACTGGCATCACCTTTTCCTCCAAACAATTAAGCACTTGCCATTCATCACTCCCTAGAAATAACGTCTGCAGCACCACATGGTAGGCATGAGCATTAATCAGATGGCTTGCAGGTAATTACTACAATCAAGTGCTCATGAGCCGAACATGGCCCCAAGCACCACATGAACTCCCACACACCCAGCCAGAGCAACTGAGTGGCTGGGAGCCCAGATGCACATCTGGCATTCTGACTTACCCTATGCCCTTTGTATAGGATTACTCTTTTAGAAGTAATGAGGTACCCCTCTCCCTCTAAGGGCTTCATCCCTCTAGCTTCCTGCGGGCTCTTCCAGCTGCAGAAAACTACTTATCCAGCTAGAGGATCACAAGTCAGGGGCAGGGCTGTGCATTAGACTCAACTGGATGCTCGCTTATGAATCCACTGCAGAAGTGAGGCTCCCTGAAGACCCCTTGGCCAACTGGGCAAGGCAGGCCAGCCTCCCTCACCTGTGTGTTTTTGTCTAACAGTCTGTAAGTGGGTAACATTTCAGGTATGAAGAAGGGTACCCCTGAAGCTTATCTCTTACATATATTTTAGTTTGATTGTGTACACACAACTTGGTGCTTTTCTTTCTCTCCTGTGAGTTTTTCTCTAAAAAGGTAAAGGAAAAGTTCTATAATAATGCTCTTAAGTAGACATTTTAAGTGGCATTAGTACTTAAATTCACATGGAAGTGAGAAGGTAGTGCGGGGCCTAAGGAGGAGAAACAGGAAATAAAATGATTAGGGGAGGTAAAGAAGCAATTTTTCTGCACAAACGTCTGATGGTAATGATGGAAAATAACAGCTTCACAATAATAGAATTATGCCACCATTTGAGTTGGTATTCTGCTTGACACCTTACATGCACTATTTCATGTAATCCTCAAATAGCTCTATATAATAGCTGATTATCTCCAGTTTAGAACTGTGCTAATAGCTGGAAACAGAACAGAAGTATTTTTCTTTCCATAATTGAAACTTATTTTTTATTTCCTGCTTTATCATCTTCTAATAATATATTCTATAACTTTGTAGATTTGAAACCAAGGCTTTCTGCTAGGATGAGGGAAAGATGGTGAATGAAAGGGCAGAAGTCACTGGAAGGCAGAGGGATGAAGCAGGGGGTCCCTGTGCCTAATTATAGGAGGGAACCTATTAGAGATCTCCCTGTTAAATCTTCAGTCACTAAGGATTTCGGGAAGGTTAAAATTGTTTCCTTCGGTGGTTTGAATGGGAATGATCCCCAAAGACTTATATGTGTGAATTCTTGCATTCCAGTTGGTGGAACTGTTTGGGAAGGAGTCAGAAATGTGGCCTTATCAGGGAAGTTGTATCACTGGAATCAGTCTTTGAAGTTTCAAAAGACTCAGATCATTCATATCCTTCCTAGTCAATCTCCCTCTGCCTTGTGGTTGTCTGGTGATGTGAGCTCTCAGCTACTGCCTGCCAGGCTATTGCCAGGTTCCCCACTGGGCTATCACAAACTCTAAGACTCAGAAACTGTAAGCCCTAGATAATTTTATTAGCTAGTCTTATGTCAACTGGGCATGAGCTAGATTATCTGAAAGGAGGGAACCTTAAATGAGAAAATGTTATGATAAGATCCAGCTGCAATACATTTTCTTCAACTTTCTTCTTCTTCTTTTTTTTTTTTTTAACAATTTTTTATTAGATATTTTCTTCATTTAGATTTCAAATGCTATCCTGAAAGTCCACTATACCCTCCCCCCACCCTGCTCCCCAACCCACCCACTCCTGCTTCCTGGCCCTGGCATTCCCCTGTACTGGGGCATATAATCTTCTCAAGACCAAGAGCCTCTCCTCCCAATGATGGCCGACTAGGCCATCTTCTACATATGCAGTTAGAGACAGGAGCTCAGGGGGCACTGGTTAGTTTATATTGTTGTTCCACCTATAGGGTTGCAGACCCCTTCAGCTCCTTGGGTACTTTCTCTAGCTCCTCCATTGGCGGCCTTGTGTTCCATCCAATAGATGACTGTGAGCATCCACTTTTGTATTTGCCAGGCACTGGCATAGCCTCACAAGAGACAGCTATATCAAGGACCTTTCAGCAAAATCTTGCTGGCATATGCAATAGTGTCTGGGTTTCGTGGCTGATTATGGTATGGATCCCTGGGTGAGGCAGTCTCTGGATGGTCCTTCTTTCTTTCTCAGCTCCAAACTTTGTTTCTGTAATGCCTTCCATGGGTAAATTGTTCCCCATTCTAAGGAGGAATGAAGTATCCACACTTTGGTCTTTCTTCTTCTTGAGTTTCATGTTCAACTTTCTTTTCTTTTCTTTTCTTTTCTTTTCTTTTCTTTTCTTTTCTTTTCTTTTCTTTTCTTTTCCTTTCAAGACAGGTTGTTGCTGTGTACCTCAGGCTAGACTATACTTCCCAATTCTTTTTTCTTTTCTCCAATTTTCATTAGATATTTTCTTCATTTACATTTCAAATGTTATCCCGAAAGTCCCCTATACCCTTGCTTTGGTCAAGGTGTTTTAGTTTAGCAATAGAAAAGTAACTAAAAGTAAAGATAAACATATACAAATATACCTATATCGACAAGCTAGACTGCTACAATTCCTAATTAATGCCTTTACTATTCTGTCATTGTATTTTTTAAAATATAATTATTGTTGCTATCATTGTGGTGATGAGAGTAATGTACTAGCCACAGTAGTAATAGTGGCACTTCAAAAATCAGTTTCCACATGGTCTAGAATTGATGTTTGCAAGTTGTCATGTGAAATTATGTGCATGTTTCTCACCTGACTCCAAACTGAAGGAAATATGGGGACTTGTTTGTTTTTAAATCTATCAAAATATCACATATATCTGCCAACCTCAAACTCCCATCAGACCCTCGTTCTTCACATCTTTCTCCCAACTTCATGTCATTCTCATTCATTTTTCTATCTAATTGTTTAAACTCACTAACTCTAATTAGTGCTGTTAATATGTGCATAGGAATGAGATTATCTACTGGATTGTGAGGACCCTACCAGAGGCCACAGCCCCTGAGGCAAAGGCAATCTCTCAGCCCTGGCAGCCATCAACTGCCAACACTATATCAGTGAGGAGTAGGGTCTCCACATTGGAATTTTCGATTAGCTTTATCTTGTGTCTTTCTTATGCACATTTGTGATGGTTTCTCTCTCTTTTGCTGGTTATTATTTCCTCATTTGTTCCTCTAAGGATTTTAGCAATTTTTAAAAAAGTCTCACTCATTTCGTTTAATAATTATGTTGGCCAGTCTTATGTGAACTTGACACGAACTAGTCTTATCTGGAAGGAGGGAACTTTAAATGAGATCCATAAGATCCAGCTGTAAGGCATTTCCTTAATTACCTATTGATGCAGACAGCCCAACCCATTGTGGGAGGTTTCATCTTTGGGTTTGTGGTCTGGAGTTCTATAAAGAAGCAGGCCGAGAAAGTCACGAGAAGCAAGCAAGTATGTGGCACTACTCTATAGCTCTGAATCTGCTCCTGCCTCCTGGTTCCTGAGTTCTGGTTCTGAATTTATCCAATGATGGAATATGATCTGGAAGTGTAAGCCAAATAAACCCCTTTCTCCCCAGTTGGATTTCTGGTTATGGTGTTTCATCATAGCAATAGAAACTCTAAGAAAATCATCTTTTTTGATAAACAAAATATTTTGCTTCTTGAACCTTATAGCCTCTTTTTCCATAATTTTACATTAAATGCTTAAGAATAGTTTAGATTTGGCAAAGTAGTTAAGAGACAGTACCCAGAGCTTCTGCATACTGTACAAGTTTCACCGAAAGCTAGCATCTTCCATTTTTCATAATGAACAAAAGAGTGATACATTATCATCATCATTATTTTGTTGACTAACATCTATATTTATGCAAATATTTTCAGATATACCTTAATTTCATTTGTTTGATCTTAGAATTCTATCCAAGATAACACATTACAATATTCAGCCCTATCCTTTTAGACCTGTCTTAGTTATAGAAATTTTATAGACTATTATTGTTAGGACCGACAGTTTTGAACAAGGCTGGCTATATGATTTGTAAAGTGGTCCTCCATCAGGATTTATCTAATATTTCTTCTACAGTAGAGTACAGTTGTAAATTGGATCAAGAAAGACCATAAAGAAAGAATAACATTCTCAAAACATCATATCAAGTACCTGTGCTATCCCCAGTTAGTCTGTTAGTCTTACCTTTGATCACATCACTTGAACAAGTGTGGTTCAAGTTTATTTAAGGTAACTTCCTGACCCATCTAGTTTTGGATTGGACTTTTATAAAGAAAGTCACTCTGTACAGTTGAACATGTGAGGAGTGAAAAAATTCTCCATAAGGCTATAGCAACTATGTAAATTAGGATTCTTTCACATGTGAGAACTATCACTGTCTCTGTATTATTTATTTATTTTGCTTTGATCTGTAATTCATTACAGTGCTATTTATTTTATTGATTGAATTGTTTTAACTTGGGTTTTTAGTAAAGCTGTTTGACATAGCCTCATTATTATAGTTTTTTAAATTGCTGTATAATGGTTTTTATGATTTTTACCAATTTATCAAAATTATTCTCATCTATCAATATTCTCATCATTTATCAAAATTATTCTCATCTATATTAATTTTGATTGAAAAGTTATAATTGTCTACAGTTGTTCACTAAAAAGCACTGTTTTATATATGTAAATGTGATAAAATTAGTTAAAGCCAAATAACATAACTCATTTCACCTATGATTTTAATTTTGAGGTATTTTGAATTTTCTTTTCCACTTTCTTTGTAAAAATAAACAGTATACTTTTATCTGCTATATTTATCCTGCAGAATAATAGATCTTAAAAGGTAGTCTTCCTGTCCTTCTGAATCTGTGTTTTCTTTGATCAAGGACTCTAGCTGTCTTCCTTCTCTATCTCACCCCAGCTCCTGTTAATTAGTGTTCCAGTTCTCTTGTATGTGATTCCACATACATGTGAGATCTGGTAAAATTTGTATTTTTGTATCTGGTGTGTAGAATCAGCTTCTCCAGATTCTTGGTCCAAGATACTCCAGGCTAACCAGTTTCAGAATCACTCACTCCTCAAAGAAGCCCTGATTTTTTTTTTCTCTCAGAAAATAATGTTAGAAATCAAAATTTTAATGCTATATATGTTTGATTCTTCAAAATCTAATGGGATCATTATGTATAAATTCCTTCAGATATCACAGCAGGATGCATGCATATTGCCATTTTAAACATATACATATTCTTTAAATATTCATGCATATAGCTATATTATTTGTAGATGTATAGATATACAGACAACTCTAACATCTTCTTTAGCTATGTCATGTCTCATCTCCAATACTTGTAAACATATCTTTCTTCTTCTACCATATACTTAATTTTTTACTTCAAGTAAACATATATTATACTTTCTGACACACTACTGATGGAAGCCATAGGGTACTCTATGGTTGTTATATATGTTCCTTTGGCCATTAGTGTAAAAGATAACACCCTCTATCAAGTTCCTTAGGTCTAGATGCCTTTGGAAGGGTTGGAATAGAGTTGGATCATTTCCCCCATTTGTTATTCCACTAAGATCCAAATCAAATTCTTCAGTGACATTTTAATATTTGCATATATTAAGATATGCTATCCATGCTTTATTTGTTGCATTTATCACTGCTCTGATAAAATTTCTGGGTATAAGTAACTTGAGGGACTGTTCTAGCTTGCTTTCTATGGCTGTGATTAATACTATGACCAAGAGCAACCTGGGAAGAAAGGTTTTCTAATAATATATCATGGTGAAAAGCCAATACAGAAACCTAGAGATAGGCACTGAAATAGACTGCAGAGAAATGGTCATTAGTGACTTGCTTTGTCTGGCTGGTTCAGCTTTATTACTCATACTATAACAGAGGAACACCCATGGTGTCTTAGTCCTTCTCACATCAATTAACAATTAAGAAAATGCCCCCACAGACATGGCTGGAGCCAATCTGATATGGGCAATTTCTCAACTGAGATTCCCCCTTCTCAGATTGTGTTGAGAGTGGAAACTAACTAAAACAGAGATGAAGGGTTTAATTATATATTAGTTTTATATATTATATCATCTTATAATTTGAAGGATGATATGGTTTATAGGCAGTCTCCTTTTTGCACCAAGGTTTTCTTCCATTATCCCTTCAAGATTGGAATGGAAAGAAAACAGTGGGAAAACCAGGATACATTTATTTGCCATGTGGAAAAACAATTAGAACGAAAATTTAAGAACTTTGAGATCCTCTACAGCAACAGTATGCTAACCAAAAGAGGCTGGTAGTGTTCCAGTATTGAGATCCTTAGGAGACTCATGGTCCCTAACCAAGAAGTTTCATGTATTAAGTCCTATGCTTTTGGGAGATTTAAAATGCCAACTGAGAGATCATGTTCATAAATTGTTAGGTGGCTTTGAGGTTCCAGCCCAAAGCACTTCCATGGAAAGAAAGTCTGCGGGTCACTGACTTGGGCAGCAAGACCGTGTTTTCAGCACCCACCAGTTCTCCAAAGCTTGAATTGCAGATCTCTAGTGGTTAAGCCTCTGCCTAGAGCCTCTGGTAGAACACTCGATGCTGGCTGTGTTGAATTCCCTGCTCAGCACAGAAGGCTCATTTGGAGAACTTTCACAGTCCATCTCTGGTGATCTTCCCACTTGAAGTATAAATCTCCCCATGGAGCCTTGGATAGGCAAGTCACCTGAGAGTTTGACTTTGAAGTCTTCTGGCTCCTTGTCCTCCAAATAGAACAGGGCACCAAGCAGCTAGGCCCTACCAGGAGCCATGAGTCTGGCTCTGAGGTCTCCCTTGACTTCCTTCCTGTTGAAGCTCTTGTCTCAGTTGTGTGTTGAAGCCTGGAGTCTCCCCTAATCTTTAGAGAGATCATCTGTGTACCGATTGGCTGAATATAGTTATGCAAATAAGGTAAGAACATAGAACCAATTAGGGAAGAGCTGTCAAAAGTTTTTGCTTTCCTGTTGTTATGGCCAATTTGCTGCCTGCCATCTGCTGCTCTTGTGGCTCAGGGCTTGGGGTTTTCATCCAACATCTGGGTTTTTGACGGCTTTCTGGCTCCTCTGTTCTTGGGGCTTGAGTTTACAGCCCAAGAGAGAGCTCTGCATTGAATGGAAAGTAGCTCTGCATTTGGTAGGAAGCTCCATATAGGGTAGGAGTATTCCATATCAGGAAAAGAGAAGTTCTGTGTTTAGGGTCCACTTCTGAACCTATCAAGTTCAAATGTGGAATTGGGGCAGGAGGTGATGACAACAGGTCACATTGTATTTTCTCAGGTATCCGAGAGAATGGAATGCTGGGGGTCAGTTTGCTTTCTGCTTTTTATACATTCTGGGATCTAGAACATGGGATAGTACTGCTCACATTTAAGGTATAACTTCTCACCTCAATTAATTTCATTTAAATTATACATCACAGATATGCCTAGAAGCTTGTCTCTTTAGGGAATTGTAGTTGCTGTCAATTTGACTGTCACAATTAACTAATTAATCATCACACTACCAAAAGTTCTATAATTTTTGATAAATGTACAAAGTGATATATCTACTACTATGTGATCATGAAAATATTTTTAACCATCTTAGAAACCCTCAGGTTTTTCAAATGCTAGTTGCTGGGTCTGTATGTGAAAAACTTGGAAAGTGCTACTACATCTAAATAAGTAGGAGCTGAATGTTGTGGAAGAAGAACCCTTGTTGAAACCACAGTAAAACAGATGACCAAGATAGGTCAATGACTGGAAGGTTAGTGATATAGATAGATGGCCCCAGACAGGGCACCATGCTTACTAGGGCAGACTTATGAGTGGAAATCACTATGGGAACCAGCACCTTGACTAGAAAACCTAAGCTGTAAATGAAGAATTACTGGAGACCTAGTGTAGACAAGTCTAATAGTTCCTAGTTGTAGAGAATCAACACTTCTGTGAGCTTATATATTATGAAGCTATTAGGTAGCTAATTGCCTCATTCTTCCTGTAAGAAATAAGAAGAAAAACTACTTCTAAATATAGTAAATCACTATTCTCAATATGGCCTCTGTTCAAAAAAATAATTTAACAAGAACTTCGCTGATCTTGGGAAAAGAAGTGTTCCAAGGTATCCTAGAACAAAACCACTTCTAGAGTAATAGGCTCATTGAAAAACTGATAGGTACACATATATCAGATTATAAAGACCTGTTCACCACTTCCACCTTATCATACATTGATAGGGGCCCACTTATAGTAGGTCATTTTAACCAGTTTGCATCTACCTACACAGAAATAATAAGAATAATTAGAAATCATATAAGATGGGTTATATAATTATTTCTTCTGAACTTAGATAGTTCTTCCTGGAAGGAAGAGGGGTTCATGAGATTCAGGAAGTAAAATGAAGTTTACAATGCTTGAAACTCAACTGAAATGTACCATGCTTAAGAGGCTCCTGAAACTTACAAGATTCAACCCTCCCCTAAATTGTACTGGTTGCTTTGAAGAAGAAATTCTCTTACCAGTAACACTATTTGAAAGTTGCTCAGGAAGTTGCAGGAACACAGCTTTTCTAAGTCATCACTCATGCTGAAGTGGCTTTTCACACAATGCAGCTGCCATTGGACTATGGGTACTCCTATAAATAACCACACATCCATACTCAAGAAATAACTCCAATAAGTTTATTGCTCCGCTAAGCTAGACTTGAATAAGAGCTGTTCTTTCTTTGACCTGTTATCAGTGCTTTATCTTGGGTGAGTAGATACTTGTTCATGTCTACTGAGGAAAAAAAATCACCAAATAAGTAAAACAAATGAAGATCCTGAAGTTTTAAGAGCCAGATAAAATATTAATGAAACATAACAGCAATGATATTGGACTTATCAGACAGAGAATTTAAACAGCAATAACCAACAATGCCAGTGACTATATCTGTATCACAGTTTCCATTGATCTGATAAATACCTTGCAAACAAAGATTTGTTTTGGCTCATGGTTTCAGAAATTTTAGTCTGTAGCCCGTGATTTCATTGATTCTGATCTCATCATGAGGAGTATACCATGATGGTATAAGCATATGACTTAGGCTACTCACCTCATGATAATAGAAGAAAGCAGATGAGAACAAGATGTAAACTTCAAAGTCATGGCCTCTACTAATCCATTTTTTTCTAGTTATACCCACCTGTTGGCTTCTACCATCGCCAAAGACAGTTACTTCCTGGGAATCAAGTATCATTCACATGAGCTCTTAGGATAAATTAATCTATAATGAACTCTAATAAATAAATTAAACATAAGAGAGAAAATGGCCATTGTAAGTATATAGAAATGCTGAGAAGAACATCAAAATGTTGGAGATCAAAGTTGTAAGGCACCTAAAGAGTGTCTTTGGTAAGATTGTTGTTAATATTGACATATCTTAAGGAAATAGCTCAAGGAAATAATGTCTGAGGCAACTGAAATCCACAATGGTGAAAACAAACAAAATTACAAAAAGTTAAAGAAAAAAGGCTGAGAATATAGCAGTTTAAGAAGGACAAGTACAATGACTGTTTTATATATATATATATATATATATATATATATATATATATATATATATATATATATATGTATGCATAGTAGGAGTACAGGCAAGAAAATCAGAGAGAGGGACAGAGGACGCATGTGAAGCAAAGACTAAGAATTTCTCCCAATTATAGTCAAATATCAAACTAAAGATTCAGGAAATACAAGCAAAAATTAAAAATTCAGAAAGCATACCTAGGAATATCATTTTCAATCTACACAAAAATCAAAGGTAATTAAAAAAATAAACCTTGATAAAAATGTGAGCTTGCAAATGTGTGTGTGTGTGTGTGCCTGTGTATGTGAAGTTGCTTACACAGAGATAGCAATTGTAATCACATATAGCATGTCAAAAACCATAAAACCAGAAGGGAATGTAGTAAGATGTTTAAAATATTCAGAGAATCACAGATGGAACCTAGAATTCTATACCTTTTAAAGTAGTCCACCAAAATTCACAAGAAACAAAGACTTCAGAAAGAGAGAGAGAGAGAGAGAGAGAGAGAGAGAGAGAGAGAGAACACAGTTTGTTACAGGGAGAGTGGCTGAGCTATACCAACATTTATTTTTTAAAGTTTAAAAGAATATTAACAAAAGTTGTGGCAGAAAATGAAGAAAAAAACTTCCCATCAGCCCTAACTGATTTAACAAGTACCTGTTTATTAAATACTATGTCTATATCATATGTCCAAAAGAAACTGCACTAAGTATAAAAACAATAGATTCAAAAATGGAGTGGAGGCATATATAACATGAAAATGCTAAATTTTTAAAAACAAGGACTAGTTTTTAAAGATTCACTTAAAGAAGATTTTACAGCAAGGAATGTTTCAGAGATAAATACTGGTATTTTATAATTATGAGATGGTCAGTTTTCTGAGAATAAATAGATATCCTTAATGTTATCATTAAGATAGATAACATTAAGATACCATTAATGTTACCTAATGATAGCATGTCAATGGGACACAAGAAATACAAGGAGAAATATATAAACTATAACTGGAAACTTGCTACTAGACTGTCAGATATAGACATAGCAGGCTGCACAATACACAGGTAAGGACCAGTATTTTCAGCAACAATATATAGCACCTGAAATAATTGATGTCCATTTTATCCTTCACCTGATGACAACAGAGTATACATTCATATCTAGTCCAGGTTGAATAATCACGATTGTCACAATCTGGGCCATAAAACATACTTCAATAGACTGAAAAGTACTTAAGTTATACAATCTTTTTTTCAGATCACAATGGAATTAAAAAAATATAAACGGAAAGTGGAAAATTCATGCATTATGACTACCATGATAATTAAATATGAGTTAATGTATTATTATTATTATTATATAACTGACAATGAAAATACTTCTCAGTTTGTGGGACTTGGTGAAAACAGTGCTCATTAGGAAAATTCTTAACACTGAATGTATATATCAGATAGGAGAAAGGTCTCCATTCAACCATTCTTAATTCCACTTTAGTAAACTAAATAAAGAGAAAAATCAAATCCATGGGGTGCAAAATAAAAGAAATAAAAATTAGAGAAGGAAGCAATGAATTTGAAAACTGTGGATCAATAGAGAAAAAAAATCAATAAAACCAAGAGCCTGGTTTATGAAATGATTAATAAGATAAGGCTTTTGCTATGCTAAGGAAAAGAAGGCTAGATTTACTAATATCAGAATTATCAGAGAGAAAATTGTTAGAGAAACCCTGAATACAAAACAAAAACAAAAGAATTATTTGAACAGCTATAAGTCTTACAAGTTCGGAACCCCAAAATTGATTTTTTTAAATATGTAATTTGCAAAAACTCACAGAAAAGAAATGGCCTAAACATGTCTTTCTTAAGAAAATTGAACTAATAATTAGCATATGTATCACAAAAAGCACTTATCCCAAAAGAATTCACTGGTGAATTCTACCAAATAGCTGAAAAAGAAATTTTATGAGTTTTATGAGTATTCAGAAGATAGGAGTAACAGAAGCATTTTCTAAGTCTTTTTATGAGGCCAGTATTACCTTAAAGATCTAATAAAACTATAGATAAGTATCTCTCAGGAACATTGATGCAGATTCTTAAAAAAATATTAGCAAATGAAATCCAATAAATGTACAAAACAAATTATACATCATCATCAAATGGAATTTATCACAGATACTGGTCCAACCTTTGAAACTCAATTAACATAACCCTACTGATGAACTGCAGAAGAAAAAAAGGTATGATCTTGTTAGTGCACAAAGAGCAAAGTAAAGTATTTGATAAAATGCAACTTTTTCTCTTTAAAAAAAAATAAAGTAGGGAATGGAAGTATATTTTGTTTTTGTCAACTTGACAGTAAACTAATTATCTGGGAAGACAGAACCATAATTAAGAAAATGCCTACATAATATTGTCCCATATGCAAGACTATGAAGAAGATTTTCTATTGATATTGGAGTGTCTTTGAGTGTATTACCATTCCTGGACAGGTAGTTCTGAGGTGTATAAGAAAGTAGGATGAGCATGACATAGGGCACAAGCCAATAAACAATGTTTCTCCATAGTCTTGTCTTTGATTCTTGCCTCCACATTCCTGCCTTGAGTTCCTGCCCTAAAATCCTTTAGTGGTACAAGGAGTCTGATAACGATGTGACAAACCTGTTCATATTTCAGGGAGGATTGTGAAGAGACTTTGGGTTAGAAGATTCATTCAGTGTTCTGAGGTTAATGAACTATTTTTATGGGAGTATAAGAAGATAACACTGAGAGCAAGTGCAGACAATATGGCCTGTCTTCTGAAGTTTCAGAAGAAAATAAAGATTCATTTCTGTGACATTTTGAATTGAGAATCACCCTAAAGTGAAACTTTTTCTCAGCTTGGATAATTAATGCTGGTCATCGGGATTGAGGAATCAGCTATGATTAAAGAACCAGCATTATTGAAGCAAACTTTTACGGAAATATTTCCTGGGGGCCAGAACAGGACTAAGGCTCATGGCATCTGAAGTTGATAATATGTAAGAGTCTTTGATGCGTTACTAGTTTTGAAGAAAGAGCAACTGAGGCTGGGCATCATGAGACAGGGACAGAGGCTATTGGGGAAGGCAAAGTCTAAGTTACAATAGAAGCTTCAGGATTGAAAGAGGTCAAGAAGAAAAGTTGAGGCACAGTACCATGTGGCAGGGTCAGAGTGCCTGAAGAGATAGCAAGAGAGGTTATCAATGAAGGCACAGCCAAATTTCAGTGAAAACGCCAACATTATGGAGATGCCAGTACCAGGGAATGGCCACAAAGACAACAGCAGGTGAAGCTGCCTTGACCCTGTCGAAGGAGATATATGTGCTATGGATGGCAGAGTCCCAGTGGTGGAGCTGCTCAAAGCCCATCGGAGCCTAGGAGATTGTGAGTCATAGACACTAGATACTGAGTTATTTATACTGTTGGGGTTTGGGTTTCATTCTGTTCACATTCTGACTGTGTCCTGGCTCTTCCCTCTTAGATTAAGATAGATTTTACACTGTTTTTAAAATTTCAATGGGAGACCACACTTGAAACATTTTGAATTTTTAGAGACAGTTTGGCAGTTTAGGTAGGCTTTGGCATTTTAGAAAGACTTTGATGGAGTAGAGAGAGTCTTTGGGGTTTTAGAGACACTTTTGATGTCATAAAAAGACTGAACTTCTCAAGTATTTTGAATTTTAAAGACTAAGTGACTCTAAGGATTAATACTAACATGCATCTTGGGGACAACAAGAAAGGAAAGGTTATGGTTTAAAAGTATTTGTTTGTGTGTCAATTTGACCAAAGGACCAATTGTCCTGGTTCATTTTCAATTTAAATATAAGTTAGAATAGTCTAGGAAGAACATTAATTGAGATAATACTTCTATCCATAATTAAAAAATGCTTCCATCTTTTTTGCTCTAGGAAAATCTAGAAGTGGACAAGCCCAGGCCAAGTGTTTTGATGCCACCCCTGGGCAAGCGGTCCTATGTTGTTTATGAAATTAGACTATGAAACTATGAGGATAAAGACAGAAAGTAATGTTCTTCCATGGCTTCTAATTCAATTTCTGCCTCAAGGTTTCTACCTTGAGTCCCTGCCCAAATGCCCTTCCGTGATTTTCTTCAGTGATGGATAATGATTTTGAAGTGTAAGCCAAATGCACAATTGCTTTCCTCCACAAGTTATTTCTGGTCATGTTGTTTTATCATGTTGTGGCAGCTCTAACTAAGATAGAAATTAGACGATTTTACTTATTAAAAATAAAATCTACAGGAACTTTTCAGTCAGCATTGTATTCAATGGTTAGACCACAGATGCTTTTCACTATGATCAGAAACAATGCCACTAAGTTCACCTTACAGTTCCTTTCAATGCTCCAATATACCAGTAGCAAAAGAATTATATACAAAGTTTAAAATCAAAGATCCTTAAGTGTCACAATTCCAAAAGTATTTAGTATGAATCTTATAAAAGATGTTTGCAAATTTTGCAGGAAAATTTACCAAACTGTAATAAAATAAGTCAATGAACTTACTATCAAGAGATATTTTTATTCGTGATTAGGAAGAGCTTGCATTGTTAGTAAATAAGAAATTCAAATTTATCTCTAGATTCGATGTGACTCCACTCAGAGCTCCACTGAACTGTGGAGCGTGTGTGTGTGTGTGTGTGTGTACAAACTGAATGTAAATTGCACACACAGGAAAAAAAGGCTCAGAACACCCATCAGAAGGCTGCAGAACACAAAGTTGTAAGACACTGGGTTCAACATTTATTATAAGACTACTATAATCAAGATATGGTAGATTATTGGAGCAATAAAAAAATAAGCCAGCTGTCATTCAGAAGGACAAAGAAGAGTAAACTCAAGTTCAAGGCCAGTCTGGGTTACATAGTGAGATTTTGTATCAAGAAACTATAATGAAAACAGAAAGGCAGATCAATGGAATATAACATAGGACACAGAAGTAAACACATTTAGCTAGGAACATCTAATTTTTGACAGTAGTATCAAATATATATTGGAAAAGGATGCCCTATTTAATAAATGATGCTAGCAAAACTGGATTCTCTTCAGGAAAATGAAATTATATTCATATCTGTCACCTTGCAAAAACTCAAGTCAAAGTAGACCAAAGACCTTAATTTAAAACCCAAACGAAAAAGCTGCAACTGATAGAGGGAAACACTTCAAGATACAAACATGGGCTTTGTGAGCTGAATCCCTATAACACAGACCTGTCCCTAAGAAATGATAAATTGGATTACATGAAATTCAAAGCCTTTCTACAGCAAAGGAAACTATCACCAGAGTGTAATGACAGCCTCAGATTGGGAACCAGTCCTTGCCAGCTATACTTCAGACAAGTGGGTTACTCTCTAGACTACATAAAGATATTCTAAAATAAAACTTACATGGCAAAAATACCCCTTGTGACTAATATATAAGCCAATGAATTGAACAGATAGTTCTCAAAAGAGAAAACCTGACAAGTAATCAAATATTTTCAACATCCTTAGCCATCAGAGAAATGCAACTTAAAACTAGTTTGAGATTCCACATCATCCCACTCAGAAGGTCTACCACCAAGAAAACAAATAATAAAAAATGCTGGCAAAGGAACAGGGGAAAGGAAAACTTAATTTACCATTGATGGAACTCGCCATTGTGGAAATATGAACATATAATGAAAATATATTTAGCCATTGAGAAATATGAAATTTTCAAAAAATGGATCAAGTTAGAGAATATTTTAAATGATGTTACCCAAGTTCAGAAGAAAATTATTGCGGGTTCTTTCTTCTATGTGGATATCAGCTTCTCATCCTCATATATGTGTAAATGCAAATAGGTAGAGGTTATATCACCTGAATCAGTAGTGTAAGAGCAGGAAAATGTTTAAGGAAGTTGGAGTAGGGAAGGAAGGAGATATCACAATTTGAAAATGGAAGGTGAAATCAGAGAGAGGAATGGTACTAAGGGAAGGAACAGGTGATGGAGGGAAGAGTAGTGGTGGTGAGTGCTATAAGACCCGTCACTCAACATGCTACTACTACTACTACTACTACTACTACTACTACTACTACTAAAAAGCTGGTTCATAAAACAGAGTAGACAGTCCAGAAATAAATCAAATAAATGCACTCACTTGATCTTAGAGAAGATAGCAAATGTAATACAGTGGAACAAGGATGCACATTTGAAGGGAGTGTTCTGGGGCACTAACTGTACACTAACAATGAGCAGGTGAGGGTGTGTAAAAGTATCTTTTATTTTTCTGATGTAATTGTCATTTCTGAGACATATTGCCTCTATCTGCTAACATAGGCCTATTGCTGTAAGCTCCTAGCCTCTGTATAATCATATCTAGGCCTAAAATGTTTTCAGTTTCTGAGATTTACTGCTGAATAAGTTGACCTTTTTTTTTTTTTTTTTTTTTTTTTTTTTTTTTTTTTTTTTTTTTTTTTTTTTTTTTTTTTTTTTTTTTTACCTCTTTCTGGACTCTGGTTGGCCAACTCAAACAGTTCTATCTCAAACTCCCTTCCATGCTGACTGATTCAATCTGGCTTCTTTCATTTTCTCACTGAATTGTTTTTCTTGGCCTCATACTAACTTTGTCCATCGGTTTTAATCTACAGACTCCTTCTCATTTTCTGGCCCGTTCTGCCTTTACCTGTGTTTTGCTGGTTCTCTCTCTCTCTCTCTCTCTCTCTCTCTCTCCAACATGTCTTTGTACAACTGTCCTAGTAAAATTGCCCTCTCTCTTTTTTCTCTCAATGCTGCTTTCTCTTAAGTAGCCTCTCTTTTCTCTCTGTTCTTGTGAGAGTTAGACATATCTTACGCTGTTAAACCTTTCCCTGATGTATCACTCTGTCTATCTCTCAATTAGTCATCACTTTCAAACATGGATGCTTCTTCTACAAACTAACTTTACCTTCATTGTTTGGGATTAAAGGTATATACTAAGCAAAGTCTATATTCTAGCCAGGGTAACCATGTTTCTAGATTAAAGTCTATATTCTAGCCAGGGTAACCATGTTTCTAGATTAAAGTCTATATTCTAGCCAGGGTAACCATGTTTCTAGATTAAAGTCTATATCCTAGCCAGGGTAACCATGTTTCTAGATTAAAGTCTATATTCTAGCCAGGGTAACCATGTTTCTAGATTAAAGTCTATATTCTAGCCAGGGTAACCATGTTTCTAGATTAAAATCTATTTACAGGAAAGAAAGTGAATTTAGCATATACTTTTTTTTTTTAAGTTGGATTTTTAACCTTCATATGCTAGTACATTGTTTTTACTCAGACATGAATGGAACCCATATTACAATAATGTTTAGAAATAGAAATAATCTTTGCGTCAATCCTTGGACTTTGTCTTAGTTAGGGTTTGCATTACTGTGAACCAACGTGAGACTTTACATCCTTCTCTGTTAAACCTTCTCTGTTAAACCCAAAACAACTCAGATTGGGTGATGAATAAAAGACGAAAATACCAAACCCAGGAAAAAGTGTAGGTTATAAATCTTGGATATTGAGATGAGTTTTCATAACATCATGATAAAAATGACTGATTGGATGTCATTCATTAAATCAAAGTTGCTGCTGATCAAAAGACTACTTAGGAAACAATACAGGGCAAAGAGTGGGAGAAAGCATTTGAAAGGACTATTTCCAAAATTTCCATAACTTTAAAACACAGTAGTCACTATACAGACAACCAAATAAGAATTCAAGTCTAAGAAAGTATACAGAAGGGAAAGTCAAAATATTAAAAATTTGAGTATGTTACAATCAAAAAGATATTTGTTTGTTTGTTTGTTTGAATTAGTATATGTTCATTCACTTATGCCAGGGCACACTTGTGGAGGCCAGAAGACACTATATGGGAGCTGGTCATCTCTTTCTATCTTGTAAGTCCAGTAGTTGCCTCAGTTTGCCAGGGTTGGTGGCAAGCACCTTTACCCACTGAGCTATTTCACTGGATCCTGTTGGGGTTTATTGCAAATATTTAACTCACTGTTCTGGTTTTTTTTTTGTTTGTTTGTTTTGTTTTTTGTTTGTTTGTTTTTTTTTTTTTTTGCCACATCCACTCAGGTCTACGTTTCTCTTTACTATTGGATATTTACTGTTAATATTATACTTAATGTGCTCTTAAATAAATTTCATGATACTTTTCTTCTAAATGTACACAGTAGTTAACTGAGGTATTATCTTGGTGACATTTGAAGGCCAGCTGGGTCTATTAAAAGTCTGAGAAGTTTCTTTACATTCAACTCATAGTCATCAGATTTTAGCAAGTGCTATCCGTGATACTGAAAGAAAAGTTCAGAGGGATTTTCTTGAGCAGGTGTCAAGCTATATTGGGAAAATGAGAACACTACCCAGGAGCATTTGTGGTGCAAGAACTCCTTGAGATCAAGTAAGAACTGCTTCAATACTGTTTCAATGCTGCATGTATGTATGTGCCCTGTTCCATTCAACTTTGCCCTTGTTTGAGTTCTTAGAACAGATCTCTCACTTTGGACATCAATAGATCTGGTAGTCTTTAGGGCCTATAAGTCTATTTTGAATCAGTTTTTAACAGTGAACACAAGTGATCCTTCTATTAGTCTGGACCTTCAGACCTCTCAGTAATACATTAGGGATATTAGATTGTGACAATCTTTGTAAAGAAAATGTAAATCTGGAATTTGCCACCAAAACTTGTCACCCTTATCCCATAAAGCATTTTGCCTCATTCCAACAAATTTACCAAAAAGGTGAGATATTTATTTAACAGATACAAAATTTGAGGCAGAGATATTTATAACTTGTAGGAGGGCATCCAACTCAGAAAGGAAAGGGTAAAGGTCAGCTAAGATGATTAAAGACCACAAGAGCACACCAACCATTGACTTCACCTGTAATTAAGAACATGTAAATTATAAATAAATAGGAGTGGTCTGGAAAGATGACTAAGTAGTTAAAGGCTCTAACTGCCCTTCCAGAGGACCTGGTATCACTTCCCAGCACCCATAAGGCAGTTCATAACCACTTCCCTTTTCTAATTTCTGAGAACCTACATGCAGGCAAAATACCTATACACATAGAAATAAAAATAATCAAAATCTCAATAGAACATTATATATTATATAAAATGGATAACTATGAATATAAGAGATTTTATTTTAGTAAAATAATTTCAATGCTATCATGTACATCAATTTCCTGAGCCAAACATTAGGTACAACATTGCAAGGACATAATCCAAAGCCAATTAATAGATCCTGGATGTACTTTAAATCTAAATTTGATTGATGTATTTATTACTTTAGTATTCATAGTAATAAAATATTAAGTTTATATTTAATACATCCTATGAATCATTTTAAAGAAAATTCTATTTTAAATTCTTCATGTCTCATAAGATATTGTCAAATCAGAATTTCAACGTTCGTACCAATAAAAGTTCAGAAGCAGAAGTCCAAAACCACATTTCACAATGGTAACCATAAGAAATCATATTTAACCTACGCAATAAAAGAATATAAAAATCTATAAGCGAGCATATGTGATCCATGCTACTTAATTAGACATTTTTAATAATGGTTAGTCTGCAGAAACTAACAATTTAAGCACAACGCTTGTCAAAATGACATCTACATATTGCTAAATACTTTTTGTCATGAAATGAATTTTGAGGGTTCCGATTTAGAAACTCAGCTCTTACTTCAGAAGAACATGTTACTTTTTCTACCCAAATTCTATTGTGCAAAAAGTATTAGTGATGTCATAAATTATGCTAATTGAATGTGTCCATTTAGCCTTGCCAATGTGCAATATAGTGACTGCAGAATCAATCTAGTAGCTATATTATTGGGTATCATATTGCCAATGTTTTAAAATGAGACTATTAAATTTTTAATTAAAAAACCAATATTAATAACATTTAGAAACAAGCTCAAAGCTATTTTTTTTAAACCCATAAGTTTTTCCTTGAAGGTGATTTAACTATTATGTTTCCTGTAAGTAGGGTGCCTTACCATTTGGGAAAGAAATGCTTTCGATGTTGCTGAATAAGAATGATAGAAGAAATGTTCATGCTTAGTTATAAGTGGTAGCTATGTGGCTGCAACTGAATGAAGGGAAAGTGAAGCAAATACCAAAACCAGTATAGACATGTATGACTACATGCTTGACAAAATGGTAGTCAAATGAATGGAATTAAATGAATGAGATTTCAATGCAGAAACCAAGTAAGGGAGGGCTCAGGTACCAAGTAAGGAGAACTGTGTCTCAAATGTAGTTGGTTTAAACATAAAAATGTTCAATGACTAATAGATATTCTGGTCTTGATACTTGGAAGAAAACCCATTCACATATATGGGGCACTTATGGATGAACTGAGTTGAAATTAGTCACAGACGTCATGAGAAAGTACAAATTTAGAAAATATGAGCATTAAAACTAAACACACTTATTAATCAGAACAAAGCCACTGTTGGGTAGGAGGTAGCCAGGATGCTGGAGTTTGTGGGAGTATATACCAGTGTTCCCTTTGCAAGAAGACATGCTCAAAATCATAGTACTCTAGGCATGGGATACTTTTAAAAATGGAAATACAATTTTTCAATAGACAACGTTAATCTGAGTTTTCTTTTTCAGTGCTTTTCTGTTGTCTGCTGAAGGTCAAGGGCAGAGAAATAACATGGCTTCAGCCATGGCCCTATTGCTT
>LR751262.1:0-61568 GCA_902729485.2 Mus minutoides
CAGTGACTTAATGATGTCCCGTTAGGTCTCACTTCCTAAAGGTTTCACTACTCATCAATAGTGTCACCTTAAGGACAATCCTTTAACACCTGGGCCTTTGGGGACACTATACAAGTTCCCTGACCAGGCAATTCTCTGATGTTCCAGAAATGTTCTTTGTGAAGAAGCTGTTTCATTTGATACAGTTAAACTGTATCATGCATCCTACCATCCACCCATCCCATTCCACCATCCACCCATCCCATTCCACCATCCACCCATCCCATTCCACCATCCACCCATCCCATTCCACCATCCACCCATCCCATCCCACCATCTACCAATTCCATCCCACCATCCACCCATCTGCCCATCATCCACCCATCCCATTCCACCATCCACCCATTCCATCCCACCATCCACCCATTCCATCCCACCATCCGCCTATCATCCACCTATCCCATTCCACCATCCACCCATCTACCCATCATCCACCCATCCCATCCCACCATCCACCCATCTGCCCATCATCCACCCATTCCATTCCACCATCCACCCATCTACCCATCATCCACCCATCTACCCATCATCCACCCATCCCATCCCACCATCCACCCATCTGCCCACCATCCACCCATCCCACTGTTCCAGATCCCTTTGAAGCTGTGTATTGTGATGTGAAGAAGACTCAAGCTGTGTCTACAGGGCCAGTAGCCTTTATGACTAGCCCCCATACCTGCCAACAGGAGGCAGGTTAGGCTGGGCTGAAGTAGGGAGCTCTCATAAGACTTTCAATCACACTTCACCCCACACAGAAAACATCTGAACCATTCACAACAAGAAACCCAGGCCACAAAATAATGGTTGGCATAAAAAGCAGAGATCTGGGATGTGGTAAAAATCAGGCAAAATGAGCTCAGCAGGCACAATATATTTTTAGAATACGGAGTTCAGTCACTGGAGGAGCTTGAAGGACAACTAATATGTGTTCAGTAGGGAGAATAAAAGCAGTTGCACTCCCCATGGCCAAACCGCACACGTTACCAGGAGTGTCAACAGCATCTACATCACAGCTGAGACAGTGTTAGGAGAGATGTGGCTTACACATGGCCACAGAGCTGAACTCAGTCCATCTGATGCCAGTTTCTGTCTGGGGAGGATTCCTTATTTCTATCAGCTTCCTTTTAACCAAGATGGCTAGAGTGTTCACACACCAATGGGCGTAGCCATTGGACAGTGTAGATTTAGCACTTACAGGATAAAGTAAGCCGTTACATGGTTTGTTAGCATTCTGGGAACCAACCATTGGGACTTTCTAGCAGCTACATCTCAAGATATGTGTTGAGATCTCTGAATGAAGAAAAGAAATGAGAGCCGGGTGTGGTGGCGCATGCCTTTAATCCTCGCACTCGGGAGGCAGAGGCAGAGGCAGGCAGATTTCTGAGTTCGGGGCCAGCCTGGTCTACAGAGTGAGTTCCAGGACAGCCAGGGCTATACAGAGAAACCCTGTCTGGAAAAACCAAAAAGAAGAAGAGGAAGAAGAAGAAGAAGAAGAAGAAGAAGAAGAAGAGGAAGAGGAAGAGGAAGAGGAAGAGGAAGAGGAAGAGGAAGAGGAAGAGGAAGAGGAAGAGGAAGAGGAAGAGGAAGAAGAAGAAGAAGAAGAAGAAGAAGAAGAAGAAGAAGAAGAAGAAGAAGAAGAAGAAGAAGAAGAAAAGAAAGAGGAGGACGTGACTGCTCCTAGGTGGAGGAGAAAGCTTATTTTAGATACGAGGGAGAGCATAGCAAAAGGCAGAGTCTAGAGTGAACACAACCCTGAGCCTGCTGTGTGAGGAGGGAGGGGAGGGGAGGCCAGGAAACCAAGAAGGAGGAAAGGGAAAAAAGGCTAAGGAAAAAAGGGGAAGGGCAAGAAATCAAAATGGCTGGATGACATAGGGCAGGGCAACCCAGCCATTCAGGGTAGGGATCAGGGTATGCCAGCCAGGAGGACCCTGTAATAGATAGAGACTGGTGGATGCTGGGAAAATCTGGCAGCTAGGTCTCTTGATATGGTAAATAGGCATCTCAGCTGCTTATCCTGGGTTTGGGACCTAACAATCGACTTCCTGTTTATCTACTTCCTGTTTATCTACTTCCTGTTTATTTTCCCACAATCATACGTGGCTCTGGAACTGGAGCAGGCTGGAAGTCTGATGGTTGATGTTGCTGTAGGAGTGAATGGTATGACCTTCTCATAACAGTTAGTACTCCAAGAGCCTGGCATCCACATGTATGCCCAAGTGCTCACAGTGATGCTGCCTGTGAGCATAAGTGCTTGCAGGGGGCCACGGGGAGGGGAGTAGCACACAGTGCCCCTGTGTACATCCAAGCAGACTCCAGCAACACTCACCTCAGGATGTGCCCAGCCCTGCTCCTCTCATGCCCTAAACCACGACTGCTGTGAATGACCAGTTGTGCATGGCAGGAGTAGCATGCCATTCCTGAGTTTAGGTTACACAGAGACAGGGGCTTCCTCTTTCATTTTTCCCCATCTCCCTCCCTCATCCCCTGCTCTAGGGGAATTGTCTTTGAGCAGCCCTGAAGGGGTCTGCATGCTGCAGAACTTAGGTAACTGTCCACAGCCATGCAAGCGAGCCATCTTATCTGATTCACTAATCTTTAGCCCCAGGGACACCTCAGACGACAACAGTCCCGCATCACAGCTTAGCTACGATGTCACCAGAGGCCCTGACCAGAACGACCAGCACAAGCTGGTCCAGGATTCCCAATTTCAGAAGCTGGATGAGATAAGGGACTTTCATCTGTTCATTTTTATTTTTGTACACACTGCTAAATATGGAGACAGGAGGGGAATTTGTTACGCAGCAATAGATGACTAATGTCTCAGGCTATAAATTATGCAGTCGTGGTAGCAGTGGAATAAGTCTGTGTGTGCTGATAAGAAACAGGTACTAAAATGTATTGTTAAGAGAAAATAAATACAAACTGCAGGAAAACACAGGTATCTTTTTTTTGGGGGGCGGGGTGTTCGAGACAGGGTTTCTCTTTAGCCCTGACTGTCCTGGAACTCACTTTGTAGACCAGGCTGGCCTTGAACTCAGAAATCCACCTGTCTCAGCATCCCGAGTGCTGGGATTAAAGGCGTGCGCCACCACACCTGGCTACACAGGTATCTTTTAATAATCTAGAACCCCATTACTGGCAGAGAGAGGTGGCTCAGTGGTCAAGAACACTTACTGCTTTTCCAGAGACCTGGATTCCATTTCTAGCGCCTAGGTGGAAGCTCACTGTCACCTGTAACTCCAGTTCCAGGGGATGTGACACCTTCGGGCAGGTACCAAACATGCACGTGGTGCACAGATAAACATGCAGGCAAAACTCTCCTGCACATAAAATAAGCCTTAAAAAAATAAATGTTTAATAAGTCTTAAAAAAAAAACCACGGCTTACTGTACTCATGTATTTACATACACGAATCTACCTGTGATGATCAGCTCATGTTGTAGTGCCTGTTGCCGTATGTGATTAATTCACTCTATATTTCCTGGCAGGTGTGCACACACTTCTCCCTACCATCCTAGTGTTCTGGATCCCCCAAAGAAAAACACACACACACAGCCTTATATTTTGAATACCTTAAACAGCTCCGTGACTTGGCCTCTCCCTAACTCCATGTGGCTCACACACACTCTCCTCTGATACTGAATCTACGTTTCATCTTTGCTGCCCTGGACCCTGCTTGTTGACGTTCCCTGTTTCTTGTGCTTCTTCGAGGTAAACTCAATAGTTTATGGGGAGCCATCTTTGTCTATGTGGCTTCAAGGAGGTGGTCATCCACTCTGGGGTTGGACCCTGCTGGGCAGTCCTCCTGGGGCCACTCCCCCTCCCAACCTACATGCCCTCTGTCTCTCCCTTCTGCACCTTCCCTGTGTGGTTCGTCTCCTGTGCCCTCGTCATGGAACAATCCCCTCTTCATCCTTCTTCAGTCCCTTCCTAGGAATCCTAAAAGTCCTGCCTCTGTCTCCTTGTCCAGCCATTGGCTGCTGGTAACTTTATTGACCAGTCAAAAAACCAACTGGGGACAGGCTTTCTTTAGTCCTATGCGCAGGGACACTGCAAACAGGTTTTTGGGTAATATAATTAGCACAAGAACAGAAGCCGCTGCAACATGTGCCAACTGTTAACATTAGTTCTTCTCCCAGCAAGAGAAAGAGAATACAAAAGGGAATTTTAATTTCTGTTCACTATACTATAAAGATGATATATACTTAATGAAAATTTTTGTTGTGATGACATCATGTAATTTTTATGCAACAGAAACATTCTTAAAGCAATGAGGTTGCAGTACATGAGCACTGGAATCTCTTTGAACTTTGATGTCTTATTGGTCTATTAAGACAGTCACATGACCACAAAGGAAATGAATGAAATCACATTCATCACTCTATGGACAAGGAGGTTTGGTGAAGCAGGCTTTGACAGTGATGCGGAGGGAAATGGGTCCCCTCATACCTGGTGCTGGTGCCGAGGAGTGACTGGAGAATCACTTAGGGGAGCTGTCTGGGCTGAGGATAGGGCAGTGAACTAAAGTGAAACTTAAGTGAATCTCCACTTCCACTTGGCCATGGGCTACCTCCACTCAAAGGCATTCACTTTTAAATATAAGAATGCGCTAGAAAAAAAATAAAGCTATGTTTATTAAGGGAAAGTCTGTGTTGTAAGACTTACTAGGCTGAACTCAAGATAGTTATGACTCAGACTTTCAAGAACAAAAACTCTGAAATAGCCTATGTGTCCATAGATAACTAAGCTCATGTATTTTCATTCCACAAAATATCCCTAGGCTACTAAAATATTCAAGTTACGCTTAGCAAGTCACAAACAATGTGGAGAAACAGTTTAAGTTTGTTTTTTTTTTTTTTTTTTTTTTTTTTGGTTTTTCGAGACAGGGTTTCTCTGTATAGCCCTGGCTGTCCTGGAACTCACTCTGTAGACCTGGCTGGCCTCCAACTCAGAAATCCACCTGCCTCTGCCTCCCGCCCAAGTACTGGGATTAAAGACGTGCACCACCACGCCCGGCAAGATTTTTTTTTAAAGAAAAAAAGCTTATTGCCTAATGTCACATATTACTTGACATCATCAACAGACACTGTCCCGTTTTCTAGTGTTTCTAGGGATGGAAAAGTCTGTAGCTCTGGAGAAAGGGAAAAGCACAATATTGAGGGATTAATTACGAGGGGGGCCTAGCCTTTAGTCACGCTGTTGTGATCTGGCGAAATACTGACAAAGCAGCGGTGAGCTGGATGTAAGAAGTGTATACACTATTCATGAGTCATTAAAAATTAATTTAGGAATAGCTGCTTCCCCATACTAAGAGACACGTGACAGAATGAGTGGACACTCTGGGTGGCTGAGCAGCAGATTCAGAATGGCCTTAGAAAGTAACAGCAGGGTGGTGTGTGTGTGTGTGTGTGTGTGTGTGTGTGTGTGTGTGTGTGTACGTACGTGTGTGTGCATGTGTGGTCTGGTACAACTAGCACTGGCTCTGTTCCTGGCCCTGGTGACTTGGCTGACCAGGCAGTTCCAGTAGATACTCATGGCTGAGGAACCCTGACGGGGGATGGCAGCACTGAGAAACCCTTGTGATGGAGGGACACAATGCACCCTAATGATGTGGTACCCTGGACTGGATGCTGGAGCAGAGGAGGGATGCTAGTGATGCTATGTCCATATGAAGTCTCTAAGCAGCCTGAGTGTATCCCTGTCCACCTCCTGACTTGCTATGGTGTGTGGTCACAAGAGATGGGAACATGGGAAGGAGGCTGGGTGAGAAGAGTGGGACTCTAGAACTCTCCTGTAATCTGAATAGTCCTTTGTGCTCCGGGTTCTGTATTTTAAGCCAGTAGGGGTGGGTGCCTGTTAGCTTAATGCTCTGGAAACTTCTTGCTTCCTGGGTGAGGTAGGCTGGGGAGGGAGTTCAGACACTCAGCAGCCAGCAGGGAGGAGCTCACTGAGGCTCAGCCTATCCCTCAGGCTGTCTAGGGATGGAAGGTGACTGTAAAACTTGCTCCATAGGACCCATCTCCCTCAGGAGTCTGGTATTTAGTTCTGGGAGCCATTCCTGGAATAGCTGCCTGTTCTAGAATGAGAGAGAGGGCTGGAGAGAAAAGTCCCTAAGGTAGAGTGTAAGACCTTGGAGTTGGAGAAGTTCAGTTTTTACCCCACAGATGAGGAGGAGGAAGGCTGCAGGGCTGGAAGGCCAGGCCTGACCTGCAGGGAATCAGGGTAGAAACCTCTGAGTCCAGTCTAGGGCTCCTCTGTTGCTATGGTTTAGTAGTTGTGCTTACCAGACAAGTGTTTGCTGGGGAGGGAGGACTCGCCTATGGGCTGGAGAGACTGCTCCTTTTTGTGGTCCTGGGGATCAAACCCAGGACCTTAGACATGCTAAGCAAACCCCCTCCCGTTGTGAGCCACACCTCAGCCATTTTAATATTTTATTTTTGAGACAGGGTCTTACCAAGCTCCTTTGGCTGGCCCTGCTCTCACAATGTGACATGAATACCCTTGGAGTAGTGAGTTCCCTGTCTCAGTTTCCATGTAGCTGGAATCATAGGCCCGTGTCCCCATGCCTTGATCTCCTCTGTTTTGCGAAGGAAAGTTTCTCATTTTCCATTCTATATGATAGATGGTGTCTGGATGCTTGTCGGGGTCCAGTCTGCCAGTTACTGACATTGCACCCTTCCTGAGTTCCGTGCCCACTCTGCCTGTCTTAGCTATTGATGACTGATCTTCTGAGTTCCTTGGGAGAGCCAAGGCTAGTCTCTTCTCACAAGTGTTAAACTTGACACAAAGGACCTTTGTTGCCAGGACATATCTCTATGAAGTCCAAAGTGTGTTCCTAAAATGGTAGTGTTGGTGACAATGTCTTAAACAGGAAGACTCTGACTGGGTAAACAGAAGGATTGGAATTGGGCAAAGAGAAACCTGACCAGCGTTCAACGAGAATCTTATGCTGTAGGTTTCTGTTTATCTGGGACCCCCCAAAAATCAATACCCTGGGCAAGGGAATCTAGATCCTGGTTAATCCAATCAATTTGTAACAGCTCGAAGACCCCTGCCCTGCCGATGGTCCCATAAAGTCAGCTTGCTTTTCTGCCATTTTGCTTCTCTCTGGCTCCTCAGAGATAGCCTTGGCAGTTTAATCCCCAATAGATCTTTCTACCCACAGAGTGGTCCAATTTGGTGGTCTCATTACACCCTCATTTATTTCTGGTGTCAAAAACTGGGAGAAAACACTAGGCTTCCATGAGCTCTGCCCCTCCTAACTAAACCAAACTGCCTTTTGACCCCCCTGGGTAGAGATCACTGCTGGTTCCTGCCACCTACCATATCAACTCTAATTTTAGATACTGTCTCTCCTCCACAGGCTCTACCCACTCCTCTCCCTGCCTGCTCAGGTAAGTGTCCTCTCAGAGCTGCTTGCCCTGTCTCTCTCTTTGTCCCTCACTGGTTCCATGAAGCCTGCTCAACAAAAGTCATATTGGTGTGTCAGGCAGCCTTCCTGTCCCCTCCTGAGGGATGCCTCTCCATTGTGATTTGAGGCATTGCCCTGACAAGCCTTTTGTCCTTTGGTGACATCCTGGGGGTTAGACTCTGTCCCACACCACACCCCTACTCTTCCCGTGGCTTCACTCCTGTTAGCATTCTGTCTAAACTCTACCCCCACAGTTACCTGGCAACAGCCAAGTATGCTCCTCCCTGCAGTTACCTGGCAACAGCCAGGAGTGCCTGACCCACTATAAAAGGGGCTGCTAGCCCCCTTCTCTCTCTCTCTTGCTCCCTTTCTCTCCTCATTCCCTTACCCCCTCTCTGTGGGACCATAAAATGCAGCCTGATTTCTGGTGGAGCTAGGTTTAAACCCTGGAGACTCAGCAGATAACTGCAAGGAATGAAAGGTGTTTGCCATGCTCGTAGACACCAGGCTCCTGACATGAGGCCTCAGCTCTCCATAATTCTGTGGCCATCAGTCACGTAGGGCAATGCCCCAAGCCCCTCCACAGGTAGAGGACATGACTACAGATCACATAGCCTCAAGACAGATCTCCATTTTAATGAGGTACCTAAAAGCCTGAAGGGCTTAACCAATTAAGCTCCCCTTCCCTGCAAAAGGTATTTAACCTCACACCTGCCCTGAGAAAATGGGGTATGGTTTTACTCACCACAACTCTCTGCCATGACAATAAATACCTTAAAACCATGGACTGTCTCTTCTCATCAGGACCTGCCATAAGGAACAATGGAGCAGGTCTTCCTCTAAAGAGAAGTGTCTAATCTCCAGCAGGAGGCCTCTCTGCGTTCTCAGCCATGGTCTCCACCAAGCCAAGCAGCCTGCCTGAGCAAGCCTAGGACACTCTCATCCCGAGAGAACCAGCCGAAGCTCTCCTCCTGCCCTTTCCCCTTCTGCCCCGGGCCAGAGCCAGCCCCGTGAGCCCCGCTCTTCCCCAACATCCAGTGGTGTCTGCATTGTCCAAGAGCTAGAACCTGCCATCCTGGCCTTTGTGCAGCCCAGGGACCCACAAGCCTGCTGCTCCCAGCAGTTCCCTGGGGACCTCAGACTGCACCTCCCTGCCCCCAGAGTGGGGTCCTGTGGCTTCTCACAACCCGATGCCTGCCTAGTGGCAGTGCAGGGTGTGCAGAGTCACACGTCATGTGTCCTGCCTCGCCCAGCAGCCCAAACCCTGGGCCCGACACGGGACTACATTTTAACCTACATCTCTCTCCAAGTGGTCATGGCTGGCCTCTACTTCTTTACTCTCTCCCTCTCTCTCTCTGCCTTTCTCCAACACTACTTCTCTCTTAACTCCCCTCCTCATGCCTTGAATAAACTCTATTCTATACTATACTGTCTTGTAGCTGGTCCCTCAGGGGGAAGGAATGCCTTGGCATGGGCCCACAGAGGTACCCCCTTCCCCCATACCTCACCACACCTCCGTAGAACATAATCTTATACCTCTTTATCTTTTTATAAACACATCAACTCCTATGCTATTTTTTTTTTTTTTTTTTTTTTTTTTTTTTTTTTTTTGCTTCTCCAACCCTACTTCAAATGAACCATGGGCTTTTCCCATTCAAAATTAGACTTACAGACTTCCTTCACCTTCCCTCTTAAGTGTTTTTCCCTCCTCAAATTCAAATAACATTGAGCCTTACTGCCTGGTTTTTCACTGTGTTATGGCTTGGCCTCGGTATAAGCTTGGCATTTAATCTTAATGGCCAGGAAATGGGACCTTTGATTTCCAAATCTTTACAGACTGTAACAACTTCTGGCACAGCACAAGCAAATGAACTGAAAATCGCTTCTCTCTAAGCTCTCTTCTTCTAAAAACCCCCTATGGCTAAGTTTTCTTTACTGTCTTGTCCACCTCTCAGATCTCTGGGTTCAGTCTCGCAGAGATACAAATGTCTTCTGGGAATGGGTAATATTGGGGAAATTGTCATGTGTTGTTTTACTCTACTAAAAAGCTGACTCTGGAGATGGGATTTGGCCTGGCTACTCTAGGCCCAAGCATGCTTGCCTTTTTTTTTTTTTTTTTTTAAAGATTTATTTTATTTTATTTATGTAAGTACACTGTAGCTATCTTCAGACACTCCAGAAGAGGGCGCCAGATCTCGTTACGGATGGTTGTGAGCCACCATGTGGATGCTGGGATTTGAACTTATCACCTTCGGAAGAGCAGTCGGGTGCTCTTACCCGCTGAGCCATCTCACCAGCCCTGCATGCTTGCCTTTTAAAGTAGGGGTTCGCGATCTTCCCAGGGCTGTGACCTTTTAATACAGTTCCTCATGTTGTTGTGACTCCCAGCCATAAAAATTATTCTCGTTGCTACTTCATAATTGGAATTTTGTTACTGTTATGAATCACAGTGCAACTATTTTGGGGGATAGAGGTTTGTCAAAGGGGTTACAAGAACCCCTGGTCTAAAGGTTTCATCAAAAACCTCTGTTTTGGGTCAGGCTGGCCACCTGAGTCTGTTAACAGGGAGGAAGAGAACAAAACTGAACAGTCCAGGAAAAGACACTGCTTAAGGGCAGCTAAGAGGTAAACTATTTCCAATGGAAGTTACAGATGGCTAGATGTACTCACGGGTGCTTGGCTCTCTGAATACTACTGCCTTTTCTTGGTTTTGTTTGCTCTCTTTGAAACGTTTTTGAAATGTACAGTCTGATTCAGAGCACCAATTATTTCTATTCTGGGACACTTCTTGCATTTCTCTATGATTTGACTGAGGCCATCTCTCCCATGCTAAGCAGAAATGAACATGAACCTTGATGACAGACTATGTGGATCATTGCAGTCCCCAAAGAAGATACATGAATGGCCAAAGGTGCATGAAAAATGCTCAGTGTCCCTAATCAGAGAAATATAGAGGTCAGAACCATAATGAGATACTGTAACGAAATGCCTGAGACTGGCTACTTTATAAATTGTAGAGGTTTGTTTATTACAGTTCTAGAGGTTGGTAAGGTCAAGGTCAGGGGACCTGCATCTTGCACATGACTTCTTGCTGTTTCATTCCATGGGGAGGTTGGAAGGAGAAGAAAGTGCAGGGCAAGGGCACTAAACTCCTCCTTTCATCAGAAACACACTTGTGATGCTAATCTACTCTCACTATAGTGGCGCTAATGAGGGATAGGGAAAGGTGAGGTGTAGATTTGATGCAGTGGGAAGAGACATGGGGAGCTCTCAGGAGGGAATCAGTTGGAGGGAGAAGCAGACATGCCTGTTACAATGCCTCATCATGAGTTCATAGGAAACCTGTACTTACCCCTGAGAATATCTGCCTCTAGGTAGGGGAACGGGTCATCTATTTAGCCTGGAGGTGGGGGGGAGGACTCCCCTCCCTGAGGCTATGAGAGCCAAGCTTCTATAATCAACTGGTTGTTGGTAATGTGAAGGAGGTATCTGAATCAGCAGGAATAAATAACCTTCAATTTCCCTGCCGACCTTGAGACTTTATGACTTTGTAATTCTAAGTGTTGTAAGGAACGTAACAAGGAAATTAGTTCCATCCTGTTCGCCTGATAGTGTCTTGCCTTTCAGCTTCCTAGAGGGAAAGGACTTTAAAAATGCTGCGCCCTTGGAATAGACGATGCGAGATCCGGGCACTCTCATTCCGGGTCAGTTCTCTTAAGCATCGTTGTAATTATGACAGAGCAGATGCTCCATCGTGCTGGCTGATAAGTTTGCCGAATTTATCTCTCTGGAGCAGGCGTCGTGGGATGACTGAACACAGAATGTCATTTTGATGCATATTCTTTTTTTGTTTGCTGAACACTTTTTGAGTTTTCTATTACGGAAGTTACATTCTCCCTGTTGACTCTGGGTTATTGAAAGTGCTGTGCTTTTTTTTTTTTAAGAGTGTTTCATCCTTACATCTCAGAAGCAGCTTTGCAAACTCGGCAGCAGGAAGGGGAGGAGATGTTCTGGACGGTTCTGCCTCCAAAGGTACCACCGATCTCTACCTGATTGCAGGATGCCCACCTAGGTACTGGGCACACTATGTGTCCTAGAATAGTAGAGAGGGGACAAGATTGTGCAGGGCTGTGACATTTACTCCACACTGGCATGTAGTTAAAGATGTCCCAGCCTGGTTCTCAGGGTGGTGTTTTCAATAAGGCTTGCATCAGAAGTCTCACGCTCTCTGAGCATTCGGTAGATCTACTTACTCGCTCCAGATTCTTCCACCGCCATGACATCCATTTGGGGACCAGCGAGCAAACATCAGCCTGAGAACATTGACCCACGGCCCCAATTTTAAGAAATCTTTCTCGTAGAACATCTCCTATCTTGAGTAAGCAGCTCCTGACATTGTCCCAACCCTCTGAAAGATTTCCATGCAGAGCAAGGCCTCACGCTACAATTCAGCACAAGTATGGCTTCATCCCTCCCTATGCCTGGCATCAGCAGTCTAGGGGAGCAGCAACACTAAAGTAGTTCACATGTCAGGGAAAGAAAGGAACAGTGTCCTTAGAGCAAAGGGATCTCTGGTCTGTTTAGTAAGCAGGTGCTGGTGATGCAGCCCAGAAGAACCTTTATTCCGTCATGCGTAAGTAGTGAGTGGCTCACTTCTGGTCCAAGTGACTCTTAGCAATGGCCATCAGTTACATTACTTAGGAGGCTATGGCACGGAGGGTCATGAGTTCAAAGCCTACCTGAGCTAAAGAGGTCAGCCCAGGCAAGTTATTTGAAAATTTTGTCTCAAAAAACAAAACAAAACAAAACAAAACAAAACAAAACAAAACAAAACAAAAATGGGCTGGGGACATGGTTCAGTTACAGAGTACGTTCCTAGTACACTTGAAGTTCCCCAGTCCTACAACAAACTAAAAAATAGTATTGTCTTGACCTGTGTTCCATCTGAAAATATTGATATTAAAATTATAATCTATGTGTTGTTACCAGTCTTGGTTCTTTACATAATGGATGTTGAACTTTGATAAGAGACCTACAGTCTATAGACTTCTTTAACCACAACAGGGAAAAAAAAGCATGTAGTGAAAGAGAGGAAAGCGTTACAGCAGAATCATGCCCTGACTAGAAGGTACTAGGGCTGTCAGGAAACCCAATACTTCTTTCTGGTTTAAGCCATTGTTAAGATTTCCCACCAACTTAACACACCACAGTTCTTCTAGGGAACAGTTAATTTATTCCCAAATGGGTATTGAGCAGACAGATAGTGGAAGGGTCAGCTTATTTACCCTAGAGCTCAGGGAGAAAATGGACCACAGGAAACATGCTGCATACACCTGGACAGGATATAACCAAGGAGACCACGCATGGAATGCTGAGTGTAAGTCTGAAAGAGATGATCATCGTGAGGAGGGATCCAACAGCTGTGTCACAGAGCTGAGATGACTGCCTGGGATGAGTGGCTTGGTGTGTGTGTGTGTGTGTGTGTGTGTGTGTGTGTGTGTGTGTGTTTGTGTGTGTGATAGTTAGACCTGTTGCTGTGGCTCTGGTTTTCACGCCCACTCAGGAACAGGAAACAAGGTCTGTCCTGTCTAAGGGAGCTAGGATGAGAACCTGCACACCTTCAGGGAGAGTGTGGGTTAGGAAACAAAATGAAATAAAACTACCGGTCTGCTGGCTCAGCAAGATACTAGGAATGCAGATATTTCCTCTGCTGGGCCCTTGGGGAACCAGGGCTCTCACACAGGTGAAGTCTGAATCTTGCCTGTATAACCTGTTCAGCCTGTACCTGTTCAGAAAGTGAACAAATCAAAACCAACTGAGGACACATTGATTCTTACCACAGACTGGAAAGGAAGGCAGTGTATTGGAGAGAAATGGGAGAATATTGCCTGGTATACAGTAGATTTCGGGGTAACAATTTTTTTCCTACAATTATTTATGGTGAGGATAATACCACTCTTCTAATATAAAATCATTGAATTACACCTGTTAACATTTTTTTGTTTGTTTGTTTTTCGAGACAGGGTTTCTCTGTATAGCCCTGGCTGTCCTAGAGCTCACTTTGTAGACCAGGCTGGCCTCGAACTCAGAAATCCACCTGCCTCTGCTTCCCGAGTGCTGGGATTAGAATTACACCTGTTAAATAGATGGATTTTATTCTATATGAATTTCTCTCATAGAAACTTTTATCGTACACATTGGCCTGAAAAATATACCCATTGGCTCAATAGTGGTATAAAAGTAGCCAATCAACCAATTTCTAATTGAATCTAATACCTACTTCAGAAGCTCATGTAATGTAAGACCTACCCCAGAAGTTCATGCCTAATTTTGTAACATGAGCCAAGAGCCCGTAGCTGGGGAGGTCATAAGCCCGGGGTCAGGGAGAGGAGAACCTACTGCTATTTATTTGCTAAATGGACATAGTATTAAATGTCCCTTTAAGTAGTTATTTTTATACCCATAGATTAGCACACCTATTAGTCCTCATCATAAAAACTTCTTTTTGGAGACTCACAACTGGTGAGAGTGTGGAGAATAAGAGACTGTTAAGTGCTTGGCCCTAACAGAGACATCTGTATAACATCCCTCTCCACACAGTTCAGAGATCATCCCAGCATTTAGAAGGTAGAGGCAAGAGAATCTCTGTTAGGTTGAGCCCAGCCTGGTCTACACAGTGAGTTCCAGAACTACATAGAGAGTACCTGTCTCAAAAACCCAGCTAACCAACCAAATAACCAACCAACCAACCAACCAACCAACCAACCAACCAACCAACCAAAAGGACTGTCAGAGTCAGAGGTTGTAGAAAACTATTACAAAACAGTGTTTTGAGGTCATGGCAGAGCCATTGCACACATGAATTTAAAGCAAATGAGATTATATGCATAAGGCCTGCACAAGATCAAGCCAGACAAAATTCCAGCATGAATCAGGGAGTTGTTCAGTGGTGGCGCACGCCTTTAATCCCAGCACTCGGGAGGCAGAGGCAGGCGGATTTCTGAGTTCGAGGCCAGCCTGGTCTACAAAGTGAGTTCCAGGACAGCCAGGGCTAGACAGAGAAACCCTGTCTCGAAAAACAAAAACAAAAAAAACCAAAACAAAACAAAGTTCCACTAACAGCTGAGAAGTCATTGGTAGTTGATTGCTGCTGGGGGAGGAGGAGTCAGTTTTCAGGGACACGGTCTCTGGTGGGTGTATCGTGCCAATGGATGCCCTACAGTCATGTGCATATTGACAACACTATTTGTGGTGGCTTGAATAGCTTTGGCCTCCAGAGACCTGTGTATCTGAATGCTTAACCCATGAGAAGTACCACTATTAGGAGGTATGGCCTTGTTGGAGTAGATGTGGCCTTGTTGGAGGAAGTGTGTCATTGTATAGGTGAACTTTAAAGGTTCCTATGCTCAAGCTCCGCCCAGTGTGGAACTAGATCCTCCTCCTGGATGCCTGTGGAAGATAGTCTCCTCCTGGCTGCCCCTGGATCAACATGTAGAACTCTGGGCTCCTTCAGCACCATGACTGCCTACATGCTGCCACATTTCCCATGGACTGAACCTCTAAAACTGTAAGCCAGCCCTAATTAAAAATTTGCCTTTGTAAGAATTGCTTTGATTATGTTGTTCCTTCACAGCAATAAAACCCTAACTAAGACACTATTGGACTCAGAAAAAAAAAAAAAGAGTATGTGTGATTGGGAGCAAAAAGTGGGAGATGGTATGGGAAGGGTTGGAGGGGAGGAAGTCATGGGTAGGTTTGCTCAAAACACATGTATACATGTATAGATTTCTCTAAATAAAAATTGTTTTAAAAATGGCCTGAAAAATTAATCACCCAAGTCTATATAATTCAAGAAACCAGAAAAAGTACAAAGGAGGATATGTAAGAAATAGGTAAAAGAAATTAACAAAGGCAAAGGCATAAATAATGAAGTAGAAATGAGACACAAGAGTGATCTCTGGAAAAATTAATAAAATAGACTTGCCTGTGGTAAGACTGCTAAAGAAAATGTGAGAGGCAGTACAAAGGGCTCTCACCTGGAATCTCACCTCACCTCAGGGTATTGCTAATAATGCAAAGAGAGCAAGGAATTATTGAAGCAAGTTTGTGTTCTGTTATCTGAGAGCTGAGGGGCTTCTCTGGTTTCTGAACATGGATCAGCTTAATGTAGAGAAATACAGAAGGTATAGAACCAGAATGAATATGGACATGGGGAGAAGCAGGAAATTACTGTGGCCTCCTGGGCAGGCTTGGATAGAGCAATGAGAGGAATTTGGCAGTAGGAAAACCCTGCTGGACACTGGAGAGAGGTGCAGGAGGGACAGCGGATGGCTTAGGTGCCACTTTCTCAAGTTCACAGCATTGCTGAAGCAGGGGCTTGACAGCCACAACCTCCTCTTCTCTGGTTTGCCCTGCTCCTGGTCACCACCCAGCATCCCTAATGGCTCTCCCTTCCAGTGTGCTTTATGATGTCCTTTTTGTTGAGAATGTGGTCCAGATAATGTTTCTGGCTCTTTACAATCCAAAGGCTCATGAGTTTCAATTGTGTTATCTCCTCATAGCTGCAAGAGATTCTGTGGGTACGGAGTCTTTTGTAGCAGTCAGACAGCCCACAACTCAAGTGTCTGGGAATAATCTCATGTGGCAATTATCATGTTGTTTCATGGAATAATGGGTTCCAAGATTAGAAGGTTCTCAGTAATCAGAGGTAAAAGTCAGGATGTCAGCCATGCTACCAGGATGTCATCTGTGAAGTTCTTCCTGTAGCTGTGGTTGCATCTTTATGAAAGTCCATGTGCCAGAAAGACAGAAATATAAGCAATGTTTGAATTTATCTCACTACCTAAGTTTGTGTCAGAAAAGAGGCATCAGGTCATTGTCTGTCCATGTCTGAGGTCTTTGATGAGGTTCAGGACCAAGAGGTTATCCATGATGGGCTAAGCATTACCCTTAGTGCTACCATAAGTGGTAGCACTCAGGGCTGAGCTGCTTGCTTTTGCTCTACATCTGTGACACAACTGTCACTCAACACTAATCACCTCAATATCATTTAAAGAGTCTCAGAAGCCAGGTGTGATGGCACATACATACTTCCCAGCACTCAGGAGGCTAAAGCAGAGGCAGAGAGGCAGAGAGGCAGAGAGGCAGAGAGGCAGAGAGGCAGAGAGGCAGAGAGGCAGAGAGGCAGAGAGGCAGAGAGGCAGAGAGGCAGAGAGGCAGAGAGGCAGAGAGGCAGAGAGGCAGAGAGGCAGAGGCAGAGGCAGGCAGCTTTCTGAGATGTTTGAGGCCTGGCTGGTCTAAATGCTGAGTTTGAGGCCTAGCTAGTCTTTATACTAAGTTCTACGACATCCAGGGTTACATAGTGAGACCCTGTCTCAAAAAAAAGAGTTTCAGAAGGATATGGGCAAATCTCAGACGTGACTTTGGACAGAGGCTTTGAGTCTTCTGGGATTATATCAAGTTCTCAATCCTGAGCAAGTCTTATGGCAAGAAAGACAATTTGGGGTTACAGGAGAGGTATTTGAGTGTGAGAGAAGAAAAGGTCACTGTTTTCAGGTCTACCTGATGACAAATTGCAGCAAAATGGATGGAGAAGAATTAATGGTACTTGGGGAATAAGAACTAGAAAAAGGAAGAGCTTAGTCAGGGCCCTAGAGGAGGTGGCAGGTGGGAGAAGGGAGAGAGCCATGTGGCTGACAGGGCTGAAACCCTAACAATGTGAGGACCAATGTGAGAACACCCTTACCCGGGGAGTGAGCCCCCTCTGTGAGAACGTGAGTATCCCCACACAGGTCTCCAGAGTCTCCACAATATTCTTAGGATGGGAAGGGAGAGAAGGGGTTGTAGGATATTGACAGTCCTGCCTCCGCCTCTGCCTCCGCCTCCGCCTCTGACTTCTCAGACAGGAAGTGGCCACCCAGGCTGGGCTGGTCAGAGGAGCATCTTTAGGTTCCTGCAGTCAACCCTGCAAACACCTCTGCTCCAGCTGTGTTTGGGGCAATCTGACTTGAGTGAAGCATCAGAGTACATAAAACTGCTCTGTGATCCCAGGAGCTCTGGACGAAAGATACCATCAGGAGACAAGGCTTGGCACCAAGGCCTGGTGGGTTCAACAATTGGACCCATCACACAGTCTGTTAGCTTGGCTCTGTTTCTTGTAAACAGTGCTGTGAGGAAAAAAAAGAAAGAAAGAAAAAAACACTGTTGAAGTGTCCCGTTCATTTCCTGCCAGAGATCCTATCTGAAAGCAGGGTCTGGCCTCTTGGGTGATGTAGCTCATTCTCACTATGCCTTCAGTCCCGCTAAGATGCAGAGAGCCAAGGGCAAGGAACAGTTTGGTAAGCCAAATCCTGTTTTCCATAGGTTTTTCTTAAGTATATCTCTTAGCTTGCATAACCATCAAATATAAGATACCAGACCAATTTAATACCATATCATTTCCTAGCACACATACTTTGATTGATCTGAGAGACTATACTTAAAAGTTCTGAATATGGTCGGAGTCACCGTGAATACTTCATCCAGTAGTTGTAGAATAGCAGCTGATTCCGATCTGGCTTTGTACAGCTTCCTGGCATGTTTCACCTGCTGTGCTGAGAGCATTGCAGCCAGGAGATGAGGAGTCTGGTAATCAGGGAGAGGAAAGAGGGTACATCTTGGCTTTGCCGACAGCCCTGAGATAAGATAACATTTTATATCAACCAGCCCACAGAAATGATTAATAGGACTTAATACTGCTTTCAGCCATCTGGCCCATTAGAATCTGTCATTAGGCACAGTCAGCTGTAGAGTCCGTCCCTTTACCGAGGTTCTGCAAGGCTGTTGCTGAGCAAATCTGGCTGAGAGGTCTGTAAGTGTGAAGAGAGGGCCAAAGCGAGGAGGTAGGCACTTTGATCCACAGTCCACCATGACCCTGAGTTTGGGTATATGGGTAGTTACTGGCATGGCCACATGCTTCCTAGCCACACATTGAACAGGTCTCCCACCGACAGATAGGCACCCTCTCCTTCCATTGCTTCTTTGAGGCACTACAAGTAGACAGGAAATTGGCCTGGAGTGCAGAGCCCTGGGCATTTTTTCTGAGAGGCTGGACACTGAAACAGAGGGAAGGATCTCTAACATGGTAATGCTACCTATGGGGAGATCCAACTGCGCAGGGCAGCCTGCGTCCATCAGTCTCTCAGAGCCAAGTGAGGCTGGCTGGTCAGTTCCCAGATCTCTCTGCAGCCCGAGTGACTTCTTTCCTCCGTCCTCCTCTCTTTGCATTCTTCATCACCTCAGCTGTCCACTCCCTGTGACCCCCTTGTATCAATGACAGGATGTGGATCTGAGGACTCAGATGAGTGGCCTCTGGTCCCTCTGTCCTGTGCTCACTATGGGAGGTTCTGAAAGGTAATACTGGCCCATGTTACCTCTACATCTACATTTTAGTCAGGGTTTCTATTCCTGCACAAACATCATGACCAAAAAGCAAGTTGGGGAGGAAAGGGTTTATTCAGCTTACACTTTCACATTGCTGTTCATCACCAAAGGAAGTCAGGACTGGAACTCAAGCAGGTCAAGAAGCAGGAGCTGATGCAGAGGCCATGGAGGGATGTTACTGGCTTGCTACCCCTGGCTTATTCAGCTTGCTCTCTTATAGAACCCAAGACTACCATCCCAGGGATGGCACCACCCACAGTGGGCCCTCCCACCCTTGATCACTAATTGAGAAAATGTCTTACAGCTGGATCTCATGGAGGCATTTCCTCAAGGGAGGCTCCTTTCTCTGTGATAATTCAGTTTGTGTCAAGTTGACACACAAAACCAGTTTGTACATCCCATGTCCTTGGCACATGGTAGGGTTAGTAAATGTTTGCTGAATGTGTTAGTTGCTTTTCTGTTGCTATGAGAAAATACTGCCACCAAAAACAACTTAGAAAAGATGAGTTTGTTTTAGCTTACTATCATGTCACTCTCTCATACCAAACGCTCCAAAACTGACAGAGGGGCACAGGCCTCTGAAAGCTAGACCTCAGTGTCTGGAATTATCAGCAGCCAGGGAAAGAGGACCTTGGAATGTCAACTAACATTATCCACTTCTTTAGCTCTTTAGAGGATGTACTGGGTACACATGGCCAGAGCAACTTCCCTGCTGTGTCTGAGTGAACAGGAGGGCATCCATCTAGAGAGACTGGTACTGGAGACTGTGAGGCTAAAGAGGTAGCATGGCCGGGCTACCTGTAGCTGATCCTTCTGGAACCTTGTTTCTCTCTTCCAGTCCTTGACTGTCCCCTAGGTCACCATCATCTGGCTCCAACATGCTAAGTGTCCTCCCTGCCATTTCTCTATTCTAGGCACCATCTCTGTCCAACTCTTTGTGGAACCAAAATAGACCAAAACTCTAGCATCTGAAAAAGCTCTTCTATTGTTGATGCGAATTGTCTCAGGGAAATGACAGGGCTTGGAAAGGCATGGCTTTTACATGCCCACTGAATAAGTGGATGGGTGGTGTTATGGTTAGGGTTTTACTGCTGTGAAGAAGTACCATGACCAAGGCAACTCTTACAAGGACAACATTTAATTGGGCCTGGCTTACAGGTTCAGAGGTTCAGTCCATCATCATCAAAGTGGGGGGCATGCCAATGTACAGGCAGGCACGGTGCAGAAGAAGCTGAGAGTTCTACATCTTCATCTGAAGGCCACAAGGAGAGTCTGTCTCCCACATGGCAAGGAGGAAGGTCTCAAAGTCCATGTCCACAATGACACACCTACTCCAACAAGGCCACATCTAATAATGCCACTTCCAGGCCAAGCATATACAAACCATCACAGGTGGTAACGTGTGAAAATCTTACATATGTCTCAGTAATGTATACCAGGGCTCTACCACCCAGACAAGACTTGGAGCATTCGCCACCCACCCTGACCTCATTGCTTCCTAGATTCTTATTTCCGCATGCATGCATTCATTCATGTGTTCATTCATTCATTCATTCAACCCCACATTAGTTGACTTGTTCTTTTAACGAAAGATTTCTTTTCACTAATGAGTATGTGTTTGCCAAAGGAGGCCAGAGGGCTCATTGGATGCCTTGGAGATGTAGTTAAAGACCTTTGTGAACCTTTTGTTGTAGCAGCTGGGATCCAAATTCCAGTCTTCAGGGAGAGCTGTAAGGGCTCTTAACTTCTGAGACATCTCTCCAGCTGCAAATTTTGTTTTTATCTAAAATTATTATTATTATTATTATTATTATTATTATATTATTATTATATTATTTGTGTGTGTGTGTGTATGTGTGTGTGTGTGCATCTGTATGTGTATGTGTGTATGTTAAGTATACTTGTTAGTAGAGGTATGTAAAAAGTGTCTACCTTGGTGCTCACACACGTGAGTGTGCGCATGTTTGTAGACCTGAAGTTGACGCTGAGTGTCTCTCCTTGATTGTTCTTCACTTCCATTGTTTTGTTGTTGTTGTTGTGGTTTTTTTTTGTTTTTAGGGTTTTTTGTTTGTTTGTTTGTTTTGAGAGAAGATCCTTCCCTGAGCTTGAAGCTCGGTTTGGCTAGGTGGTTGGCCAATGAGCCTCAGGGTCCTACCTGTTTCTGTCTGTAACCATCAGTGCTGTGGGCTGTCATTTGGCACCACGGACAGCTTTCTATGTAAAGTCTAGGGATCCAAACTCAGGTCCTTGTGCATCAGGTGCCTTATGGAGTGAGCTACCCCCGTAGCCTCATTTCTGATGCGGCTTTGATGAAGCCAGTGCCCGTGTGTTCCTGATTTAATTTGATGAATCCATGGGTGACCAGTTTTCATTTGCACAAATAAGTTTTCTTTTTTTCAGCCCGAGTCTCACCGTTTGCTCCAGACATCTGTACAAACAAGATACAGAATTATTCTGTACACAGAGTGGGCAAACTGCTGCTTGGCAAAATGGAGCCTTGAAGAGTGCTGTGTTACACAATATGGAGTAATTCGGAACAGGCCCTGCCTGCTGCCCTCGGTTGGTCAGGTCATTCAATAGAGATGCTTGATCGCCCACATGAGGCATGGCTGGGAGGGACTGTTATTCGCTTGCCTTTCCTTGAGTGGTTGCTACATGTGGGCTGTCATTTGGAGGCTTTGTATATGTTCTTAGTTCAGACAAGAGGGGGAAATGCAGACAGAAGTGGAAAGCCCAGTGCCTTTTGAGCAGGCGCTTGTAGTAGCAAGTAGGTGATGAGGAAAAGAGATGTGTCCATGGAAGTTTCCGAGGTTACAGTGTGAGAGCTTTCTTACAAATACAGTGTCCCTCTCTCTCCTCTAGAAGAGATCCTTGTGCTCTCTTATCCTCGGACCTGGGTTTGTGTCACATCCCTCATTTCTAGAGGCCATGTCGTTGCAGCACATCACCAAAAACTTATGGGCTCTCAGTTTTCTCTTGTTCATAACAGGACAGTTATATTTCTTCCCAGGTCTGCTGGAAGATTCAATAATCTGATGATGGTAAAAGACAATTTGTGGGAAACAGTTATGCATTCTGAACAGCTAGGAGTTGGTGGTTGGTCTGGTGACTTTTGGGGGTGTGTATAGTGGACTAAATGGTGGTTCCTAAAATATGTCCATGTCTTGGCTCCCTGGAGCATGCAGGTGAGACATTATTTGTTTTTTGTTTTTGTTTTTTGGCTTTTGGTTTTTCGACACAGGATTTCTCTGTGTAGCCCCGGCTGTCCTGGAACTCACTCTGTAGACCAGGCTAGCCTCGAACTCAGAAATCCGCCTGACTCTCCCTCCCAAGTGCTGGGATTAAAGGCATGTGCCACCACTGCCCGGCTATGACATTATTTGTATCAAGGACCTTTCAAGATATAATTGAGACAAGATCATCGAGGATTACTTAGTGGGGGGCTGTAACACCAATCGTTGCCCTATACAGACAAAAGAGAAGATGCTAAGAAGGGAACATGGTCTTTTGAAGGTAGAGGTTTTGAAGTAGTAGCACAGTCAACAGCCAAGCAATGCATGGAGATGCAGCCTCTGGGAGTCAGAGGAAACAAGGACTGCTTTTTCTCCCACAGCTTTATAGACTGTGGCCTGGCAGCATGTTGATTTCTGATGGCTAGTTTCCAGAGACATAACGGTAAATGTCTGTTGCTATAAAGCTATCCAGTTGTCACTTGTTATGGCAGCCCTGACAAAGGGATGCAATGTTTGTTACCTGCCATCCTGGCTTATTTTATGTCAACTTGGCACAAGCTAGAATCATCAGAGAGGAGGGTGCCTCAGCTGAGAAAGTGCCTCCAGAGTATCTGGCTATAAGACATTTTCAAAATCAGTGATTGATGGGGGGAGGGTCTAGCTCATTGTAGGTAGTGCCATCCCTAGGCTGGTGGTCCTAGGTTCTGTAAACAAAACAAAACAAAACAAAATAAAACAAAACCATGCTGTATAAGCAGCATCTGTCCATGGCCGCTGCATCAGCTCCTGCCTCCAGGTTCCTGTCTGAGTTCCTGTCCTGACTTCCTACCATGTGGAAGTGTGAACCCAATAGACCCTTTCCTCTCCAACTTGCTTTTTGGTCATGGTGTTTCATCATTAGAGAAACCCTAACCTGTTTTCTTTATTAGGGTTTGATGGATTGATGTAGTTTAATGTCTAGTCTATCTCTGCACTTCATTTGCCAGCTTAGGAACTTCTTTACACAGGATCGCTATTTCCCCTACACCCAAGCTTTTAAAATGTATGAGACAATTAGCAGACAGCTCATGGCATGATGTTTGGGACAAAAAAGTAATGCCAGATGACATCATAATGGGATTTGTCACAAGTTCTGTCTTGATCTTTTTCTACAGAGGTGGGGCAAAGCTAGTTCCCTGGGTCTCTGACAAATTAAAGATGGTGGACCATCTTTAATGAGAGTTTCTTGCCCATGGTGCTGAGTGAAGACACATCAAGCAAAAAAGAACCATGAGAGAGCTGCTTTCGCCCCTAGTGATAGGAGAGAGAGCTTGGGCCAGGGCTGAGGCCAGGATAGCTGCTGCCTTGGTTAACAGAAAGTTTTGTCAAAATCAAAACAAGCCAATTATCTCACAGTCTAATTTGATAAGAAGCATTTCTGTTTCTAGGAAGGATATTTTCACGTTCTTGTCAGCTACAAGTGTCTTTGTGGTCATCACCTTCTCTGACTCTCCCCACCCCCCAACCCCGCTCCATTCTTCCACTCACAGCAGCATTGCCTCTGTGAGGACTGTGGCAGGGGCCACCTAATCTTGCCTGTGCTGTCATTTGTCAGGAACTAGAAAAGGGGGCCCAGGGGAAGAGGGGGAAGGGGAACCCACACCCCGCCAGAGTTTTACCTATTCTCTGGTCTGTCAGGCATGGGAGGGCTGCTATCTACCTTCCACTCATCCCTGGGTGGTCATTCAAGCCTCTGACCCACTCTTCAGGGGGTGGCCAAGGGACAGCCCTACCTGGGATTCCTGGAGCTACTTTGCTAAAGCCACCGGGGTTATGGGAGAGAGGGATGAGAGAAGAGGTTCCCAACACTGGTGAGAGTGAGTGCAGCGGATCTTGATGAGCAAAGACTCTTTATGGTTTTAGAGCTTTATTGTAAAAAGGCAGGGAGAAAGAGAGAAGGTAGGAGAGAGGGGGGAAAGGCTAGAGAGAAAGAGAGAGGAGAGAGGAGAGAGAAGAGAGGAGAGAGGAGAGAGGAGGGAAGACAAAGAGAGAGGAGAGGGGGAGAGTGAGGGGTTATAAGTAAGAGAGAGACAAGTAAGAGGTAAAAGGTAAAAGAGCAAGGTGGGAGCCTAACAGCCCCTTTTATGGCCTTTACTGTTGCTAGGTAACTGGGGAGAAGTTTAGCCTGAAGGTTAGAAGTTTGGGCTATTGTCTACATGACTTTTACCCATGCTTCTCTCGTAGGGGCTGGGGGGGGGGGTAACTTAGGCAGGAGCCAGAGTTCCAGGAGCATGAGGGAATGCCTACCGTGTCATGTAGGTGAATTATCACCATTTCTGGAGTTCAGACCTCAGCTCAACTGGAGACCAGCCTGCAATTCCCCACAGTCATTGTCTAAAAGCCTAGCTCCAACTGGGCCAGAGGAGGGGATCTTGCTGGACTGTAAGAGCCTGTTTAGGTTTCAGTATGATCTCTTGGCAAGCTGAAGGGAGGCCACACCATCTTAGCCATGGCGTCTGTCCCACCAGAGCACATGACTTTTGATGGTCATAGCATTGCCACTGGCAAAAGTCACAGTCTGGAATCAGAGATAGTTGTAAGATGAATAAATCATTATATAATGAGTGTGTGTGTGTGTGTGTGTGTGTGTGTGTGTGTGTGTGTACCAAGGAATAGACTCCATGGAAGTTGCCAGAAGTCTGATCTTGGAGAAAGATCTCATCCATGCCTGAAGGATCGAGAAAGCCTACCTGGCTACCTTCTTCTTTCCTTCAAAATAATATTTGTTGTGCTTTGAGTTTGTGCCAGCCACTGTAGAAAGTACCAGGGCTGTAGCTGCAGACAACACAACACAACACAGAGGCTTCTCCTCTTAGGGCATACACCTAGAGGTGAGACAGGCAGTTAGCAGATGCTTTTATGATAATGGCAGGCTCTGACTACTGTCAGAGTCAGTAACTAGATCCTGTATATGTGGCTCTGCCTCTGCCTCAATCTGTCCTGCTGGCTGGGGATCCCCACCACTCTGTCTCCTTCTGCAGCTGCAAGAAGTCATTTTTGGGCTTCGTGGGGTTTTTGTGTGTGTGTGTGTGTGTGTGTGTGTGTGTGTGTGTGTTTTCAAGACAGAGTTTCTCTGTGAAACAGAGCCCTTCTGTCCTGGACTTGTTTTGTAAATCAAGCTGGCCTCGAACTCACAGCGATACGCATTTGCCTCTTGCCTTCCAAGTGCTAGGATTAAAGGCATGCACCACCATGCCCAGATGCAAGAAGTCTTAAAAACAGTATCCACACCTCCAGCTTTACTCTTCTTGCCCCAAATCACCTTAGCTCTTCTTGTTCCTCTCTTTTCCTGGGTAAAATCTAGAACTAGTCACAGAAGTTGCATGTTATGGCGTGTGTGGTGGTCTGAATGAGAATGGTCCCCACAGGCTCATAGATTTGAATCCCATCAATCACCAGGTGGTGGCACTCTTTGAAAGGATTAGGAGGTGTGGCCTTGTCCGAATGGGTGTGACCTTGTTGGAGGGAATATTTTCCTGGCAGTGGGCTTTGAGGTTTTAAGGGTCCAAGCCAGGCTCTTGCTCTTCCTCTTGCCTGTGGATCTAGATGTAGAACTCTCAGCTCTTCCACCACCATGTCCCCCCTCCTACCACCATGCCCCTAGCCATGATGACAATGAACTCTGAAACTATAATCAAAAACCTAGGTGCCATGGTCACCATGTCTCTTAACAGCAATAGGACACAGACTAAGACTGAAGGGAAGTCCAAGGAACCAATGTTTTTCATAAATGAAGTATTTTTCATCAAGATAGACCCAAACGTTAGTTTGGTAACAGGTAGAAGATGAGAGGAGTGACTGTTCGTTTCATCTTTTTGCTGGTAGCTGTCGCGATCCACCCAGGACACTGCAGTCATGTCTAGCAAGTTTGAGATAAGAAGGAGTGGCTCCACATCTGGCTGAATAGGGAGAATGTCTGTTGCTATTGAGAACCTGGCCTCCAGCAGTGGCATACAGCCATGCTCTACCCTGGCCTTTGTCTAGACATGCTGGACATGCATGTGTGGCTGGTCAGCGATGAGTCAGGGACTAGTAGCCAATCCATGGTTGTGGGCTGGTGCTAACCATTTCTGCTTGGACCCCATAAGACAGAATTCAGTCACTGATCATGCCTCATTGCAAGGGGGCTGAGATATGTATATCATCTGTGTCCCTAGAGGAGGCACAAACACTACCACTTCTGCCACACTGATATCTCTCTCCCTGTGTGAAGATAGATGGTGTCTAGCCTGGGTCATCAGGAAGGCTCCCAGAGAAGGGAGCCTGGGTCTGGAATATGTAAGCTACTCTCTGAGATGCACTGAATGCCATTAGTCTATAGCCATCCACTTGGGCTGTTCCCCTTCCTCTCGTCCCATCTGCCCTTCTCACATAGCCCAAGATGCATGGCATGGAGGTGATCCTACAGACAGGCTCCATTGGAGTGGGCTCTGGTCAGCCTCACTTGCTCAGGTCAACTCTACTCGCTCCGGCCCAAAGATTTATTCATTATTATACATGAGTACACTGTAGCTGACTTCAGACACACCAGAAGAGGGCATCAGATTTCATTATGGGTGGTTGTGAGCCACCATGTGGTTGCTGGGATTTGAACTCAGGACCTTCAGAAGAGCAGTCAGTGCTCTTACCCTCTGAGCCATCTCGCCAGTCCCTCTCCATGACTTTCTTGCTCTTCTTAGCGGCGCCTGGGGTCTCTGAGCGTCTGGGGTCCTCTCAGGAGTGCTATGCCCAACTCATGCATTATGGTGCTGGACAGGGATCATCTTGGGCAGCGTCTGCCCTCTCAGGCCTGTGTGGCACAGATTGGTGATCATCTCAGGCTAGCTCCCTGTCAGGGCACCATGACAGTGGTGGTTCTCCTGGGCTCACTCCTTGCCAGGCCCGCCCAAGTGGTCCCTCTTGAGGGTCATATGTCTAGGGCCTACTTCCACCCAGGGCCCATGATCACAAGTGAGTTTCTTCTATCCCCTGGCTTGTTCCCCATCCTGGAAATCCTTGTGGGCTTGCTTAGAGGGTCATCTCAGACTCATTCAGATGTTCCCAGGTCAGAACACTGAGCACAGAAATAGCCTTTCCTCTCTGCCACCTCCTGATGTACATGTGACATAGCAGCCACACCCGCACACTTCTAGGATCAGAGGCTATAAAGATATTTACAGCACCCATTCTAAGGCTAATGAACACTGTGGAGAAGGAACAAGGAACTTTGTAAGAGACAGAAGACAGGGTGAAGGCTGTGAATTGTCATGCTTTGAGCATGAATTAACCACTGTGATCAAGAATTCACAACTGTGGTACCTGCACTGGCCCCATACAAGATTGGCCCTGGGAACATTCCGTCATGGAAGTGGGAGGAACTTATAAAGTCTTATGGGGCCATACCCTTCAGTGCTGAAGAACTATTGGCTCAGAAAGATTTGGGGGTGGAAGTCACTGTCTTTACTCACGTAGACAAGGAGGATCATACCAGGCTCCAGTGAACAGATTCAAACTCATGGTCACTCAGGTGGTTCTGATTAAACCCAGTGGGTCACAAACCAAACCAAACAGACCCCCATGTGAGACAGAAGTTTGTAGGGAAGACTTAGGGTAGATGGGGTAGTAGGAGGGTGGGAGGCGAGGTGAGGCTGGTTAATCTTCATCCTATGCCTGTGTGGAATGCCCAAGAACAAACTTAACATAATTAAGAAAGGAAAGAAGAAAAAAAAAAAAAGAAGGAGGAGGAGGTAGTTTATCCAAATATCTCAGGCTACCTGATCTGCATAAATGAGCACAAATTTCCCCTCCTCTCACAAGGACAAAATGTGGTCATTCTATGAGGAGAAAATGGGCCTTTTATAGCCCACAATCACATATTCATTGGGGAAATGCACTAAAAATCATTCCTCTGCTCATTGACTTGAGTGCGATTTTTCTAAAGTCCTTGTGTAATGACTATGATTTTGCAGTAATGGTATGAAGAATAAACAGGCCACTATTTCTCAACGGTGACACAAAGTCAAGTAGGGGAAGTGCCTCATTAGGCAGGGTAAGGACAGGGAGAGGACCTGTTGCTGGGAACTGGTGATAGTTGGGCCCTTTTGCTGACTTCTCTGGAGTGAAGGGGTCCAGGGTCTCTGGGGTGGGTGCTCTCCTCATCCACCCACCCACCACCTCAGCAGGCATGCCCGCTATGCTTGACCATCTCAGGAGTACCAGTCACACCGACATCCATCATTCTCTTTGTAAAATGGGTCATGTTGTGCCTGGCTGTCAGGAAGGCTCACCATGGGACAAGGTCTGTGGGTCTGGAGAAAGAGATATGCTGAATGAACATTTTAGAACTTTTCTTGCTAGATTCTCAATCCTAGCCTTTTGCTCTCCTGGATGGCTCAGAGGGGGATCTCTGTTCTTTTTCTTTTCTAGAATATTTTAAATGAAAGAGACTGTTTCAAAAGAGCAGATCTGTGGCTAATTTGAACTACCTGTGTCTGCTGCTAGCACAGCTGTTCCTGAGTTCCTTAAATTATTCATAAGGAACAGGACATGGATTTCTGTGGGGTTTGGGGACGGGAAGCCTGCATACATTTGTTTAGGTTAAACACTAAAATTCTGAGAGGTGTCACTCAACCAGACTTCAGTGTGTACCACCCACTCAGACTTAGGTGGGTGGCCCTGCTATAGAATCCTGGACGTGTCTAAAACAACAAGGAGGGGGATGCGCTCTGCCCTGCCCCTCCCCAGGCTGGTGTGAATGGGCTGTATGTATTCCAGCCATGTAGGCATGCTCCGCACATCTGCTGTTTACAGATAATGGTGTTTGGATGGCAACCTGGACATATCCCCTGGGTGTTATAGCCTGAGCAAAGCCCTGTGGCTTTCCTGAGGACGAGGGGGATCTCTGGGCTGGGAAATATAAACTGAAGGCCTTGAGAGGCAAGAGGTTTTTAGTGGACACGGAGGGCCCCTGGGAGGGAAAGTTGAGGACTGGTACATGAGTCTATGTTCAGAGCTTGTAGACAGAGCTTGGTTCCAGACTCAAGCTGGACAGTCTCGTGCAAGCTGGTGATCAGGTGAACTCTTTCACTCAAGATGATGGAACATTGTACCCTCCCTCATAGGAGGCTCTATGCCAGGACTACATCAGCTAATGTTCACAGGAACCCTTTGAAGAAGCTAACTTCTAGGATCCTTATTTTAGAGATAAGAATTTAGAGAGGAGGGGAGATGGGTTCACAGACCTCTCACCAGACATCCCAATTTAACCATATCTTGCATTTCCTCAACAGCCGTTTCTGTGCCTTCTGTATCTTTCTATCTCTAGCCCCAGATTAGTTTTCATGTCACATCCTTCCTTTCCAACTAGACTGGTTTTTACTGGGTGAGAAGAGAGAGATTTCTCAAATCCATAATGGTTTTATATTCACCAATTCTTGGGTTGCTGTCAAGTTCATTGTCTCCAAGAAATACAGACTTGGGTCACTCATCACGCTGTGCTGATTGAGCAGTTCTTTTGCCCCAAACCAGGAATGAACCATGGGTCCTACCCTTCAAGAGCTCACAGTCTGACTGGGGAGCCAGCACTTGGGAGGCAGAGGCAGAGGCAGAGGCAGAGGCAGAGGCAGAGGCAGAGGCAGAGGCAGAGGCAGAGGCAGAGGCAGAGGCAGAGGCAGAGGCAGAGGCAGAGGCAGGCGGATTTCTGAGTTCGAGGCCAGCCTGGTCTACAAAGTGAGTTCCAGGACAGCCAGGGCTATACAGAGAAACCCTGTCTCGAAAAACAAACAAGAGAGAGAGAGAGAGAGAGAGAGAGAGAGAGAGAGAGAGAGATCACTGAATAGAGCAGTTATAGGACAGACCACATGACCCTTAGAATGAGCTTCTCTGGCTTCATACACAAATCACAAATTAGTCCTTTGAAAATTAGGGTGACAAGTCTGGGATGGAGCCTGACTATTAGTTTCCAGGTGCTGCGGGCTGTGTCTGATGTAGAGAAGTATCCCTGGGCGTCTGTGCATTCCTGGTGCTCTGAGGGATGGATTCGTGGGGCTGGGAGGTTGAGTAGGAGCTTCAGGGAGGAATGAGGTCCAGAGAGGATGTTCTGCTGGAAGCCCATGGAGCAATGAACAGACTCCTGGGATGGCTTACTCAGGGGACAGGGTTGGCCTGGTTCTAGATTGGTTTGCGTTCCCTGGACACATGCTTTGTCTGCTCTGCCTTCATGTGCTCTGAGCAAGTCATTTGCTCCTGGGAAATGATCCATTCTAGCTTCACGATTCACACCCAAAGCAGTAGACTCTGGAGCCTGGGAGGCAGGGTGTCCAAGACACGATAGAATTCAAGTCTGTTCACAAATGAAGAAGCACGTCCCAAGACGAAGGTCAGAGTGACAGGTGGGTGACTGATTTTCCAAGAACACATAGTCAGTCAGTGCCCAGAGTCCAGGCTCAGTCACTAAGCCCTTCCCAAGAGGCCCTGCGCTGTACCGTTCCAGAAAGCTCCACTCTAATACAATCCATGGAGACCTCCTCTGTAGAATTGTGCTACTGGAATTCTGCCTTTCATGGCCCCAAACTGCCTCCAGAATGAGACAAACAGCTCACTGCAGAAGAATTCAGAGCCCTTCCACCAGGAAGTAGTAATACTGAAAATTAATTATTCCCAGTCTGCCAATTTATCCAGGAGGGAAATTACAAAGCCCTAGTAATTAACCATCAGAAGGAGTTCACAGTAAACACTGAGTCAGTCTTTCCAAGATCTCTCTTAAATTGTAAGCGATTGGTTCCGAGCAGTTCAGCTTCCCTGGTGTCTCCAGCACAACAAAATGTAAAGAGTCCTCATACAGGGCTCATACAGTCATACCCATGCACACCCCAGAGGCATACACAAACAGTCTGCACGGTTTCACATGCCTGCGCCTCCTCTTTGGTCCTCAAATGTGCTCAGTGACAAAGCTCTATCTAATAGCAGGTGCTGGACACAGCATTGCTCAGCAGATGCCCGTGCAAAACTCCAAAGGGCAAGTACCATGCTCTGCAAAATGGAAACAGAATCCCTCTGAAAAAGAAGCCCCACCTTTGCCCCCAGAGGATTAACTGGATTTACCTCCTCTGCCATTTTAATTAATTCGAGGCACAGTCGGCAGATGGAAGGCTGGGGCTGGAGTGTCATGAATGCAGAATTTCAAATATGTCAACAAGCCTTCATGGACACTGCGATCAGAGTGCTTTGGTTAAATAAACAGGTGCAGCAAGAGAAGCCAATAAGCACAGACTGTTTCAGAAGCTTATCTACCTGGAGACGACCTCCTGGCCCTGGCACCCTTGGCCACCAGCCAGGATAGTTCTGTAGGGACAATGGGATTAGAAGGCTCTGCCCACCCGTGCCCAGTGAGTGAACTCAATGTCTGCTGGCCCTCAGAGGGTCCCTTCCCCTGAGGTCCACCCCATTGCCCTCTCTGCTGCAGGCGAGTTCTATAGACAGTTGCTGAGCTCCTGGAAGGACAGGGTGGGTCTTCTAAGACCAAAGGCAGAGGAGTTTGTGGACAAATGTTTGCCCTTTAAGAAGCCCTCTGTCAAAGCTAAGGAGATAGATCTAAACTCAGGAAACTCCAGTTCTTGGAGGTTGAAGGCTTTTCCTGACAGATTCAGTGATGATATTGCTGGTCTGATTATGACTCTGAGTTTCTGAGGAGGGTGTAACCTCTGGAGAAATGGGGAAGGCTTAACTTAGGGGGATCTTTGGATCCAGATCTTACAGGGTAGGAGAGATATCAAAAGAGACACCAAACAGAGGAGAGAGTGGAAGGGCATGTCCGTGAACAGGGAGTGTGTCTGCAGAGAGGTGAACCAATGTCGGGCCTGGCAGGGGGATTCGGCGTCTCTCAGTGTAGAAGAGCAGAAATAGAACAGGTGAAGAAGGTTCGAGAACATCCGTGTTGGGGTCAGAACAAAAGGTGGGCAGATCCTACAAAGCCTTGGGCTGCCTAGTGGAGTTGAGGGGTCTTACTATGTCAGAACAAGAAGCATTAAAAGTCTATCAGAACAATGAGAAGTCAAGAAAGGTGACTTCATGGAAACCAGCCTCGGCTTGTCTGATTAGCAGGAGCATGGAGGGATGGAGGTACCAGAGGCAGAGGAGCAGGCTCACACCAGGGACCACAGTCCTGTCCTAGCGGCTCCGCTGCTGCCCTCTAAGCTCTCAGAGTCCACCACAGACCACCAGGTGTGAGCTGTGGGTCCTGGTTGAGTCAGGCTGATGTCACCAAACCTTGCTTTGATATTCTGTCGATATCTGCAGATCCTGGAGGCCATGACAAGAGGTTAATGCGTGTGCTTCTTAGCAGGTGTTGGGAGTTAGCTCCTGATGTTTCAGAGAACTTCTCTTTGGAAAGCTGAGAATTTTTCTTAGGCCTTTGAACTAGGAGGCTCTGACCTTCTAAATACCTGGCTGGTCTTAGTCATGAAACGGATTCCACTTTACTTCTAGTTCTGGAAGCTCGCCAGAAAACAATGGCACCCTCCTCTGAGTACACCTGCTTTATCCTGCAACTGAGTTTAGTTAGTTACATTTTAGCCTCTCAGTTTCTTCCTTGCTCCTCCTCGTCAGTTTCTCCCACTGAAGTTTTAAAAAACCTCAAGAAAGCGACCAGAAATCATATCACCATGGATCAGAGCATTAGAAAAAGCAACAAACTAAATGTCATCGGCCTTCATGGTAGCTTAGATGAGAGCGGTCCCACAGGCTCCTGGATTTGAACACTTAGTCCCATTTGGCAGCATTGTCTGGGGAGGGACTAGGAAGTGTGGCCTTGTTGGAGGAGGGGTGTCATTGGAGGTGTGTTTTGAACCCACCCCAATTCCCAATAAGTTCTCTCTGCCTTGTGCTTGTGGATCTAGATGTGAGAGGGCGAGAGCGAGGGAGGGGGAGGGAGGGGGAGGAAAAAGGGGAGGGAGGGGGAGACAAGGGGAGGGAGGGGGAGAGAAGCAAGAGAGAATGGAATTCATAGAGCCCATGGCTGCATGGCCTGGTGCAATGGCAGGCTTCTACAGGAATGAGAAGCTGGGGGAAGTACAGCCCATGGGCTAGAGAGGTAGGGGTGGGGTGAGAAGAGCAGAGAGGAGTCCCAGCTACTGAGGGAGCCCGGAGGCCAGCATGTGCTTTGGTATGCTGATATGGTATGCTTAACCATTTGTCCCCAGTTTCTCTTGGGCCTAACAACAACAACAACAACAACAACAACAACAACAGCAACAAAGAAAATGAGAAAGCAGCCTGTTTTCATTAGGCCATTGTGATGTGCAGTTTAGATCCTGAGTCTGCACAGATGAAGAGTGAAGGCCAGTGAGGTGGGATGGGGGTGGGGTGGGGGGACACGCTCTATTTCTTTATCCAGAAGAGGTGTAGAGAGGGGTGCTGCCTAAGATCTTCAGAAATAAGGTGGAGTGTGTGTGCGTGTGTGTGTGTGTGTGTGTGTGTGTGTGTGTGACAGCTTCTGTCCACCATTGACATCCTGGCCAGTGAATCAGCCCCTAGAACTCATCTGGAAAGAACAGCAGGTAGATCAACCTGAGAAGTAGGAGGGGCAGCATTGGCATGAGGCAATGAATCTTCCCTCCTTGCTTCAGAGCTGTGAAAAACAAGTTAGACTCTGTCCATTCACTTCAAAGTCAGCAGCCAGCCTTGCAATGGGGTGCTCTGAGCTCTCTACCTCTGAAACTTCTAGTTCTTGGGTTTTAAGGTGTTCAGTTTGCTGTGGCTATTTGTGCTGTTGCTGGTGTGGACATAAAACCTGGTGAGTCTCTGCTAGGCTTTGGGTATCCAGTCCAGCTCCTTGGCTACTGACTGGGCTGGGCTGGGCTGGGCTGGGCTGGGCTAGGCTGGGCTGGGATTCCATGTCAATGCCCCTTGGTTACCCTCAGCTCTCACTATGTACTCAGAAGGTCTGACTGGGCTCTGCAGATCCTGAAAACACTCCTTTGCTTCCTTGAGCTCTTGGCTGAGTCTCACCTCCTGGGGCAGCCTCTAGCCTCACGATGAGGTATAGAATTACTCACTTTCTGTGTGTGTCCTCCGGGGAAGGGTTGATCTCCTGGAAGACTGTAGAGAGGGGCTCTCACAATGAGGTCAGTGCCTGGGAGACCATACTACTCACCAAACACACTCAGGTGGTGAGCCAAGGACTGGGGGAAGTGGTTGAAGCCATTGTTAAGCATCTATTTGGCTTCTTTGAATTGGACCTTGTAACCCTGGGGTGGGCTAGGTGTGGAGCTGGGGAAGAACTTGTCATTAATCCTGTCATTAATCCATCTTGTGTGGAGGATTACTACCTGGCCTGTGGCCTTAGGCTGTTAGGGAAGAGACCTCAGAGACCGAGATCACAGCCTACACTGAGCAGGGAGCTGGGTAGGCAGCAGGACATGATGTGGGGGCATGAATGACTTTATACATATGATCACGAGGCAAACATAGTTTGCAGTGTGTATGCAAATATTTAAATCTGTGGTTTCATTTCTTGAATTACTATAAAGCAAATGAAATAGAAATTTGAGGGGCCAAAATGTATATGAACACCTTTGCTATTGATAGTCAGGCAAATTGAAACACAAGTTAGAAACCATCCCTACCCATCCCAGCACAAAGCAGATGTCCAGATAGTGCCTGCCCTGGTGTGGTGGGGATGCTCTCGTGGGCAACTGGTGGCAGTAAAGAGTATCCAATAAGATCCAGCATGCCAAAAATGTTTCCAGGGGCTTAAGGGATGGCTCAGTGGTTAAGAGTGCTTGCGGCACATTCAGAGGATGTACGCTCAGTTCCCAGTGCCCATGTCAGGTGGCTTGCAACTGCTTGTCACTCCAGTTTTTAGGGATGTGATGCCCTCTTCTGGCCCCCCAAAGGGACTTGCTTGTTCATGCTCAGGCAATACACACACACATACACACACATACATACATACACACACATACACACATTCATACACACACACATACACACACATACACACACACACATACACATACATATGCACACACACATATACATACATACATACACATATACACATACATACACACATACACACACACACACACACACAATATTAAAATAAAATCCAATCAAATGGCTTTGCTTTCCTTCCCACCAAGGTGGCTGTAGAGAGGAGCACGGTCTCCCACATCAGAAGGATAACAGGGAAGTTGCACCCATGGGAGTTTTGAGTTTGTTTCAGTCTGCTGGGGGGTCTTCCTGCTTGGTTCCATCTTCACTTGGGGCCATCCAATTATTGATTACCCAACAAAGCTCCAGATCTAGCTAGGGACTATTGCTGCCCTACCTGGATGGTGTTTATTGCATTCTTTAGCTAATTTCTTGATTTAAAGCACTCCCCAATAGAGAAAGGCTGCTAAGACTTAGGAAGTTAATGAGGCAAAGCTTGGGACGCTTACAACTTACAAGATGTGCACACCCCCTTCCAAGATTCTAAGTGGCAGGCAATTGCAGGAGAGCAGGTGTTACCCTTCAGCGGAGCTGCCTACAAGGCGGCCAGGGAACACCGGGGATGTAGCTTTTGTCAGTGGTCATCCTTACTGGGATGTGTCTTTCGGGAATGCCACCACCTATGTGTCACCTATCAAACTAATTTTTTTTTGACCTGCCAGTTGGTGCCTGCATTTGAGGGTGCAGTAAAGAAACCACCCACCAAAATGACTGCTTTGCAGGTAGAGAGAAGGTAGGTTTGTTTGTTTGTTTGTTTGTTTGTTTTTATTGTGGATAAGAGAGAAAAAAAAAACATCCAGAGGCATTTGGAAGAGTCCAGAGCAGAGAGAAAAGGCAGCAGACATGGCCAGCCTTAGGGAGGCAGGGATGGAGTGGGGGAGGTGGGGGTGGGTGACTATAAAGAGGATGAGTAGTTGTGGGGTGAGGGGCCTGGATGATTAGGGTAGAGGAGATACAGAATGGGTGCTTGTGAATAAGGACTGAGGGAGCCTGCAGGCCAGCATGGGCTTTGATATACAGACAGCAAGGATATGTCAGTGGAGTCATGTGTCCCTTTCTGGCAGGCAGGAAACCATTTCACACATTCCTGGGGGATGCTGGTTGCAGACAATAAGGGGAGATTCTGTCACTAAGGTCTTGTTTCCCAATTGGTTCTTGACTTGTCAATAAAGAGGTGTGTGTGTGTGTGTGTGTGTGTGCAGTTGCTAGACAAAAGGTTCAAGTGGGACTTCCAGGTCCCAAGAGGAAAAAAGAGATGCATGGAAAGAGAGGGGGACTTTTCTGCCACACTTTAGAACAAGAAGAAAGCAGCAGTCATGTAAGGTCTTGGGGTAGCTAGGGCCTGCAGCCTCCGCTATGGGTGTTGGCCAAGGATATTGAGTGTGTGTGAAGTGGGGTCTAGCTGATGCAAACCACTAAATTTAGGGCAGAGGGAGAGACAGAGATAATAAATTGATAAGGGTACAAATTTTCTGGCAGGAGGTATCTGAGCCCAGCAATTGTGCCTAGAGGCAAGTTCTAAAGGTAACGGAACAGTGTGTGTGTATATCTTTTATCTGAGGATTCAAGGGTCTCAGGAGTGAACTGGTAAAATGACCCCTCCAGGAGCAAAGGTGGGTAAGAAAGAGAAGCTGGGTCAGTGCTGACGGCATTAATCCTGGAGCTAAGCCAGGAGGAGCAAGAAGGAGCCAGGAAGGACTGGTAGTGAGATGGTCATGTTCCCAGGCAAAGGAGGTTGCATGCTTTTTTTTTTTAAGATTTTATTTATTTTATGTATATGAGTACACTGTAGCTATCTTTAGACACACCAGAAGAGGGCATCAGATCTCATTGCAGATGGTTGTGAGCCACCATGAGGTTGCTGGGAATTGAATTCAGGACCCCTGGAAGAGCAGTCAGTGGTCTTAAGTGCTGAGCCATCTCTCTAGCCCGAGGTTGTGTGTTTTTAAAACTACATGCAACAGCAGACATTTTTAGCAACACTTCTGTGTTAGAGTTTCTGCTGCTGTAAAGAGTCACCACGACTATGGCAACTCTCATAAAGGAAACCATTTAATTGGGGCTGGCTTTCAGTTTAGAGGTTTAGTCCATTATCCTCATGGTGGGAAACACAGTGGCATACAGGCAGACTTGGTGCTGGAGAAGGAGCTAGACTTTTACATCTGGATCTGCAGGCAGCAGGAAGCGAAAGTGACTTGAACATAGGAGACCCCCAAAGCCCGCCCCCACAGTGACACACTTCCTCCCACAAGGCCACACCTCCTAATAGTGCCACTCCCTATGGGACAAGCATCCAAACGCATGTCTATGGGGGCCATTCCTATTCAAATCACCACACCATCTATAGTTCAGCTTGAGTTGAGACAGGAGTATCATTTCTGGGCATATACACACTTCCTGAGGCTTAACAGCACCCTATCTGGGTAAATACACATTTGTTCATGTCTTCCAGGAAAAGGTCACGCAAAAGTCAATAAGTTTAAAAATAACTTAAAATCCCAGTTCTATGTAACTAATACAATAAAAAGCTTGAAAACATGAACTAGCCATACATTTGATCTAGAAAGTCCTTGTCTCTAGAGACAGGGTGGAAAGAGCTGGAGAAGAGAACATAGTGCTATCAACCTAACCTGCTGCTTTGCTTTAAAAAAATAAAATCTAAATAAGCTACGATTTTTTTATTCTTTTCGATAGTGGTATTGCTTTTATTTCACTTTGTAATTATCTATAATCTTTAAATAAAAATTTAAGAAACTGTTAAAAAAATTTTAAGCAATTGTTAATCCTGAGATGTGTGAAATTAAAAACCAGCTCCACAATTTTGAGCTAAATTTGAAGCAAGCTTTAAAGGCCAAATTGTCTACTCTGGGTGGATTCTAATCAGGTCCACTCTCTGGAATCTCAGTGACGGGCAATGAATCACGTGTTACAAGATGTCTAAAGGCCACAGTATTTCCAAAAACTACCACTCCCAGCATTCCAGGAAGTTACCCGGTCCTTGGGCTGATAGGGCTTATAGGTTGACTGGCTTTTATATAATATGGGCTGGTAAGATGACTCAGTGGTCAAGGTGCTTGCAGCCAAGACGGATGAACCTGCGTTCAAGCCCTGGGACCTACAGGGTAGAAGGAGAAAACCAACCCTTGAGAGTTGTCCTCTGATTTCCACATGCGTGAATATTGAGAGCATCCATGTATGTACATGCAAATAAATGGAAAACAAAGCAATGTGCTCATTGCAGAAACTTGTGAAATACAGAAAGTCATAAAGACAAAAATTAAAAGTCCCTGTGGCTATTGTGGTACCTTTTCCAGTCTGTCAGAATGATACACAGAAAAAGATAAAGACCGCACACACCATCGAATTTTTGCGTTCTGCTTTTGTGTCTCAGTAAAATGTTGTAGTTTTCCACCCACAAAATGGTTTTGAACAACTTCCTTTTTATTAGCTGCATCGCCATCCATCCTGTGGTGATGTCGCTATTGGTCTCGCAGGTTTTCCATTTCTACTGTTAGTCACAACACATTTATTTTTTATTATCTGCTTGGGAAGCTGCCCTTGAGTTTGGGGTCACAAAACAAGTGTCCCTGTGTTTTCCACTGGGTCTGCAATGAGGGAAATACACTTGCAAGGGTAGAGGGCTTAGGGACCACTTACTTTCTATAAACCTAGGAGGCCCTAGTGATACCACCCTCAGTGAGGCTGCAGGCCTCCCGCAGACATTATCCATGTGGGGCAGACAACCAACCCTATGTGATGTTGGGATAAGGGTGTGAGGCAGTTGGACACACAGGACTGGTCTGGATGGAAGACATAGCATTGCTCCAAGAAATGTGAGCTGCTGGGCTGTGTTGAAGGCTTGGTCTCAGGTCTGTGGTGCTGCTATAAGAGACTGCTGAGATTTCGGAGGTGTGGTCTGGTGGGAAGAAGTTAGGTCATAGGAGGTATGTCCCGTAAAGGACATGAGAACACTCAACCTATCTTTCCTCTCATCGCTTCCCTGTAGCCATGAGCTTACCAGGCATGCTATGCTAGATCCTGCCCCCATGGATGAGCCTTAGAACCCCACAGCAGGAGAGTCAACAGACTTGGACTAAATCCTTTGAAATATGAGCGCCAAATAAGCAACATTTCCTCCTCCTTCTCTCCCTCCCCTCCTCTTCTTCCTCCTCCTCTCCCTCCTCCCCCTGTCCTCTACCTCCCCCTCTCCTCTCCCTCCTCCTCCCCTCCCCCTCCCCCTCCTCTTCTTATTTTTCTTGCACATTGCTTTTCTCAAGATGTGGCCCCCGTGGCAGGTTAGGTTAAGAAGGCAGCTGCAGGAGGCCTGTGGAGGGAGCCGTGGTCTGTGCAGTGGGGCAGCTGGGAAGCTTGAAGAGGTCACTGGGACCTGGGAGAGGAGTCCTTGTTAAGTTGGCTTCCCTTCATTTTGTTTTTATTACCATCTTTATGGAGGTCTGTTTCACAGATCATAAAGCCCAGCTATTTAAAGTGTATAATTCAGTGGTTTTAGTAACTTTGCGCGGGGTGGCAGATGCCCCCTGCAACCACAGAATTTTAGAGCTTCAGGGTGACCTGCACGCTCATTTTCCAGTTGCCTGTCCCACCCCACACCCTTCCCTAGGCACCACTTACTGGCACTTCAATTACAGGACTGTAGGTTGAATTCTGAAGGCTGCAGACCTTAGATCAAGGGAAAGTGCAAGGCCTGGGTTTGTTTCCTAGTGATAGAGTTTGCTATTCCAAAGGCTGAACAGCCAGGGGCTCTGCACCTTTAGGGACACAGCTTCTACCTGTGTCAGGGAAAGCATTTCTTTCCTTTGTCTCTTGATGGATGCATTCCTGAGTTCCTCCAGCCTCATCTAACCAGATGCAACTGCTGACACTGGCTTTGAAAAAACACTAGCTGTGGGTTCTCTGGCTGGGTTCGGGAGTTCCAGCAGGGTCATGCTAAGAACCCGGCAGCCTGCCAGGAAGCTGCAGAGGGTGTGGTGTGACTTTGTTACTTCTGTGATTTCTGCCCAATTTAGTCCTAATTTTCACGCTCAAAATGAGGGAAACATGGCGAAGGTGTGTCTGTAGGTGTGGTTATAGGTATGTAGGTGTGGTTGTAGGTTTGTCTGGGAGGCAGAGCACGTGCTATCGATGTTTGAGGCCCTGGGATCAAGGCCTAGAAAGACACTGGACGAGGCATGAGCAGATCACATGCTGAGCCTGTCAGCATTTACACACTCCAGCAGGAGGTGCCGTATATGAGATTCTTCAAGATAATATATTAAAAACAAAACCAAAAACTTTCAAAGAGCACAAGGCCAGTGCAGAAAAACTACACGAAACTCGGAGTCAGCTCCGAGGCCTCCCATGCATAGTAGCCCTTGCTACGACCCAGGGGGCAGGCTTCCTGTCTTCCAGCTTTATAGTGTGACTTTTGCAGGATTCTGGTGGCAGACAGAGAAGACATTTTGGAGCCTCGGGGTGCAGCCTGGCTCTTACTGGTTTGGGCTGCCACTCTGGCTTAACCCGGCTGCTTCTGGGATTTAGACCCAGCTGTTTAACCTGCTCTCTAATTTCCCCCTGACCACGGGCCAGGCTTGGCCTCTAGGATGGTCCTTCTGTCTGCCACATCATCTGCTGCGTGACGGCAGGGCCAGCCTAGAGCGATTATCAGCGAGAGTCACTCTGGATCGTCTGGGTAGCAGGTTGTGGCACGTCTCAGGGTAATTGAATTTTGTACAGAAGCTATCTCATTAATCATAAATTAATGACTCTTCCAACAGAGGCAATTAAGGAGACCTAGGATTAAAAAGAGTCATATATTCATTTCACATCTGTCTAATTACCCTGAAGTTCACGGAGCCTAGGAGAATGGGAAAAATAGGTTCCATTCTTCTCCTTTGTACTTGACAGTTTTCTCTAGGGCTGGCTTCAGCCCAAAGGGGAATTGGCTTCTGAAAGTGCAAATGCCTCTTTGTGACCTGCTAGGCTAGCATAAAGAGGAAGGGTCCAGGCTTGGTGGGGAAAGCTTGGGGGCCAGAGATGGGAACAGCCTGAGTTGTTGGGTCCTGAGAACCAACCTTTAGTTAGCGTCAAGGGTCAGAAGTGTGGTGATGGAAGGAAGCTTCTAAGCTTTTCCACAAAGCCTGGAGGGACCATCTGAGCTGATGTGTGAGAATAGTGAAGTGACTAGAATGTCACAGGCTTCTCGAGCCTCCAGGTACCTTGTCAGGGCACCTGTGTACTCTTCCTCACTCTGGGAATTATACATGGTCAGTCACATTTTGAATATGAAAGAAATTTTCTTGACCTAACACACACTTCACCTAAAATAAGAACAAAGGGAACGAGTATTTTGTTTGCAAAGACCTTAATTAAAGCAACTGTCTTAGATTTCCCAATCATGTCTAAAAATAGTGTGCTATATCAAGGGCCTCTAAGGAAGAGAGGTTTGATAAGTCTGAATAGAAAGCTTAGATGTTCTTTCCAGAAAATGACAGCAACTTTAGAAATTGGATAAGACTTGTAAGTCAAACCATATATACTGGAGGCCCTGTAAATTTTCAATTAAGCAATAAAGGAGAAAAGGTGATAGGGATGGGGGCCTGGGCAGCAGGGAGAGAGGAGGGGCTGAGGTGGGGGTGGAGAGGAGAGGAAGAGAAAAGAAAAGCAAAAAGAGAAGGAATTTTAAAATAACAGAGCCTTAAAGCCATTGCTCCACAGCAGGCTTTTGGATGGGGCATCGCTTGACCAACATGCCTGTCCCACATGCCTGTTCTGTCCCACATGCCTGTCCTGTCCCACATGCCTGTTCTGTCCCACATGCCTGCCCTGTCCCACATGCCTGTCCTGTCCCACATGCCTGTCCTGTCCCACATGCATGAGCCCAGCTGTGCCCTTTCCTGTGCTGCCACCAGAATCCAGGAGATCCGATCCAATGGTGTGAGCTCTGTTTCTCCAGTGACAAGTCTCTCCTGTGGGCAGATCTCTGTGAGTTCAAGACCAGTCTGGTCTACAGAGTGAGTTCCAGAATAGCCAGGGCTACACAGAAAAACCCTGTCTTAAAAACCAAAAAAGTAAAATAAATAAATAAATAAATAAATAAATAAATAAATAAATAAAATGTTAGCACTGGATTCTTGGAAGGATGATAAGCCATCTAACTTAAGGCTATGAAAGTGTAGGAGGTTTCCCAGAAGAGGTGACAGACAGTGCTCACAGTGGTGAATTACTAGGTTGGCACTGTTCCCAGTACTTTACAACTGTAAACTCATTTCATGTCTCCTCAGCCCCACAAGTGTCCATTTTGGTGGAGGAAAAAACTCCAAGAGATTGTAAAACCTTCCCAAGAGCACACATCTAGAACAGAGTGGGATGGGGTTTGATCTGGAACACTGAAGTCACAGTACGTGTGCTAGAGGTGTGGTCCCCTGACTGCTGCCGACCTCGCCCATTCTCCTGCCATGTCTGACTCCTGGTTTTCTCGTTTGTAGGATGGGTTGGCACTAAGCAGGCTAAAAGCGCCCTGGCTTTCTGTAGTGTGTCACTTTTCATTCAGTTCATTTTTCATTGCTATAACGAAACACGTGAATCAGGTCATGTCGGAAGAAAGCAAGGTTCTTTAACTCACCATCTGGGAAATTAAAAGTTCAAAAAAGAGTGGCATGGGTTCCACCTTGGCAAGGTGGTAGGAACACACAGGGAAGAAGGAAGCAGCCTCATTTCAGAAGTCTAGGGCAGGGGTGGGGGGCAGGGTGAGGATGAAGGGGTGAGGGTGTTGTCTGGGAGAAGTTGGGGATGGGAAATATGATAAAAAATACGCTATGTGAAACCCTCAAATCATAAACAAGCAAAAACCAAACAAACCCAGAAAGCTTAGGCTCAGGGTTTTCTATCAGTTTGATCTTGGATTTCCTAGACATTTATTAGGCCCCACCTCTTAAAGGTTCCACAACACCTTCCAGTACTGGGTAATCGAGCTCTTAACAGCTGAGTGGGGGTGGGGGGAGAGCTAGAGGGCAGGGAAGCAAACAACATCCAAATCATTGTGTGTGGTTCTTGAGTTTCAAATGGAAAGACAGGAAAAGGGGACTCAACTCCACTGGACTGAGGGGATACACAGCAGATTAAGAGTGCAAATCTCTGCCTCAGAAACCACTGAGGGTCTATCCTGGTCAGTGAGGTTGTTGGCAGGGCCTGGCTGACTTCGAAAGTTCTGGCGATGATTCTTTGACTCAGGAGACTGGAGTTGGGATATACCTTGCCTGAACACTGATGCTTCTCCAAAAATTCCTCTGCCTCCCATGTCTTCTCTTTAACATTATGTGGGATATGGGTAGGATGGGGGAAAAGACAGATGCCTTCCTTCAGACAGCATCATTATGCACCCCTCCACCCCAATGGGTGACCCTGAAGGAAACAACCACAGCATTTATAGTGAGAAGGCTAGGCTGAGTCCACAGCAGGCTTCAAATTGGCAGTTCAGGAGACTAGGCCTAAATCTCTATTTTCAAGAACTGGGCAATTTCGGGCAAGTCTGGGCCTCAGAAACTACCCTGCTCCCTGGCCTGAGGCAAGGCCAATGGGTCAGCAGCAGTTTCCAGACTTCCTCAGCAACAGTTTCCAGACTTCCCCAGCAAGTGTCCAGCCCCCACACCCTGGTAATGGAGTGTCTGTAGAGATGGACTCAACAGATTAACATGGAGGTCACTTACCCTGGGATTCCCTAATGTGCTTTAAATCAGGCCTGTAAGCTTACTTGGTTGTCTCTCTATTGGTAATGGGAGACCCCAGCATGCTGGACTTCTGCAGAATAAAACACTTTGTGTGTTTGCATACTATTTGTGTCTGGGGTATCATATTTCATGGACCCTTACAATAGGTCCCAGGGGAAGGGTCACAAAGCTGCTTGTAGTCATGCTCTGGCCTCGGTGGCATCATGTCCAGGCCACAGTAGGGCAAAGGCTGCTCTCACTGAGCGTTAGGTAGCACTGTATCAAAGGTATGTGGGAGAGCGCCTTTGTCAGTGAGGGGGTATTGTTATCAAAGAGCGACTAAGACAGCTCCAGAGAGCTCACAATGGCTGTCTACTCCCGGTACTGGGTCAGTGCCCAGTCACCAGAACAGGACTTCATGTAAAGAACTGTAAAGGAAAGTTAGCTAGGTAGCTTACAAAGCCAGGAAGAGCCCAAAGGCTGCTGACAGGTAATTAGAAGCTGTTATGGAAGAGGGAAGAGGAGGGACAGTGTTCCTTCTAGCTGAGACCCATGAGCAGAGGGCACCAGCCAGCTGCTGCCGTTGGTGGTTCAAGGATAGGAAGGGGGTTGTGAGAGGTGGGGAGATGCAACTGAAACTGCGGTGGCGGTCGGGAGTGGGAGATGCGACCGAAGCTGCGAGGAGAAAAATATTGCCTGGGATGGGAGCCCAAGAAACAGGAAGCCCACAGGAAGGAGACAGCGAACAAACAGGAAGAAGTAGATCCCGGCTCCCACCTCCTGCCTGGCTGCCTCCCTCTAGCGCCCCCTGTGGCAGGGACTAACAGAGTCGGCTGTCAAAGCGAAAGTATGGACTCTAGAACAGGATTCTAGAATTACCCAAGAGGAAGTTGGGACATCTGTTGGGTTGGGAGCACAGAGTCAGTGACTAAACTGTCTTCATTCCTTCCTTCAGGTTTCTGGCATGTAGTCCCCAGAGGAAGTAGTTCATGGGACAGTCCTGAGGTTGAGGTCGGGGACATGCCACAGTTACCTGTGTACCCCTCCCAGAGGCTGCTACTGTGCCCTGGCAGAGCGACTGGTGTTTATGGAGGAGGGAGTGGGGTAGCAGAAGCCTACACAGGTAACTCTGCAGCCTTCTCTGAACAGCCTGTGGGGTTCCTGCCCCCTATTCTCTAGGGCTGTGATTCTAGGCCCTGTGGACCTGCATCGGGGCCAGGAAGCAGGTATTAAACCTTTAGCTTGGACAACCCAACACAGGTTTGGCCCCGACTCAGCGAATATGCTCAAACTCCTTTCCTGTCCTCACTTATTTTCTGAGTGAGTCACTAACAAGAATTATACTCTACCATATAAGGCACTGTGTGGCATTCGGTAGGTCATTAAACCCCAGAATCTGTTTTCTCAGAATGCTTTCTTGGTCCCTTTATTCCCGTATAAGAAAAAAAACAGGATGAGACTTTTGGACCTCTTTATCTTGCCTCCACCACCCTACCCTTCTTGCAGGAGTGATATTTCAGCATGTGCGTCATGATTTTCCTTTGAAGGCAGACAATATCAGAAGGCAGAGTCTCTGGTTTAACTTGGAAAAAAAATCCTGAAGATTCATGATGACTGGGACTTGCTGGACAGATATGGTGGATAGCCTTGGCTGTGGTCCCTGCGTGTGGAGACAGAGAACAAAGGAAGAAAGAAGAGGAGGGGGTGGGGCCTCTTTGCATCTACCTAAAGGAGGTCAGAGACTAGGTGTGCCCCAAACCCTGGGCTCCAGATGAATTGCAGAGCAAGTAAGCTTTTGAAGAGACTCTAAGAGTCTTTGACGAGACTGGGGGACTAAGGTCAAGCCTCCTAGCCTCTGGCTATTTCAGGGCTAGGTAGCAGGCTCGCAGTAGGGATAAGAGATATGTACCTCATGAGAAAATAGATTAGGGTGGCAAATGTTAAGTGTCGTCTCGGAGTTCCTTTGCTGAGGTGTCTACCTATCCACCTTATGGATTTATGTGCAAGATGTTGACTGCCTTCCTGGCTAAACTCAAGTTCTTGCAAGTTGACCCAAGCCTGGTGGTACTTGAGAATAAGCCAGGCACGTATCTGAGGATCACTGTGAATTTGAGTGAATGTTAGAAGGGCGCGTGTTCCCATGGCCTAGACCTCTGTGGTGTAACGGGTCAGTGTTTTGGGGGCATTGGTGAGCTGTGACCAGATGGACCATTTCCCAGAGGTGAGCAATGGGGATCCGAGCACAAGGCTCTCTGTGTCAGCAGGAGGAGGGGTCAGCAGAGTTGGCTATTGGGTCCTGAGGACTGGCAGGTGTTCTGAGTCCCGCTTGGCATCCTCCCAGCCAGGAGCACCTGCTTCCTCAGAACTCATTTCAGTCTTCCCTGTTGAGTGCAAGTTTTGGGTGAAGAGTGATTTGGGATGTTTTCGTCCTTCCTTTCTTTTCCTTTCTTTCCACATTGTTTTGGAAATGAGCCACTATTGTGGACGGATTCCTGGTGGTTTTTATAGGGCAGGACCTGGTGGGCTGGGGTGGGCATCATTTCTCTGAGGTCCTCCGGACAGGGACAAGCAGCCCCTCCCATGCCTGCCCATCTAGTAGTTTTGCTCAGTTTCCCTCCTTTCCTTAGAGGACGTGGGGTGCTGACTGGGTAGAGGTATCTGAACCCAGAATGCATTGAGCTAGGGTTCTGACACACAGCAGAGGTGGACCAGCCTTCTCTCCTTCCCTGCTTAATGCTAATCTGCTGCCCCCTCTGACTCCAAGGATGGGGCCACAGCTTGTTGAAAAGATAACTCTGCTATGTGCTTGCCTGTGTCTGAAACCTGACTCTTACACCTGGATTACATCCAGAGACATCCAGAGGTATTCAGTTCAAGCATCAGGGTAGAAGGGTTAGCACAGGGCCTGGGAAATTCAAGTATCATTACAAGCCTTACAAGTGGTATTAGTGGGAAGCCATATTGGTTCCCCATGGCTTAAAACAGCAGAAACGTCCTCTCTTAAGGTTCTGGAGCCCAAGAGTACATGAAAGTATCAACAGGGCTACTGTGACTTTGTTCCTTGTCTCTTCCCACTATCTGTGGCTGTTGATAGTCCTTAGCTTGGATCTGTGCCAGTTAGTTTTTTTTTTGTCAACTTGATACAAGCTAGGGTCAACTGAGAAGATGAAGGTTAGCTGAGGAATTGCCTTCATTAGATGACATGTAGGCAAGCCTATGGGACATTTTCTTGATTGATGCTTGCTGTGGGAGGGCCCAGCCTACTGTGGGTGGTACCACCTCTATAGGCAGATGGTCCTGGTCTATATAAGAAAGCAGGCTGAGCAAACCATGGGGAGCAAGTCAGTAAACAGTGTTCTTCCATAACTTCTGCTTCAGTGCCAGTTTCTAGGTTCCTGCCTTGAGCTCTTGCTCTGGCTTCTGTCAATGATGAATGCCTTAGCGTTTCTATTGCTGGGAAGAGACACCATGATCAAGGCAACTCTCATAAAGGCAAACATTTAGTTGGGGCTGGCTTACAGGTTCAGAGGGTCAGTCCATTATCATCATGGCGGGAAGCATGGCAGCATGCAGGCAGACATGGGTGCTGGAGAAGGAGCTGAGAGTTCTACATCCTGATCTGCAGGCTGCAGGGTGAGATTGCCACACTAAGCCTAGCTTGAGCATATGAGACCTTAAAGCCCGCCTCTACAGTGACACACTTCCTCCAACAAAGCCACACCTACTCCAACAAGGCCATAAAGTTCCTAATAATGCCACTCCCTATGGGCCAAGCACTCACACACATGAGTCCATGGTGGCCATTCCTACTCAAACTAGCACAATGAACCATGACTTGGAAGTGTAAGCCAAACTCACGTTGCTTTTGATCATGGTGTTTCTTATAGCAATAGAAAGCAAATTGGGGCATGGTCTTATCTTTTTGACCTTCTAAGCCAGCACCACCCCATCTTTCCTGAGTTAGCTTTATTCTAACTCATCTGAGTGTGGTCAGGTCTCCCTTGATCTTACTCACTAGGCATGAGGACCTCAGAGAAATGTCACCCCACCCCAGCCACCTTATCAGGTAACCTGATTACCCTTGTCTCAAGAGTTTGAATTCAGTCAGATCTGCAGCGACCCCTATGGCAACTTGTATGGGTCTCAGGATTTAGGATGTTCAACGTTTTGTGGCGGCCAAAGAGGAATAAGTTGGGAAGTAAGGGGAGGGCTTGATGCCTTTGGTCACTGCCAGGGAGCTGCAGCTTGTTGCAATGCCATAGTTCATGATAGTGATGTAGATCCCAGCTCTTTAAACAGTGAGTGTTACCCCATTTGGGATTGGGTAAACTGAGTTTGGAGGTCACAACAAAGTTGACAACTGTGAAAGTGTCTTCAGCACACAATGACCAAAATTAATTTCAGAAATCAAACTCCTAACGAACTGGCAGCCCTCACCCTGCCTCGCACAGTGTGACGCTGACCACATAACAAACACGGCTCTGTGATGTCATGACAGCAGGTAGCACCCACAAACACTGCCTGAAACACCTCACCTCAGACACAAGACAGTGGCCTGTCGTGAACTACTGTGTTTTTACTGCACATAGAAACCATTGTGCCGGGGAGCGAGGGGAATAAAATATGGAGTGTAAAAAAATTAATTAACAATAAAAAAAGTAAAAAAGAGAAAGCATTTTGCTCTCATAGTAATACAATGGCTAACTTACAGAAAACAAAAAGAAAATTAAATATTTCCCCACTGCTGTACTAGAGCATGTAAATATCAAATTAGTGGACCTATGCATTGTATTGGTTTTAGAAGGCTTAATTTTAAAAGTTGCTCTTTGAGACAAAGTGTGGAGCAAAGACTGAAGGAAAGACCATCCAGAGACTGCCCCACCTGGGGATCCATTCCATAAACAGCCACCAAACCCAGACACCACTGTGGATGACAACAAGTGCTTACTGATAGGAGCCTGGTATAGCTGTCTCCTGAGAGGCTCTGCCAGTACCTGACAAATACAGAGGTGTATGCTCTCAGCCAACCATTGGACTGAGCACAGGACCCCAATGAAGGAGCTAGAGAAAGGACCCAAGGAGCTGAAGGGGTTTGCAGCCCCACAGGAGGAACAACAATATGAACCAACCAGTAACCCCATAGCTCTCAGGGACTAAACTACCAACCAAAGAGTACACATGGTGGGACTCATGGCTCCAGCTGCATATGTAGCAGAGGAAGGCCTAGTCAGTAGTCAATTGTAGGAGAGATGCTTAGTCCTGTGAAGGTTCTATGCCCCAGTGTAGGAGAATGCCAGGGCCAAGAAGCAGGAGAGGGTAAGTTGGTGAGCAGGGGGACAGGGAGGGGATAGGGGATTTTTGGAGGGAAAACCAGGAAAGGGGTAACATTTGAAATGTAAATAAATATATAATTTTTAAAGAGAGAAAAATACCTGTGGGTATCCATATCATCATAATATAAGTGGTAAAATTACGTGTATGCCAAAGAATTGTTGTAAATAGACTTTTTTACAATTTATGTTCAGTGTTTGATTGTATGCCTATTTTATTTATTTAATTCTTTTTTATTTTTATTTTTTCAAGACAGGGTTTCTCTGTGTAGCCCTGGCTGTCCTGGAACTCACTCTGTAGACCAGGCTGGCCTCAAACTCAGAAATCCGCCTGCCTCTGCCTCCCTAGTACTGGGTGGGATTAATGGCATGCACCACCACTGGCTGGCAATTGTATGCCTATTTTAAAGACTGACTTGCCAGGTTCACACAATTTCTCAGGGGATGTGAGAGTTTAAGAAGCCCTGATGTAGAGGAAAGCTCAGAATTCAGGTATACTTTTTACAGAATTCCTAAGGATTTTGTGCCACTGTAAAGTTGAAGGGAAATCATTAAATCAAGCTCTGGTGCGGGAGATTGCCTGTGTTTTAATTTCTCTGTGTTTTAAAACCGCCTACATAGATGGTAGTTAGTCAATACTTAATTAGACCTTACTGATCTCTCTGCTCACTTATGGCTGAGTCCCTGATATGCCAGGGTACATTTCTAGATGAGACCTGCAGAGAGGAAACTTAGTTATAAAGCTTTCTAGGGTGGATTCCGTGGAAACAACAACATAACTCTCACCACAAAGGGGATAAGAGAATATTCCAGAGCCCAGTATGAGAGACACAGACATCAGGATGGAGAGCACAGATTTAGGGTATCCCGAATACCACGTTCCATCATGGTAAGTGTCTGATGTTTTGTTTTGTTTTGTTTTGTTTTGTTTTGNGTTATAAAGCTTTCTAGGGTGGATTCCGTGGAAACAACAACATAACTCTCACCACAAAGGGGATAAGAGAATATTCCAGAGCCCAGTATGAGAGACACAGACATCAGGATGGAGAGCACAGATTTAGGGTATCCCGAATACCACGTTCCATCATGGTAAGTGTCTGATGTTTTGTTTTGTTTTGTTTTGTTTTGTTTTGTTTTGAATACTAACAGAATGAAGAAAACCATAAATTAAGGCAGTTTTCAAATATCTTGGTGGAAACGTTAGGTAAGTGGTTACAAGCAGAGTAGAGAGACCTCTTCTATAGGCCTCGGATGCTCTGAGCAGGTTCTTAGAGAGACCTCTTCTTTAGGCCTCGGATGCTCTGAGCAGGTTCTTAGAGAGACCTCTTCTATAGGCCTCGGATGCTCTGAGCAGGTTCTTAGAGAGACCTCTTCTTTAGGCCTCGGATGCTCTGAGCAGGTTCTTAGAGAGACCTCTTCTTTAGGCCTCGGATGCTCTGAGCAGGTTCTTAGAGAGACCTCTTCTATAGGCCTCGGATGCTCTGAGCAGGTTCTTAGAGAGACCTCTTCTTTAGGCCTCGGATGCTCTGAGCAGGTTCTTAGGCTTTTGATTGGAGGAAGTCTGTGCTCTGTTAATACGTCCCTAAAACATTTACCTCTTAGTCCCAGAGATGTTAAGTCAGACACAGATGCAGACAACAAATGGCTATTAGAGTGGATCAAGGCAGTCCAAGATAAATTGTAATTAGGCTCTGAACCTGCACAGTCAGTCAAGGGCTAATCTGTTAGTCAGTGACCTATGTCCTTAAGAGAGGAAAATGGACATACACATGAGCTTGCGTGTGAGAAGACACCATCCTCAGGCCAAGAGCGGCCTCTCACATGCTGCTGACACATGTCCTGGATACCCACTGTCTTAGTTTGGGTTTCATTGCTGTGAAGAGACACCATGACCACCACAACTCTTATAAAAGGCAGCATTTAACTAGGGATGGCTTACAGGTTCAGAGGTTTCAGTCCGTTATCATCATGGTGGGAACCTGGCAGTGTCCAGGCAGGCATGGCACTGGAGGAGCTGAGAGTCTTCTACCTCTTATTCTGAAGGCAGGTATCTCAAATGAAACCAACAACATAAGAGTTCTCTAGTGGAGAGAAAGCGTAGTGTACCTCTGCCTATTTCGAGGTACTCATTATTGCCAATGTTTTTGTGGCCCAGCATCTGGGACCCACAAGAAAAGTGAACAGCAGAACATTATCTGTGCCTGTGACACTGTCGAGGCGTGTACCCAGGGCACCAGGCACAGTAATCATGAGTGCAGCATCCCAGATGGTAGTGTCAATGCTGGCTGTTTCCCAACAGACATGCCAAGCATCCTCAGCAGCCTGGCCCTGGGCAGTAGCTTACTTGGAAAGTGGAAACAGTTCTCCTTTCTCTTTCTGACCATTTCTTCAGTCCATTTCAGTGACTGGTAAAATAACCAATAATACCCATTTCTTTGGGAGCTCAACTGAGCATACATGCTTTCTGCCATTGTAATCCAGAAGACTGCCAGCAATAGATTGAGTAGCAACGGATTTCTCTTGTTTCCCCCCCTCAAGAATGCCTTCCTTATAACTGACTCTCAAGCAAGAGCATCGTTGAGACTTTAATGAGACAGCAACAGCCTGAGTCTGGGAATGTGAGAGATCTAAACAGAAATAAGGTCTTTACTAACCCCTAACAAAGCTCTGGTTGTAAACAGTCCCTGCAGGCACTAGGGCACCACAACCTAGACAAAGCCTGGTGGGAAAGGTTTCTGACTACAGAGAAGCATAAGCTACAAAGCCTGGCCTGCGTCATCAATTCAAGATACAGACTTATAGCACCCAGAAGTATCCAGGCCCAATGGATACACTCTTGGTACCGACTGAGTACCCCCTCTCCAGGATCTCCTGCTACCACATACCCACGGTGGCTACCAAGGTCACACACAAAAGCTGACCAGTTGCAGTCTCCCCCCACCCACCCACCCCAGCAAGCTTGGCCTTAGCAGGTGGTGCAGCCGCCGCCCACACACCATCACATCCTGACTGTTCCTAGTACTCAGACAAACTTGTCTTGTTGAGCTGTTTACAAATGGATAAGACAAATATCACCCAAGGGTGTGTGTGTGTGTGTGGAGGTCTGTCAGCCAGATGATTCCCACACTAGCAGAAGAAAATCCGGAGGAGGCTTACAGAGGCTCAACAGGACCATTCAGGGACGAGTTACACCTCAGTTTCTTAGCACAATGTCCCTCACATCGCCTAGAACTCTGACTCAGGATCACCATCCCTCTCCGCCTCCATCCCCAAGGGTGAGTCCAGGTCACCCCCAGCAAATACCAGTCACCAGAAAACCAAGGGGCCAATTCAGCCCGAGCCAATATGCAGAGCCTCGCAGGCCAAGCAAACACTGAAGCCAGCTGGTTTATTTATTGGCATAGTCAACAGAAATATTCAGCATCACTAACGGCAGTGTTGAGTTTGGGTAACTGATGATAAGAAAAGTCTCGATGAGCAGTCACTTGGTGTTGATGTTTGAGTGGCATTTGTTCAGGTTAATTGCAAGAACATTGGGGTTGAAATGTAGACCCTCCAGGACCACTAAGACTCACTAATACACACCTATCTACAAATATGCTTCATGCCTTTCTGCAGAGGATCTGCCTCTTCAGTAATAAGCCCTTGGCTCTGTCGAGGTAGGTTCCGGCCACAGGTGTAGTGACCAAAATAGCTAGCTCTGGCGAGGGCCTCCTGGCCCCATTGATTCAGGCAGCATTCCCAAGATGCTGAATCACAGCCGAGCCCGGCCTGCCACCCTAGGGGACAGACTGAAGCACAGCAGCTGGCCAGTGTCCTCCCTTGCCGTCTCCCACTGTCCACACCGGGAACAGTCAACATTTGCTTTCCAAGGTGCCCTTTAAATGGAGGGCGATCCTAGTAAGCCAACCCTACAGGCTGTGGACTTAAAGGTAGGGAAATACCAGAGGTTCCTCACGGGCTCTAGGAGGGTGCTTTGTCTACAGAGAATTGAAACAGTCGTAAAACTGAATAAAAGTAGACTCCTATGTGTACGGAGTTGTCCTATTTTTAAAATTGGACTCCCTTTTTCTTCTTCTAGGCTGGCTAGTTTTTGTCAACCTGACAAAACCTAGGGGTATCTTGAAAAGGGGGAAATCTCAGTTGAGAAACCGCCTCAACCGGATTGGCTGTGGGCAAATCTGTGGAGCCTTTTCTTGATTAAGGATTCACGTGAGAGGGCTCCACCCACAGTGGGCGGTGCCACCCATAGGCAGGCGGTTCTCGGTTGGGTGAAAGAGCAGTCTGAACAAGCCATCAGGAGCAAGCCAGTAAGCAGCATTCCTCCGTAGCTTTGCTTCAGTTCCTGCCTTGAGTTCCTGCTGGTACTTTCCTTCAAGATGGATTGGAAAATGAAGTTAACCCTTTCCTCCCCATGTTCCTTTGGTTGTGGTGTTTATCATGGCGATAGAAACCAAACTACTGAGAATTTTCAGCAGGGTCAACAATACCTGTTTCTCCTTCCACCCCCTTCCTCCCACATCTGAATGAGCTCCTGACAGGTGGAGATTACTTCATGAATGTATTTCATGCCAGACCCCCTTCTAGGTGTTACACTGAAAGCATGTGCCAACCTGCACAGATGATTCAAATCCTTTCAGGGTGACTGACCACTGCCTCCAGGTCAGCCCCACCTTGCTTATCACAGCAGTCCATATCCGTGAGTCCCTGACCTGGGGTCCCCGTGACTTCTCTCAGGAGCACCAACACTTCCAACCTTCAGAGCCTGGGAACTCATGTTCCTACGTTCTGGCTTTGCTGAAGGGACCAAGGAGTCCTCTGTCTCTGTAGGTCAGATGCTAAGCAGAACAGGCTGTGTCTTCCCCATCCTCACCTCTTGCATGCCTCTCCCTGGTCCCTTGCGGCTCTTCCTGGAGGATCAGATCCAGAGAAATGTTCAGAACTGCCGTCCTCTGAGCTTCCCCCTCGCCCCACGACACAGACTTTCAGGAAAGAAGGCCTAGAGAGAAGACTTGAATGTGGGACTGGAGAGACCCAGGTCCAAACTTGCCCTAGCTTACACTGTTTGTCCACTGTGTGACCTTGGCTCATTCACTCCCCCTTCCTGTGCCACAGTTTCCTTAGCAGTGAAAGCTGGTCATTGTGCTGGAACACCTTTAGGTAGTGCGCTCTCTCTCTCTCTCTCTCTCTCTCTCTCTCTCTCTCTCTCTCCTCCCCTTCCTCCTCCCCTCCCTCCCTCATTAGGTGGGCATCCTCCTCCTCCACGTGTCCACACACATGTCCTGCTAATATGATCCATCTCACCACAGGCCCAGAAGCAACAGAATGAAGGCTAGGAATGAACTCTCTGAAACCATGAGTGAAATAAGTAGTTCCCCCTTAAGTTGTTTCTTTAAGGTATTGGGCCCAGCAATGAGAACATGACCTAACACAAAAATAGCTCTATTTGGTGTTTTAAAGGGGTTAAATCAAGAATATATTGACAGGTCAAAACAACAAAACAAAACCAAAACAAAAACAAAAACAAAAACCTAGATATCATAAAAATTGAAAAAAAAAAAAAAAAGAAGACTTTCAAAAGGTACACACGGAGGGTGATGGCTCAATGAATAAAGCCATGAAAGTGTGAAGACTGAGGTTCAGATACTCAGCATACTCACAAGGGCCGGGAGTTAAGAGCAGCCAGCCTGAAGCCAGGCAGGTGTAGCAGCCGACCTACAATCCCAGGGTTTGGGAGCTGGAGACAGGGGATTCCCAGGGTAAACTAGCTAGTAGTGGAAACCATGGCTCCAAGAGCCTTTGTAAATAAAATGGAAAATGATGGAAAAGACACACAGTGGCACCCTCTAACCTCAAGTACACACACACACATATGCACTCATACTTGCCCACAAGTGCCCCACACAAGAAACATGCAGATGCACACATACACATACATGTGCACACACATGCATATGCACATATGTATACACACATGTGCCTATATACATACACATGCACACACATGCACACATATACACACATGCACTTACACATATGTATATACACATGCACACACATACATACACATGCACACACATACATGCACATACAAACACATATTCCCATACAGACATATGCACACACATATGCACATACACACCCACGCACACACACACACATATACTAAAGAGGAAATTACAGAAGTGAACAATATGATAATTGAAAATTAATGACTAGGTCAGATGGCCACTCTACAACAGAAGCAGACACTCCCGAGCAGGCTGAAGAGCTGGGAAATCACTAAGCCACAGCAAGGCAGAAAGCAGATAAAGGCAACAGAGTCGAAACAAGAGGAGAATGGAGGAGAATCAAGAGGCACACGGGAGCCCATAGAGCCACCCATCACACCTGAGAAACTCCCAGAGCAGAGAACCAGAAAGAGGTGGCATTGACTATAACGATGTCCAAGGACTTCTCTCAGCTGAGGAGAGTTAAGGGTCTTGCACTGAAGAAGCACAGTTCGTCCAAACAAAGGATCAGGTGAGGGGAGCAGGACTCCTTAAGCGTGGATCACCTTCTAGAGCGTGGCCATGAGCTGACAGGCAGAGTTTCCTCCGCCAGCTGGACCCCACGCCCATGGTTTACATCTGTATGCACCAGGAAAGATACCTTATGGGGGACTGCAAGGCTGACTATTGCTTGCTTGCTTTCTGCTTGCATTAAAGGGCAGGCACTCCCTTTAATGTAACAAGCTCCCAACTAGTTTATCCTGTCCCTTCGAGGAAATGATGAGGGAGAATACAGGTGCATCAGCGCAAGGTGAAATAAGTATCTTTGGGGATAGATAGAGATGGTTTAAGACCCAGAGACACCCCCTGGAAGAACCAGAACAGACATTTAGTGTGTGGATGAAATGAGCCCAGAAGAATGACTATAGATGGGGGTGAGGATGCAGTGTCTTTGTTCTTTTGGGGCTGATAAAACAATACCACAGTCCTCTCTGCTTGGGAGGTTGTGCAGTTGTGATGGTTTGAATATGCTTGGCCCAGGGAGTGGCACTATTTAGAGGTATGGACTTGTTGGAGGAAGTGTGTCATCTGAGGCTGACCTTGAACTCCTGATCTTCTTACCCTCCTGATCTTCTTACCAAGTGCTAGGGTAACATGTACTGCATGCCTAGCACTGTTTGGGGTTTATTTTGATTACTTCTTTTCCCCCGGAGCGTGTGAGAAGTTCAGGTGGGCTGACCTGGGAAGGGACAAAGGACATCCACAGAAATGGACACTGAAAATGTCCAGCGTCGAAGTGGCAAGAGACAAACGCAGCCTTAAAGACAATAGTCCAACGTAACAGAAAGTGACCGCAGGCTCTACATAGAAAGAAGATATACAGATGGTTTACCGCATTTCACAGGATCCAGAACCATCAGGGAAAACCCAGCCACAGTAAGAAATCATTTCATAGTCACTCTGATATCTCTAACAAGACAGCAGGTCATAAGAAGGTTTGGCAAGGCTGTGGAGAAACTGGAATCTTCATACATTGCTGGAGAGGGGGATGGGGTGCAAAATGACACAGCTCTCTTGGAAAACAATTCCTATTTCAAGAGAATAAGTGGAGTTATTTTATGACTCATCATTTTAATTCTGAGGCATATCTTTAGGATATGTGAGTATGTCTGTTATTTGGGCTAAAATACTGTACATGAGTGTACATGACTCCCAATGACCAAAGTGAAGATAACCCTTATCAGGTGAGGAGTGGGAAAAGAAAATGTGATCCCTCCATACCGTGGAATAGTATCTGACTACGAGAAAGAATGCAGTACTGGTACATGCCGTGCCAGATGAAACTTGAGAGCTGCAAAAGGCAGCACGCATGATTCAATTTCTATACACTATCTAAGACATGGAAACCTACGTACGGAGAGGCAGCAGATTAATGGTTTCTTAGGCTGGGAAGAGGTATGGGTCTGAAGCTGATACCTACAATATGTAAAATAAATTTATTTATTTATTTATTTATTTATTTATTAATTTATTTATTATTGTTGTTGTTTTGGTTTTGGGGGTTTTTTTGGGAGGGGGTTACAGACAGGGTTTCTCTGTGTAGCCCTGGCTGTCCTGGAACTCACTCTGTAGACCAGGCTGACCTCAAACTCAGAAATCCGCCTGCCTCTGCCTCCCAAGTGCTGGGATTTTTAAGAGAATAAAAGTGTCCTCAAATTGACGTGGCAAAATTTGCATATAGCTGTGGATTTACCAAAAATAATTGAACTCTTCACCGTAAAGGGAAGAATTACAACATGTGGACTGTAGTCATTATTTTAAATGGGAGAAATTCTTGCTGGTTGCAGAAAAGTAAGGAGGAGAAAAAATACACATGACTCAACATTTTTTTTTCTGGAACAGCCTGTCTTATATTTTTTTCCAGATAAAAGTTAAAAAATATTTACCATTTTTAAAAAGGAAAGTACCTATTTACTTTCTCTGGCATCTTTGTAATATAAATATCTCTTGGTTTTGTTTTGTTTTTCTTTCATTACTTTTGGCAAAATACAGTTTTTAGTGACGTACGGTATCTTCACCAAGCCGGTACTTGGCAGGCTCCCAGGACACCTGTTGATGCTGGTTGATCATTTCAATTGTCTCTTGCTTTTGGTCGTCATAGGCCTTGATGAACATCTTTGTTCGGGGAGGCTATCCAAGATCTTAAGATTGTTCCTTGTATGATTCAGTGCTAGGTGATTAGGGGGGGAATGTTTGCACACTGTTAAGACTCTGGGGAGGGGGGGTGCCTGCATGTATGTATTGTGCACTAAGTGCCTACAGGAAGAGGGCATCAGATCCCCTGGAATTGGAGTTACAGGCTGTGTGGGTGCTGAGAAGCAAACCCAGGCCTTCTGCAGGAGCAGCTGGTGATCTTAACCTCTGAGCCGCCTCCAGCCCCAGTATTCTTAATACTTACTGGTAACTTGTTCTGCAAAGGAGGTTTGCTCTCTTACAAGATGCCATTTGAGGGACTAGAGATAAGGCTTAGCAGTTAAGAGGACCCGTTGCTCTCCCAAAGAATGAGAATTTGATTCCCAGCACCCACATGGTGGCTGACAGCTCTGTAATTCCAATCCTAAGGGTATCTGATGCACTCTTCTGGCTCTGTGGGCATTGCGCTCAAGTGTAGCACAGACATGCATGTAGATAAAAACCCATACACATTTTTTAAAAGTCATTTAAGAGGCAGGAGTAGTCTTCTGTTAACTTGCCCCTTCCTTAAAAGAAAAAAGAACTCTATATTCTAAACTAGGTTCTCATTTCCTGTCTTGTGCCTTCTTCTCCATCCTCATTTCTGTTGAAAATGGATTTGTGCTGTAATATATGCAGTCAATACTGGAGGTTTTCCACCTGGGTCCACGAGTTGATTGCTATCTGATAACATTCAAGACAACATATTGAATTCTTTCAAGACATAAATGCAAGCAGATAAAAAGCACAGGAGGTCAGATGATGCCTGTGGAACTCAGAGGCCAGGAAGCGGCTGCATATTGCTAACTGTGCTGGCTGGGCACAGCTGCATAGGAAGTCAGCCGTGGAAGGAAGGAGAGACACTACATAATGAAGGTGTTCTACGAGGTGCTCAGGAAAGGGGCGCCTCCTAAAAGAGAAAGCAAAGGTATCCCTCAAAGAGGGGGATTTGGTGGTGGCACTCCCATACACTCCATCCCAGCCCCAGGGGGATTTGGTGGTGGCACTCCCATACACTCCATCCCAGCCCCAGAAGGCTGAAGCAGGAGGCCAGCAAACTCCAGGCCAGCCTGGGATATGTGATTGTGAGCAGATGTCCATGGGCACCCAAAGCATTCCATGTAGAGGACTGTCATTTCACAGATAAAGGTGCTGGGCTGTGGCATCGGTACCATGATGGGATGTCAGCCTTTGTCAGGGTGGAGATGGTGAGGAGAAATTGCAGCCTCCTTCCCCAGCTTCCCTTCCAGGACAGTGTACCCAGCGCTCCCGACAGGAGAATAACAGATCATCTCCAGGACCCAGGGCAAGAAGGCCCCCAAAGGCTCTGGCCTCAGGTGTCCCATTCAGAAATGGCAGAGTCAGATCACCTACACATGAAGCCTCAAGCCTGCAAGCCACAAGCATTTTTGTGCAATACCTTGAAACAGNGTCAGACAGTGAAGACTGTTCCCTCCCTGCTGGGAGGCACACTCCTGTCCTGACGAGGGCATATTAATTTCCAAGATAATTTCTCTTACAGCCTTATTTTTGCTGTCATAGCTGAAGGGAAACACCCCTCCCAGCATTTCCTAGTTGTTAACAGGGTGTGTCTGCATGAAAGCTATTGCTTGGTGTGATGTGTGTGTGTGTGTGTGTGTTTATGTCAGAGTCTGTATCTATGTGTCTGTGTGTGTGTATGTCTCTGTGTGTGTTTATGTATGTGTGTGTCTCTGTATGTGTGTCTCTCTCTGTATGTGCCTGTGTGAGTCTCTGTAACTGTATGTGTCTGTGTGTGTGTCTGTGACTGTGTCTCTGTGTGTGCCTGTGTATGTCTGTGTATGTCTTTGTGTGTGTGTCTGTGTGTGTATGCATGTGTGTGTGCATGTGTGTGTATGTATGTGTGTGCATTGTGTGTCTGTGTGTATGTGTGTCTCTGTGTGTGTGTCTCTGTGTGTGTGTCTCTGTGTATGTGTCTCTGTGTGTGTTTTCTTTATGCATCCCACTACTCCATACAGAATTTTTTATTAATTCCAAAAAATTTAAGATCAATAACCTTGCAAATTATGACAACCAAATCCCTTCTTCCTTTTTAGTCTTTTCTTTTGGGTTTGTGCTCCCACATTTCAGAGGAGTGTGAATTCCTCCGGGATCAAGCAGAGTTCTTACCTGTCCTTGACTTTCCAAAAGATTGCACTCTTTTGAAGTTGGTTCAGGATGCTTTTTGTTGTATGAAGTGAACAGTCTACCTCTTTTTCTCTCCAACTCCCCCAGGAATTGCTGGTGACTTTTGTCAAACATCTTAGCCTTTTCTGGAGGTGTCCATGCTGTTTTTCTTGGACTTACTGATACACTCTGCTGAATAAATTAAAGATACGAGCCCCCTCCCCCCACATCCCATGACCATTTTAAAGTGGGTTGAGTAGATCATGAGAGGGTACATGCTTTCTGAGGCTTGTCCTCGTCATTTCCAGCAGACCTTCCTTCTCCAGGTTTAGCCCTCATTTCAGAGTCTCTGCAGGCTCCCCCAGAATGAGGTGGTCCTTCTTATCCCTTGACACTCCAAATGTGACCCCTGGACCAGCAGCTTTAGCCTCAGCAGGGCATTTATTAGAAATGCAGAATATCAGACTCCCTTCAGACCCAGTGAATCAGAGCTTGACATTTTAACAAGACACCTGTGCTGTTTGAACGAAAATGGCCCCACAGGCTCTTGGGGAGTGGCACTAGTGGGAAGCATAGTCTTGTTGGAGGAGGTGTGGCCTTGTTGAAGGAGGTGTGGAGGAGGTGTGTCGCTGAGGAGGTAGGATGGGCTTTGAGGTCCCAGAAGTTCAAGCCAGGCCTAGTGTCTTGCATTCTCTTCCTGCTGCCTGCAGATCCTGATGTAGAACTCTCAGAAACATTTCCAGCACCATGTCTGCTTGCATGTTATCATGCTCCCTCCTCAGAGTGATAAAGGACTAAACCTCTGAACCTCTGTAAGCCAGCCCCAATTAAATGTTTCTTTATAACAGTTGTCGTGGCTCATGGTGTCTCTTCACAGCCATAGAAACCCTAAGACAATACCCTCCCAAAGGGATTCATGCTCACATTACAGTTTCACAGACACCATTCTCACTTAGTGATGAGTGAGCTTGTCCTGCCATTAGGGCAGCCCTCTAGTCCTACCCAACAGATATTGAAAACGAGACCAAGGGTGATCAGGTGTGGCCGCTCCCAATGACAAAGTCTGAGAGGGAACAGGTCTGGGGTGCACACATGTGAATGAACCCTTGGGGAAATCTCTGAGCAGTTACCACAGATGACTAGTGCTTCTGTGAGCCAGGCTGTCTGTGCCATGGCTTGGGAAAGGGGGTGCCCCTGAGGAAGCACAGAGTGGAGATCAGAGAGATGAACAAGAGGACATGGTCTGGAGAGAGTAACTTGGTGGTAAGTCTAAGGTGTTTGCAGCAGGAGCCAGAGCCTCAGGACGGTGCCATGGCTTCCTGAAGGAACCGATACCACAGTCCTCCAGGGACTGTAAAAAACAATAAAAAACATATCCCCCACTTCCCCCGCCTGCCCGCAGGAGAGGAATAAGTGGGCTCCAGAGTTCTTCTGCGAGTATCACTTTATTAAATCCATGTGGAGAAAGAGAGAGCGAGAGTGGGAGAGCGTCCCCAGAAATACCCACGTTCACATATACGTCAGCGTGACGTGTGTCATCTTGGATTGGT
>LR751262.1:62885-193886 GCA_902729485.2 Mus minutoides
TTTAACTGTCTCTGGATCCTCAGTCTTAGCTGCTGGGAGCTTGCCTTGGAGGCAAACTGCAGGGAAGGGTGAGGTAAGTCTTTAGAACAAAGAAACTCTCAGCAGGCCTGCCAGTCAATTTACAAATGTATAGCCATGCACCTTTAGTTTTTAGAAGTTAACTTAAGTTTAACTTAGACCCTATTTTTTAAAAGACTACTATCTATGATAAAAATCTCATAAAACATTGTATCAATTAGAAAAATTTCTGAGACCCTTTCTAGATTTGTTCATATCCCGTGCTTGAAACGACCTCAGCACAAATTAAACATTATTAAAAATCTTGGTTGCCTAGCTCTCTGGGCAGCTTCTTGCCACGTGTTGCTGTTAAAGCTGTTCTAAGCCTGGAGAGAAATCTTAAAGTTAACCTTTTTAAAACCTTGTTACATTCTTTGATTAAGCCCATTAATTGTAAGCCTTTATCTATGACTAAATCTCATAGCACGCATTTTACCTTTAAGACTGGTTAAGAATCTGACTGAATGAATCACGTGGTGAAACTTGTCTCGCCAATTCAAACCTTTTCTAGCCACAATTTTAAGATAAACACTGTCAATTCTTATACCCAATTGTAGTAAACAAACACTTAGTCTCTCATCTCCAGGGCTAAGAAACTAACAACCTATATTACGGCACCTTTCTCTAGGTAAGGTCCCAAAACCACGTGTGGCCCCGCCAGGTCTTGGGCAAACCTGCCTGGCCCTTTTCGCCTTCTGTGAAGACTCATATTAAAATTAAGTCAGAGACAAAATGACACGTTTTTTTGTAACTATTTTTCTTTTTTCAACACAGAACAAAACACCACACAAATAAGACATGAAACACAAAGTAGACAAACGATGCATCGTACGTATAAAGAAAAAACTTCTCTGAGTTCCAGAGAAAAAACTAGGTGAGCCTAGGAATCTTCTTTTAAAATTCACTCTCTTCTCTCAGCCTGTTCTCGGGTCTAACTACCTTAAATTCCTTAAGAATTGTGCAAGCAGCATTGTCACGGGCCAAGAAGCCACGTGTTTCTAAACTCCTGCCTCTTTTCCTTTAGGATTCTGCTGTAGCTGCTGTTCATTTAGATGGTAATTTTCTTCCTCAAAGCAGGCTGCTTCAACTTCTGAGTCTTCAGAGGGGCTAGATTCCTCTGACTCAGTATTATTGAACCTTCCTCTTCTTTCTGTTCTCTCCCAGGGTATTTTTCCCTCCTTTTTCTTCTTAAAGCTTTTTTATTTTTCCTCTTCTTTCTGTTCTCTCCCAGGGTATTTTTTCCCTCCTTTTTCTTCTTAAGCATGCTTCTATCTCTTTGAGCTCTTATCTGCTCTGTTTCTGGTATATGGTCTAATGTCCCCTGTCTTGTCTTAACCGTTGGGAGAGCTAGCACTGTCACTATCCTGATGAAAACCTTCACTATGCTGCTCAACTCGGGATACAGGTCATATAAATCAAAACCAAATATACCTCTCAAAGCCATCTTCTTTTTCCACCCGCAGTTCTGGACTCTGAATTTGCCTCTTTCTCTGTGTCAGCGATGTTCAATTTCCCGGGTTTCGGCACCATCTGTAAAAAAACAATAAAAAACATATCCCCCACTTCCCCCGCCTGCCCGCAGGAGAGGAATAAGTGGGCTCCAGAGTTCTTCTGCGAGTATCACTTTATTAAATCCATGTGGAGAAAGAGAGAGCGAGAGTGGGAGAGCGTCCCCAGAAATACCCACGTTCACATATACGTCAGCGTGACGTGTGTCATCTTGGATTGGTTGCTACTCTCATATGCCCCGGGCCTGGGCGGTGACAAATGGTTGTCAAGGCGCAGCCGCATTTGGACTTGTATGCGTCTCTAGGCAACTGGTGTCGACGCGCGGACTCGGGAGCCGCTGTGGGCGGTAACTTACGTGATTACGTCACCACGCCTGCGTACTGAGTTGTTTATGTTTTCAGGCGACCGGTTCCTAGGTAACCCGTGCCGGGCAGCCAGAGCGTGCGCGTGCGGCTTCTTACAAGGGACCTCACAGGAACCAGCAGAGCAAGAGAGCGCAACTCCTGTCTCCACTGCGCCTCCCACCCACACTCCCAGTTCATGTGAGAAAGAGCCATGATACTGAATTTCTTCTCTTTGGGATGGAGATGGTGTTGACTTCAAAGCATTTTAGACAAGCATCCAGCTCTCCAAGTGAGATTATAAGCAATTGCTTAAGATGCTGCTATGGAGCATGACGTGGCAGACAATTCTGATAGCACTGGACAGGGGACCTGAGTGGCACTCACCAGCCAGTATAAGGCAGAATGGAGACAGAGACACAGGAGCAATGACCTGGGGCGCGCCTCCCTGCCTCCGTCGACCAGCAAGAAAGACACGCCACCACCGGGATCTTCTCAGTCAGCTTTATTCAGGAGCGCCTTGCTTGTTGATTCCCAGGACCCTGGACAGCGGCAGAGCTGCTGCTTTTATACACTCCCAGGGAAGGGGGAGGGGTGTCATAGTGGTTGCTGATTGGTGCACCAAGCCATACCTCATTTGCATGTGGCCCATTCATTGGTGCCACAAGCCACAGCCAGTAGCATATTTTCCCTTCATTGGTACTATAAGCAGTGCCTCATTAGCATATTTTCCCTTCGGGAGGGGCTACTGCCTGAGGAGGGCCTGAGGAGAGAGCTGCGCATGTGCACTAGGCTCTCTTCCCTGACAGCCGGCCGGTCTTCCGCCATCTTGTAATGGCGGAGGGCCGGAGGGCTATCACTGAATGGAAGGCTTTATGGAGCCAGGACTTCTCAGAGCCCAGGGCTTCTCAGGGCCAGGGCTTCTCAGAGCCGGGGCCTCTCAGAGCCGGGGATTCTCGGAGGCGGGGCCTCTCGGAGCCTGGGGATCCCTGGAGGCGGGGCCTCTAGGAGCCCAGGGATCCCCGGAGGCGGGGCCTCTCGGAGCCCGGGGATCCCCGGAGGCGGGGCCTCTCAGGGCGGCTTTGCCGGTCAGAGTGCGGACNAGCGCTGGAGCCTGGTTACAGAGGCATTCGCTGGGGAGGCCCAGTTGCAGCGGCATTCGCTGCTGCGGGGAAGCCCAGGTGCGGCTTCCTACAATGACCCAGCTGAGGAATGGTTCTCTTGGGAGGCAACCTTGACTAATGTAGATTAGGAAGGGACCAATACAGAGCCTCTACTTCTGCCCAACACAGTGCTAGGCTGCAGATGGCCTTGTGCATGGTCTGGGTGCGTCCTCCTGCATCCTCCTGCATCCTCCAAGGGTTCGTTGCTGGATGCTCAGCCCTTGGTGTGGCATCCAGTGCTGAGAGGTGGCAGAAGCTTTAAAAGTTGAGATCTAGTGAAAAGTGGTTAGGGCTTTGCGGCTGCCGTCTTGGGAAATGATTAGTGTGATTTTATGGCACCCCAGTTCGTTCCTGTAAGAGTGAGTTGTTATAAAAAAAGAACAAGCCTGAGACAGACGCAAATACTTACCACACCCAGCCAATGGACTGAAGCTGGAGTCCCCTGTGGGTGAATTACATAAAGGCTGAAAGAAGCCAAGGAAGAGGACAACCCCATAGGAAGACCAGCAGTCTCAACTAACCTGGACCCCCGAGATCTTTCAGACACCGAACCACCAAACAGGCAGCATACATGAGCTGGTATGAGCCCCCTCCACTCCCATCCCGACACATAGACAGCAGAGCACTGCCTTGTCTGGCCTCAGTGAGAAAATATGTGCCTAACTCTCGGAAGAGGAGTGGGGAGGCCTGGTGTGGGGCTGTGGCATCCTCTTCAAGACAGGGGGGAGGAGGAATAGGATGAGGAACTGTGGGACGGCTGAAGGAGGTGGGTAACGACTGGACTATAAAAAAATAAAAGTAATAATAATAATAGGTCAAGCCTAGGCAAGGGGGTGTAGTTCCATTTTAGAATGCTTGTCTATTATATATGAGACCCTGAGGTCACTCCCAGACCCCACAAAAATCACTGAGTCAATCAAACCTCGCCCCCATCTCTGGATTCCTGTTTTACCTGTGAGCTCTTCTGTATGTGCTCCTGCCATGATGACATCTGTCATAAGGTCCTTGTCAGAGCCCAAAAGATGAAGCCACTCAATCTTGGACTTTTGACCTATCTGATTGTGGGGTAAATAAACTTTTCTTTATGAAGCACCCAGTCTCAGGTGTTTCCTGGGTGATGCTGACATTGCTGGTTCCTGGGACCTCGTTCAGAAAATATGATTTTGCCCTGGCCTTGGTGCAAGCTTGAGATTCTCATCCCTGAATATGTATTAGCTTTACAGGGGAACCCTGCAGGCCAGACACTTTTAAATGCCCTCTCACCATGGGTAAGAGCTGCTGATTGGTCCTCTAAATGGAAACATGGTGGTGATGGTGTGAAGGGATGGAGACTGAATGTGGGAATGGAGAGTGTAAGTGGGGATAGAGATGGGATGTGGGGAAGGAGAATGTGGGGGGATAGGGGTGATGGGGTAGAGATGGAGATGATGGCATGTTAGAATGCAGATTGTGGTGATAGAGTGGAGATGGGGATGGAGAAGGTGTAGGGGATTTCTGTACAGAACCATTTGGCTTTTTTTTTTAATGTGGAGGTACATTTAGTCTTTCAAAGAATATGCATACTTTCCAAACTATACGTTACTGCCTCATTATGGCCCCATTCAGGCCCAGGCTGGTCTTGAACTTATTAACTAAACTCTGGGATAGCTAGCTACAACTGTAGGTCTCCACCACACTTCCAGAGTTTCCATATTGAGTGTCCCCTAGTGAACACCACTGGGAGGTGATGGGACCTTTGAGAAGCAAAGCCTAGTGGCAGGTGCTTGGGTTATTGGGGGTGGGGGTAGGGTGCCAGGGAAAGGACTGAGAGACTCGGTTTTTTTGCCTTTGCTTTCTGCTTGCTTGGCCACGTGCCCTTGCTGTGTTATGTGCTGCCTCATGAGAGGTTTACAGCCATGAGCCCCACTCTTACAGCAGAACTTGGAAACTTCAGAAACATGAGCTAAAATGAACCTTTTGTTTTTGTGAGTTATCTCCGGTGTTTTTGTTATAGCAACTTGAAGCTGACTAACACAGACCCTAAAGCTCTAAAAATGGCCAGCCTACCTAGCAGTATTGGATACAATTTAAAAAGCAAGACCAATGTCAGTATGTTTTTTCAAAATTGTAATTTTTTAAATCCTCAGTTAAAGAAAATATTACATCTGTATCAGAGAAGGATACTATGTAAAAATCTAAGAACAATAAAGAGAGCTTCAAATCATCCTTAAATAATGGATAAGACATAGAAGGAATTTACTATTTGGAAAGGAAATCTTCCAATATAGAACAAATGCATAAAGGGAGAACATTTTAGAGAAAGGTCAAGAAAAAAATGGGACAAAAGTTCCAGTATTTATGAAACAATAATTTTACTAAGATTAATTTAAAAAATTTAAAAGATAACATGTATTTATTATACTGTGTATGTATGTATGTGAGTGTAAGGGTAGTTGTGTAACCCTGGCCTTAAACTCACAGAGAGCCACCCACACTCAGTCTGAGTTCTGGGATTAGAGTGTGCCACCACACCCAGTCACATCCAATTTTGAAATGTGAGCTTTGGGGATTAAACTTGGGCTTTCAGGCTTACAGGCTAGTTTTTGTACCTGCGAAACCATCTGCCTGGCCTCAGATTTAGTTTTAATGGGTCATTCTCAAAATAGACTGTTTCCTAAACCAAGGAAAGGAGTAGCCTTCAGACCAAGACAGTGCACAGAGTGTCAAGCAGAGTTCGTGTGAACACATTCTGATGGTGTGGCCAAACTCTGAGGGTAAGTGCAATAGGCTCATTGAGAGGGGAGGCACAGGAAATGAGATTCAGTCCAGTATGCCAGTATGCAAGTACCCATCGGTTACGCTGGGAGCTGGAGGCCTGTGGTGCAATGTCTCCAAGTGGGGTATGAATGGACATAGTATAGAATACAGTATTCTACGTGTATTCAAACTGTCAGCAAGAGGGTAGAACATTCATACACTGAGAAGCTTTCAGTTAGGTAAGAAATGATAAAGTTGCTGTATTAGTTTCCTGTGATTTTTGTAATGAATTGCTATAACTTTGGTACCACAGAGTGAGTTCCAGGACATCCAGGGCTATACAGAGAAACCCTGTCTCGAAAAACAAAACATATATATATATATATATATATATATATATATATATATATATATATATGTAATTGCATTCTGGAAGTTAGAAGATTGAAATTGATATTTTCTGCTAAAATGCAGGCACTGGCAGCGCCATGCTTCCTCCAGGGCTAACTTCTGTCTGCACACATGGCTAAGACTGCTCTAGGCTTGCTTATTTATGTTTTACTTTATTTTCTCATTTATATGGTTATTATTTATTATTCTTTTGATGCAAAGTCTCATGTATCCCAGGCTGACCTCTAACTTATTAGGTACCCAAGACTGGCCTTGAACTTCTGATCTACCTGCCCCACCTCCGCGTGCAGTGGTTATAGGCACGTGCCACCGCTCTTTGCCAGTGTTCCTTGACTCTTGTTTGCGTTGCTCTAATCTTTCAAATCTCTCCCCAGTCCATGGCATATTGTCTTCTTCTCTAAGCTAGGGTAAAAAAAAAAAGAAGCCCCACCCAGTTCTCTCTTATAAAGACAACAGTGATTGATTTAGGATACTCTATCATTTCAAAAATCCTTACCTTATCCCAGCGGTTCTCAATCTGTGGGTCACGACCCTCAGGGGTTGCATATCAACGATTTACATTATGATTCCTAACAGTAGTAAAATCATAATGTAACAACATAAGTAATTTTATGGCTGGGGCGTCACCACAATGTGAGGAACTGTATTAAAGGGTCACAGCATTAGGAAGGTTGAGAATCACTGCTTTAATCCCTCCTGCAGAAATCTACCCCTCTCCTTCTGCCATATGTGTTGATATTCACAGACCCCATAGGTAAGGACATGAATATCTTTTGAGAGGCAGGTTGTTAGCCAACCAGCCTTATATTCTGAATGAAAATAGAATCTGAAGAATCGTTGTAGCAAATCTAAAAGGGACATTTGAAAGAGGGTAACATGGGAGACAAGGCACAGGGTAGCCACAGCTGCTCCAGACATGAAAGGTGCTGAAAGGATGTAATGTCTCCACATCTAGCCAGTGTCTCCATGTCCAGCCCCTGGGTTGTGCAGAGATACACAGTGGAGAGTCAACATGGTAATGAGCTTATAGATTACATCATCTGTGAAGTCTCGGGAAATGTCATTTGCAAGCAGAGGACCCAAGAAAGCTGAGTCTCATGGCCTGGGTCCCGGGGAAGTTCATGGCATGACTTGTAGTCTGAGGCTCTGAAGCACTGGTGTATGGGGTCAGGAGATGGGTGTCTCAGCTCATGAAGAGAAAGTCACTTTGCTCCCACACTTCCTTCTATTCTGTCTGGGCCTCTGCAGAGTGGATGCTGCCACCCACGTTAACGAGGGTGATCTTTGCTTTGTCCACCAGCTCAAATGCTAAATGTCTTCTGGAAACGCACATTCTCAGCCACAGGCATCATGGCACAGCCCTGATGGATTCTCCAGCCCAGACACTTAGGCAGACACCGCTCTCCCTGGGCGATGACCACGCGCCATATATAAAGAGAGCTTTCACATAATCACGCCACCCTCTATGCAAGGACACGACCTGCCACATGGCCGGAAACCTGTACCCCACACCCTCAGCCTCTGCAAACACCACGCTGCAAGAGATGAATTCGTTTTTCTTCTAAAGCATTCAGCTATGGGTGGCCGTGCATCTTAGCTCATTTTAAGCTGCTGTAAAAGAGACTACTTGAAGCTGGGTAATTTACACTTAGCAGAAAAGCCCTTTTCATGTCTCTAGATGCCGGGAAGACAAGACTGGGAAGCTGATGTCTCTTGTGCCTTCTTGATGTGTCAGCCTATGGTGGGAAATGGGAGATAAAAGGTTAAGAGTATTAGAGGAGAGGCAGACAGCAAGAAAGGGCTGACGTTTCACAACAAACCCATTCTTGTCAGTGTGATGGCTCACACCTGCGCCATTCCTGCACTTCCAAGGTGCGAAGGGGATTATTCAGGCTACAGAGTGAGACCCTGAGTAACACATGTCCTTGTTACTTTGAAAGGTCTTACCTCACAACAGTGTTACAGTAGAGACCAGCTTTTCAACACAGGAACTCAGGGGGACACAGTCACCACAGCACTGGGTTTTAACGGAACCCGGTGTTTCAGACAAAAACACGAGGGTGTACTTGCCAAAATAAGGTTGGTAGTGCCAGCACCCAAGGGTTCACTCCTTTGTCAGGAGCTTGGTCACAGCCCTCAGACCCACAGAGACTTCAGGGATCCAACTCACACAAATATATACTGCTATAGCTTGTCAACTCACAAGCGAGATTGGCCCTTTAAAGTGACACCATTTGCAGGATGTCACCGGTAGCGGTTTGGTGTCTTTCACCTGCTGTCCCCTCCAGTGAGTCAGAGGTGGTTCGGTAGACTTGATAAAAGCGTGGGAGACCCAGGAGTGTGTGCTGAGATTGGCGAAAGCAGGGAGGTTCTGGGATTGCTCTCCCGGCCAGGTTTCTTCTACTGCTGTGGCAAAACACCACGACCAAAAACAAGAAAGGGTTTACTGGACTCACACAGCCGAGTCACAGCCCATCATTGAGGGAATCCAAGACAGGGACTCAAGCAGGACACAGGAACTTAACCAGAGGTCATGGAAGAGTGCTGCTTATTGGCTTGGTCGGCTTGCTTTCTTAAAGAACCCAGGACTGCTTGCCTCAGTGGGCTGGCCTCTCCCACATTGATCATGAATCAAGAAGATGTCCCCTCTGGGCTGGAGAGAGCCGTTGAAAGCACTTGTCCTTGCAGATGACATGAGCTTGGTTACCAGCACCTAGATGGTGGCTTACAACTGTTTATGATTAGTTCTGGGGAATCTGACACTGTCTTCTGGTCTTCACATATATCAGGCACATGCATGGTACATGTATATATATGCAAGCAAAGTGTCATGAACATTAGATTAAATTAAATTAGAATTTAAAAGGATTAAGTGTTCCCACAGACTTGCCTACAGGCTAATCTGATGAAGTCATTTTCTCTACTGAAATTCTGTCTTCCCAGATGGTCCTGGCTCAGGTCAAGTAGACAAAAAACTAACAAGCACAATTGAACCTTGCTTTTTTGTTTTTTTAATCTATTAGTTTACTCATATACTCCCTGTATTGATGAAGTAAATGAAACTGGGGGTTTCTCTTCCGGGGCTGACCATGACTCCTCTCATCAAAGGCAGTAGGCAGTGGTCTAATTTCCTATGTCCCATGACCTGGCCTTTCCCTAGGTTGTACCTGGTATCCTTGCTTAGATAGTCATTAGGAGTGTTCATGTCTTACAGTCCCTGTAAGCCTGGTACTACCTGGAGGGTAGAGACTGTATCATTAGGTGCTCCCACTCCAAGGACTAACCCCATAGCCAACATACAGTCACTAAGTTAGGATTAAAAACTGAATAAATGCCAGGCAAAGGGACAAGAATCCAGGGGCTGTTTGATATTGGGTACAGAGACTGACTTGTTTTTCTTTATGCCCTTACTCCTCATTCTTTTCTTTGTCTTCCCATTGGTTAATAGTTTCTCCTATGAAGTCTAAAAATCCATACTGATGAGCGCTTCCATCTTTCCATTGTATCTGATACTCCGTATTTGCACTGTGGAGTAAATTCTGTGGCTTACTAAGGTAGAACCAAAGCTCAGTATCAAGTACTTGATAGAGGGAGGTGCAGCCCACCATTAGAGGTGTGGGGTTGTGTTTGCCTAACTTAACAGGTGTTCCTTCTTTCTTTCCTCTTTCTTCCTGGTCAGTTCCGTTGATCCCTTTAAACACTTAACCTTGCTCACTCCTGATGACACGACATGGGACTAACCCGGAGACTGGTCCTGGGTCATCTATAGTCATCTTTCTCTCATTAACAAGAGGGCCGTTGCCTAAAGCTGTCCCTTGTCCTATCTCAAGAGTCATCTTGTTTACTTGTCTGTAGCATGATGCTGAGCCTTTGGAAGTGAATTAAAACCAGAAAAAGAAAAATGGCGTGGCCTTTGAATCAGAATGACCAAGACCAAACTCAAGTTCTGCTACACTTTAGCTTTGCCAAGTCAGCTGACCCCCTCTGGACCTTTGGCACTCATCAGAAATGGGTTTCTGGGAGAATTTGAGGCCACAATACGCTGCAGAACTCAGAGCAAAGCCCGGGAAGCAGAAGGACTTTGCCAGCACTGGGCAGGGCTGACAAGATCCTGGGTTTGTAATAAACTCCTGTGCCCTGCACCCACGGCTCATCTATCGAAGGATGACGTCCATTGTCAGGTAGGCTTTCTCTCAGCTTGTTGAAGTTCCCTGTTTCATGTGCTTTTTGCTGCTAAACTCGGCTTATTGTTTACGGAGAGACATCTTCATCTGTGTGGCTTCGGGGAGGTTGTCATCCACTCTGGGGTCAGACTTTTCAGAGATGCATCTCTTTGAAGTCATCTCTGTTCTACTTCCAAATAAAACAGTGGGCTAGTAGCAGCTTCCAGGTGGGACAGTGATGGAGAGTTAGACTAAGAAAAGTCATGTATTGGCTTGTGTTCTCATGCTAATCATGTTAGCTCAAAATCTGTTTGCAGTGTACAGCATGTAGGACTAAAGGAAGCCTGTCCCTAGTTGGTTTTTGACTGGTCAGTAAGTAAAGTTACTGGCGGCCAATGATTGGGCAGAGAGACAGAGGTGGGACTTTTAGGATTCCCTGGGAAGGGACCAGAGACCAAGGAAGGAGGAAGAGGAGATTCCATTATGACAGAGCATAGGAGACAGACCACACCGAAAAGGTGCAGGAGGGAGAGACAGCTGGCATATAGGTGCAGGGAGAAAGCTGCCCCAGGAGGGCTGCCCAGCAGGATTCAAGGCAGCAAAGATAAAATACAGATTTAGTATTAACTCAGGAATATCAGAGTGGAGTGTGTGTTAGCCGAGTGTAATTAAGGAGTGGCCTAGACACTGACCTATTTAAAGTATTTAAAATATAAGGCTGTCTTTGTGTGTCACTCTTTTGTGAATCCAGACCATTGCGGTGGTAGTGAGAAGAGTGTGAACATCCGCTGGGAAGTATAGAGCCACTTAATGTATTACTGCTTCAAGTAGACTCTCTGCCTAGGAAAGGAAAGTCTCTGGGGAGGCACAGAGGGAGGGAAGGAATACCTGAGAAGAACAGAGGAAAGGACCATGATAAACTGATAAGAAGTAGGCAGAACATAGTTTGCCCACAGAGCTCTCTGAGAGCAGGAGGGGAGGCAGACATTACTTCCAAAAGCAGTTTGTTTTCCCTTGGTGGAGTGGCACTGCGGTTGAGCCTTCAAAAAGCAGACTGTAGAATAAGAACATCCCCAACTAATACTGAAGGCATTAATACTGTAAACAATTTGTGTTTGTTGGTTAAGCAAGGTGACAAAGTAAAAGATGGAAAACTGTCTCAGTTAGGGTTTTATGCTGTGTACAGATACCATGACCAAGGCAAGTCTTATAAAGGACAACATTTAATTGGGGTTGGCTTACAGGGTCAGAGGTTCAGTCCACTATCATCAAGGTGGCATTATGGCAGCATCTAAGCAGGCATGGTGCAGGCAGAGCTGAGAGCTCTACATCTCCATCTGAAGGCTGCTAGTGGAAGACTGACTTCCAGACATCTAGGGGGAGGGTCTTAAGCCCATGCCCACAGTGACACACCTACTCCAACAAGGCCAAACCTCCTAATAGTGCTACTCCCTGGGCCAAGCATATACAAACCATCATATTCCACTCCTTGGCTCCCATACACTTGTTCAAACACGTGAGTCTATGAGGGTCATATCTAGCTATAGCATAATTAAAAAGTACATTTAGTCCAATATCCAAAGTCCCCATAGCCTATAGCAGATGTTAAAAGTCCAAAGTTCAAAGTCTCTTCTGAGATCCATCAATCACTTAACTGTAATCCCCAAATCTAGACAGGAAGCCAGCTGAGCAAACTCCAAACTCTGCATCACCATGTCTGATGTCAAAGAGGTCTTCAGATCTCTAACTCCTTTTTCATCTTTGTTGAATGCAGCAAACTTCTTTTCCTGGGCAGCTTCCACTCCCTGTTAGTGGCTTTTCTCAGCAGATATCCTATGGCTCTGGCATCTCAAACATCTTGGGGTCTCCAAGGCAACTTCAATGTTACAGCTTCTTGTTTCAGTGTCTGGGATCCACACATAATCTTCTGGATTCATCCAAAGGGCTGGTCTCACTCATCCAGGGCCTGTGTGGATCACCCCTAAATCTTCCATATCTTTCTGTGACACTTCTAGTAGCTACAAATGATAGAAGCCAGGCTGAGCTCCTGTACCAATCCAGAAGGGCGGGGCATCTCATGTAGCTTCCTCCCCTAGTGCATCTGTTTGCACATAGTTCGCATATTATGTAAAGCAGTATAGCTTCTTCTTTAAGTCTCCAAGGACTAATATGAACGGAGACTATTAAAAACTAGTACCATCAAAGCACATTGATTAATTATACATGTAGCTAATACAAAAGCAGTGAACAGTGCATAGGGAGGTTAGAGATGGTTTGGGATAATAATTATGCTAGGTATGTAAAATGGATCCCACACATACTAAATGCTTTTTAAACAAACAAAGTATCAGTGGGCTGAAAATGGAAAGCCTTTGCGGGGTGGGAACTGGCTGGTGTCCAGGTGGAGAGCACGCAGGGCCATCATGCTGGCACTAGCAGAACGGTGGTTGACAGTATGCAGCCAGCAGGGCCAGCCCTGGAGTCACAGGGTACTGCAAAGCAATTCACCAGCAACAGAAATGGCAGTGAGGGTGGGAGCCAGAGTTCAGCAAGCTAATGACTAAGGTGACTGAGTGTTTGCTAGGTGCAAGCTCTCTGCTAAGTGTGTCCTGTCCACTGTTTTGTGACAACTCATACAACCCTTTCAAGGAGGCAGTGTGACTGGCATGACCATTCCTACTTATAGACAAAGGAACTGGTGCTCAGAATGCTGAAATAGAGCCAGCAAGGTGGCTTAGCAGGTAGAGGCCACCAAACCTGACAAGCTGAGTTCTGTCCTTGCCACGTGATGGAAGGGGAGTATCGAAGGATTTTCCCTGTCCGATTACATTAGTGCAGAGGAGGTCTGTGATTGGACAGGGAAAAGGGAGGTGTGGCTAAGAGTTGTGGAGACAGAGGCATCTCAGAGGAGAGGAGAAGAAAGATGACTGCGGACATGAGCCCTCGTGGTGGCATTTACAAGCCACAAGTAGCTATGATTTCACAAGGTTAGAATTATCGGGATAAAGATTTTTATCATTATCTATTAGCTCTGAAATTATTGTATTGGCATCTTGTAAATTGTGATTTTTTTAAATTGATACGTAAATCTGATTGGTTAATTAAGCTTTAAGAGATCAAGAGATTCTATCAAGTAATTAGGTCTTGAGATGGCTGACCGCGGGGTGCATGGGGCGTTGCTTGTTAGAGAGAAGAACTGGGGGTGGGGGTGGGGGTGGACCTGGGGAGATATGGCCCTGCAGGAGCCCTGTGGTCCTGCATGGCTGGAGAGTTGGCGGCTGGCAGGAGTGCAGGAGCATGGTCCAACCCTGCAGAATTGATGGGGTCATTTTTCTAATATTTCCCGCAACAGGAGAGAAATGACTCCCACAAGTTGTCCTCTGACCGCCATATATGTACTGTGGCCCATACATACACATGCATACATACACACAGACACACACACTAATACAACAATTTTTCAGAGAGAGAGAGGGAGAAAGAGAGAGAGAAAGAGAGAGAGAGAGAGAGAGAGAGAGAGAGAGAGAGAGAGAGAGAATAATTGGCTAACCTTAGGTAGTTGCCTACTGGTCGGGCAGTTTATATGCCTGGCTGCCTGACTCTGCAGCCCACAGGACTGTCCTGCAAGAGGACCGAGGTCAGCCTAAAAGCGTTCTTTCTTCAGTGTGGCTCCATACTGTATCCCTCCTAAAGGTGGAGAGTTTTGCTTCTTGTTTTTCTTTTGGCAGGAGGTAGGGGAACATTAGTAATGTGCATTCACTGACTCCTGTGTCCTAAAATATTGGCGATTTCCATTTGTAGGAACAAATATGACTAGACCTGTTTGAGAGATGTTTGCCCTTGACTTCTGCTGCCAAACTCTAGGGAGTGGCCTCAGTCCAGAGGATGACTCTGCATGGAAGCCACCACTAAAGCCAGACCAATATGACTTTCAGCAAATCCCTCGGGTGCTCAGAATGGCTCCTTGCATATGTGTTCCCCTGTTCTAGAAGTCCCCAGGCAGTCCCCTCTTGGCAAGCAGCAGTGATGGTCTGGTACCGAGGACCACGTGCAGAACCCGATGTCTCCATACACAGCCTGCTCAACTCTAACTGCTGCCTAAAGTATGCAGTGAGACCGGACTAGTGCCAGCTTTTCTCACTCCTGTGTTTGGAAATTTTGCCTAAGCCGTATGACTCCAGTCATAACTTATTAAGCAGCATGCCAGCTGCCCACGTGACCATTCCTTGTTTTGCCTCACAAATGCTTCTCAAGGCAAATGATCTCTCAGGGATCTGCTAACTGCTGTAACAAAGACCCCAGCGTTTAGGCACTTAACACAGCGACAGACTTTTAGTTACAGCCCAGTATATGTAGGATGCGGGGGTGGGGTGGGGGTGGAGACGACTCTTCCAGGCACATCTATGGGCTCCTGCTATCTGTGGTTTCCCCTTTTCCTAGGGTCCTGTGAAGAGTCTGAAAGGGATGGTAGTGGCTTAGGGACCACCTTGGAAATATTGCAACTGTTCATGACCCATTGAACTGGTTTCCTGGAGGCTTAGGTGCAAGGGAGCTATAGAAATTATATTCTATGAAACTATATGCCTCCCCGAAGTGCCTATTACAACCCACATGCTGAATCCATGAACTCCAGAACCTCAGAATGTGGCTGCATGTGGAGACAAGGGCATCAGAACAGCTGACTAAGTTTGAATGAGGTTGTTGGGGCAGGCCCTAATCTAGTGTGACTGGTACCCTAACAAGAATAGATCCAGACAGCCAAATGCTAGGGACTCGCTCACAGAGAGGAAGGCCATTTGAGAACAGTATGAAGACAGCTGTCATGAACACTCTGTATCAGAAACACAGATGGATATGTTTTGTGTCATTTCCCACTGTCACAACTGATCGGGCAACAGTAAATTTATGAGCATGCTGGCTTCATTGGCTGCAACTTGCCAACCTGTTCTGATTCCCCTTGAGAGCTGGCCATTGACAATCATAGGCTCTTTTATTCTAATCTCAACTGCTAATATTAGTTCTTATATACACATTCCTCATCTCGAAGTCATTAATTCTTTCTGTAACCATTATAGAGTGGTTACAAAAGGGTTAAAGAAGGTATCAGAAGGCAAAGAGTTCCAAAGGCCTTACAAGAGATAGGCAGAGATCGAACATGTATAAATGCAATCACCGCAAGTGATTAGACAGGATATACTGAGACAGGATATAGCTCTTAGAGGGCTGTTGCTCTCGAAGACTCTAAACCAAGCTGCAAGGTTGCAGGGTTTAGGCAACTGCAGAGGAACAAGACTATGGTGATCATAGCATGGAGGTACAGGACTGGAAGACCATGGAAAGGAGACCAAGAGCAGATGGCTAGATGAACAGAGGGCATTTCAAGGAGGCTGCATCAAGCAGTAGGGTGCAACTGAGCCAACCCCCTAGGGACACTTGGCAGTTCCCTGCCTGCCAATGCTTTGATGCACATGCCAGGGAGGCCACTGTTAGCATCTTCATGGTGTTAATATCCCCCTCTTCATGGGGTCCAGGCTGGGTATTATGATGGTTTGTATATGCTTGAGCCAAGGAGTGGCACTATTAGGAGGTGTGGCCTTGTTGGAGTAGGTGTGTCTCTGTGGGTGTGGGCTTTGATACCCTAGCCCTAGTTGCCTGGGAGTATTCCACTAGCAGCCTAGTGGAAGATATAGAACTCTTCAGCTCCTCCTGCACCATGCCTGCCCGGATGCTGCCATGTACCCACCTTGATGATGTACAAAGCAGGACTGAACCTCTGAACCTGCCCCAATTAGATGTTGTCTTTTATAAGACTTGCCTTGGTCACGGTGTCTGTTCACAGCAGTAAAACCCTACAACAGGTATCAAAGCCTTCATGAGTCCTGTGTGTTTGAGAAGTTCTTGGACCTGATTTTGATGCTGTGGTTTTAATTACACTCATGTGCTGACATGCATGCAGCATGCTTTGAGAAGCTTCTATGTTGATATCTTCTTACTTTCAAATCAAGTTGCTTGTCAGCCTGCAACTCACGTGGTGCTGGGCATCTGGTGGCAACTACATGCACAATGATGCACACTCAAAACGGAGCCGACTGCCCCTTGTAAAATGGACTCACCCAAGGCCACGGCACAGCCTGAAGGCCGTGCCTTCTACACACTGATGGAGTAAGCAAGATCAAGGCATGCCCGATTTCCATGGCCACCTACAAAGCCAATTCCTTTCACCTGGGCCCTCTGCCCTCCCAAACTGAGAAAACAAATGTCTAAGGTGTAACACACCCAGGCTATAATGTTTTGTTTAGTAGCCTGACTAATACAATACTTAGAGTGGGTCCTTACAATAGATGAAGTTAGCTATCTCTGCCACAGCTCACCCACTTAGTCCCTCCCTCTTCCCCCTCCCCTCCCCAGGGAGGACAACCGTAGTTCCCCAGCCCCCCACCCCACCCCCCACCTTGAACTTGACATTTAGGATCTTAGGGTAAGTTGGATGATGCACAGCTTTAAACACAGACGTCTAGTAGGTTTTCTTCTAGCCAATTCCATGTTCAAGTAACTACATGTAGAATTCTCTTCTGAGTCATAATTCTCAACCCTGTCTGAGCTGGGCTAGCTTTCCAGTGCCTTTCTTTTTCAACCTAATGGTGGCTACCTCGCAGTTCCCTGGCTTTGTAGAAATGTACAGTCCTGGAAATGATTATTTATTTATTTATTTATTTGTCTTAGGACTAATTCACTGTGCTTAGCTGAGAAGAAAGGTTTACTGCACACAATCTTTTAAAAAGTGTGTCTGAGAAAGAAACTTTCATTGTGCGGGTCCCTGGGACTTGTAAATCATCACAATAATCAGTAGACAATTAGTTACTTAATTAGTTAATTAATACAGGACTCCATTGTACATGGCTGGGTAAAAGCTGAGCCCAGAGGGGGAAGCGTGTCCTTTGTTCCCCTCGCTTCAGGACCAGATCCCCTGATTCTATTCCATTTCCCTCTCTCAAATTGACCAGTTCTATTTAAATATCTTGCTGAATGCAGTCGGAAGGCAGCACCCAAGGCTGACATTCTTGGCTTCTCACCCCTCCCACCCCACCCCTTCCCTTAGGCATGGATGTCTTCTAGGTTATTGCAGGCAGTGCTGGGAACAAATACCCAGCATAGCACAGACCCCTGTTTACCTATTTTGCTGCCTCTCCCCTCTAGCCAGCTTTATATGTTCATTGCTTTAAAGAAAGTTTTCCATTGGGGGGGGGGGTGACTTATATTACTCAAGGAAAGAAAATACTGAAAGCAGTTAAAGCTCAGTGAACATAACAATTAATACAAAATTAAAACTCTGTCTTACTCATCATGTCATGGTATGCGACTAATTGGCTTAAGGATGAAGATGGATGGAGCAAGAGCTCTGCTCTTCCCTGTCAATCAAAGGCCCAGGTTCCTTCTATTGGGTGCATCTAGAATTTCCTAAAGCAGTGGGGTCCCTTGCAATTTGGGCATCATAAGATTTTAGGGCATTTTTGCTACTTGGTAGGGCTTGTCTGCCAGTAAGAACCCTTCTTAGGCTCTAGTGAGTGCTCTTAAAATTCAGTCCACTCAGCCTAGGAAGAAATGGGGACACATGAATAAGTGCAAGAGCCTCCTCACCACCCCTGAATAGCCTTGCTTTCTCCATACTGCTGATGTTATGGACACAAGGGTAGCTCTCTCAATACTTTTAATGAGTATGACCTTGATTCTGCCATAGGGAGTACTGCCTGCTGGCTGCCTTTCAGCCCTCTCCGATGCAAAGAGTAACTTCCTCCAAGATGAAATCCTTCCTGAAGTGACCCACAGTCAATGATAAAACCCAGCTAAACCCAGTCAGGACAGCTATGGCTCTGATGGAAGTTTAGCCAATGCTATTTCTGGGTTTTCTCTGCCTTCTTCCCCGTCTATTCTGACTTCCCCCTCCTTCCCACAGCCATTCCTCCCAAGTCCACTCACTAAGAAACCTCAACACAATCTCTGCTTCCTTAGAGAGCCTACCCTGCCCCATGGGTAAATATCATGAATATTTCAGTCAGAGATCTGTTCTAATATTAGACTCCCCCCGCTCAGAGTGGCTGAGGGTTTAGTGCTTAAATATACAATATGCTCATTAAAATTTATTTTAAATCAATATTATTCAAAAGTACTTGTGTACTGGTTACTCTCCCTGGCCAGACCATAACGTCTTCAAAGACAGGAGGTCATTTACATTGTCACCTTCTCTGGGTCACTAGCCCCTCACCAAGTGCCTGACATTTCACTGTTACTGTGTATCTGGCAACTGTGTAAATAAGATGAAGAGTTAGAGAACAGCAAGCAAAACCTTCCTTTACCACAGGCAAGAGCAGCACTTTTAGTGAGGAAAGTGGATGTCAGTGGTACTGAGGTATGAGCCCTGAGTGACTACGTTGAGATATTTGCTAAATAGGTATTCTTGTTACTTAGATGATTTTCATTTGAGATAGCCAGTGGCGAAATTGAGGAATAATGCCTGCTCTGGCCACCATGTCCTCTTTAGAGTCATTATGCTGAGTTGAAAGAATTCTACTGGGCGGAGAAGGTTAGAAGCCCGGTGTGGTAGGTGAGAGGCTAACACTTCCACCTATTTCCTGAGCACCACTGGTGGCGGGGCTTGGCAGGAAGGACTGTCAAGAGACGCTGGCGAAGAGAATGGACTCCCTGTGATGCTCATGGGAAAGCGGAGGAGACAAAACAAATTCATCATGAAAAATTCAACGCGCTTGGAACAGGAAGGGAGAGTGAACAAACACATAGGATACAAACGCTACAGTAAGAGGCCTCTGGAGCCAGAAATAAACAAGAGGGCCTCAGCTCTGTGTCGGAGCAATCTGTCATCCATTTGGGTGTCTGAGTTGTGGGCATGCAGAGATGGATAACAAGAGAGAAAAGGGGATACATAAAGGCTTCAGAGGGGCCAGAAAAAACTATAACAGGTGATGAATGCAAGTCTGAAAAAACAGGAGACGTGAGAAAAATCAATAAAAGAAATTCTATAAAGTGGGAGGGTAGCATGAGGTGGGAGAGGGAGGGGAGAGGGAGGAAGCTAGCAAGGGGTAAAGGAGGAGAAGGGGTCTGCTGAGCACATAGTAGCTCCTCTCTGTTCTCAGATTGCCAATATTCCTCACATGTCCCCTAGCTTCATTTATAGGGCCAAAAGGTGTCAGGAGCCCTCCTCCCCTCATGTCCCCTGAGAGCCCTTCAGTAGTCATGGCTCCCTGATGTGAGCATGGATGGGTCATCGGGAACACTCTGAATGGCATTGGGAGCACTCTGAGAGGGCCACCTTTCTCTGTTCTCCTCACTCTTCATTTCCAGCTTCCACCCTCTGCATCTCCTAACCTATGCTGCCCTGTGTCTGGCGACCCTGACCTGTCTGCTGGAGAACCAAGGAACCCATTTCTGTCTCTTCTGCAAATGGTGGACAGTGTCATCTCACTTGATAGGGGACAGAATCTGATGGAGGCAAAACTCAATGTAGAGTGTAAGGAAAAGGGCAGAAGGATACAAACATAGCTCCTCAAATGGAAAAAAAATCCAGCAAGATAAGACTTCTCATAGGGGGTTGGAAATTTGTTCTCTGGTAACTCTCAAAATAACACACTTAAATGAGAAAAATAAAATTATGCAGGTATTCTTAAGAGAGAAACGAGCACAAAAGCCAAAAATTAATTGACCTGAGACCTTGGATAATGTAAAAAAACAATTTAATGAGAGTTTGCTAAGAGCCTTTTTTAGTTAAATGGGAGGGAGACGGAGTCAAATCAGGAGAGACTCCGTTCCTCACACAGGAGTCACCTTGAATAGCTGGTTCCCTCCTCAACTGCAGCTTCTCTGCTTCTCAGAACAGAAGGACGGCTGGTCCCAGAGTCACCAGGTGGCAAACAGCCATCCGGCTGGACTGCAAGGATGATCACCCTAGCTGGGGCTCAGCACGTGTGTCCTCATTCTGCAGCTCAGCATACACACATGCATACACACTCACACATATGCACATGCACACGCATAAACACAATCACAATTTGCTTCAATCTAAACAAACAAAGAAAACAAACAAAGAAAACAAACAAACCCTTAACATAGGCTTAAGCATCAGGGTTAAGACAAAGGTCCTGGTTGGGGGCGGGGGGGGGGGGGAACAAAACAAAACAAAAAAATCAAAACAAAAAAACCGCACCTACGTGTGGGTATGTGCTCCCTAAGGGACAGCAGGGGAAAGTGAGAGACACCAGGAGCTACAATGGGCTTCTCAAAGGAGAACCTTAATTAACTGGCTCCACATTAGCTGTATATATATATATATATATATATATATATATATATATATATATATATATATATACACACACACACTATTTTGGTGACTCTCAAGTTTCATCTCAAAAGAGTTCTAAGAAATCCCTTTTCTATCTTTTGACAAATTGAGGGGGCTCTGAAGATGCCTGGGGTGGAATTATAATTTGATAAGGTAAATTTTGATTACATGGTGGGGTTAGTACACATTTTCTTGTGAGGTTTTTGGTGTGATGGCTAGAAAATTTACAACTCTGATGGGAGAAAGGTGTTAAGCAGTTGATGCTAGAATTTTTTTTTCCGAGACAGGGTTTCTCTGTGTAGTCCTGGCTGGCCTGGAACTCACTCTGTAGACTAGACTGGCCTCGAACTCAGAAATCCATGTACCTCTGCCTCCCAAGTGCTGGGATTAAAAGAATTTTTTTAAAGATTTATGATACATACACACACACACACACACACACACACACACACACACGTAGTTTTCTTCAGACACACCAGAAGAGGGCATCAGATCCCATTACAGATGTTTGTGAGCCACCATGTGGTTGCTGGGAATTGAACTCGGGACCTCTAGAAGATCAGTCAGTGCTTTTAACCGCTGAGCCATCCTTCCAGCCCCGATGCTAGAATTCTTGCTCCTCTGCCGGCAAAGGCTCCAATCAGATTCTCGGGAGAGGGGCTCATCCTGTCCTCTCCAAACTTCCCCACCTCAGTCTTATATTGTGAGATTCCCAGAAAGTACCCAGGAGGAAAATGAGGCCATACTTGAAGTCCTGTATACTGGAGCCTTAATCCTGGTTCATTGTTATTTTAGCACCCTTATTTGAAAATATTTTTGTATAAAAGAAATATTGCCTCTATGTCCAGGAACCTTCCCAGTAAATGTCGACTGTGCTGGAATTCTTAATTCTCCGCTGGCAACATTATTCAGCCTGCAGTGAGGGCACCCCAGCCCCTCCTCCCACCAATTCCCTGTCTATCCTGCCTCAGTATTAACTTTCGAAGTTAGTCCAGACTCCCATAAGAGTGCCCTGACTTTGGATGTCAGGCAGAAAGTGCAGGCTCCCTAGCCATCTGCACCGCTGAATGACCTGACCACAAAATCTGCAATTCACATAATCTCTTCACAGGTTTGGCCGTTCACTAGAACAAGTGTGTCGGAGCTCTGGACACACCACAGGAGCAGCAGTTTGCTAAAGAGCATTGTGAGATTACTTGGGAAATTTGGGCTTAAAGAGGGACAGAAAGGGCAGAAAGAAGGAAGCCAGCAGAGGAGCAAGAATTCTAGCATTGGGGCTGGAAGAATAGCTCAGCGGTTAAAAGCACTGACTGATCTTACATAGGCAGGACCACGTTCACAGCGAGGAGCATCTGGCCACCCATGTGGATGCGAAATGCCTACAGAAGAAGATGGGATACCACCCCTTTGTTATAGCTGAGGAAATTACTACCACACCATATCCATTCCACCTCCTTCCCAGAGCATCTTGGCCTGACCACAAGATGAGCTGGGAAATGTAGTCTTGTAGCAGGAAACTATCAAGCACACAGGTGGTGTGTGTGTGTGTGTGTGTGTGTGTGTGTGTGTGTGTGTTCGTGCAGGGTGGTACAGAACTTCCACAGCTTTCTCACTTTCTATGGACACACCATTTCTTCAAATCTCCTCTATCAACTTGTCTCTTGGGGTAGGGCCGTCTCTGACCTTTTAAGGATTCATTCAATCTGTTTGGTGACCAGTCTCTCCAGGGAAGTTAAACAAGGCTTCCGATATTGAGTCATCTCATTAGCATGAGCTCTGATGAGGTTTTTAAAAAAGTCATTATGCATAACAAAGCATTTCTTATCACACGGGAAATTCCAAGGTGCCAGCAACTTGGGCTTTTTATTATGTCATACAGATGGACCCAGTGGAACCCAAAGGTGAGTCAGCGAGGCTGACAGCCCAGTGGCTCTCCTCTCCAGGCACAAGGAAGGGTGGAGAAGGCTGGAGAATGGCCATGAATGCCAAGCAGGAAATGTCTGGGACACCTTGTATCATAAGCACCCTCCTGTGGGGGACCTGGATCACAGAGACCAGATGAGGGAGGAGAGAGATCACTGTAGCAGACTGGGAGAGAGATCTCACAGTCCCAGCACATCGGAGGAGCATGACTCCTGCTACCCAACCTGAATGCCCCAGAGGCCACACAGCTGCTTGAGGGGAGACTCTTGAGTTGGACCCCTGATCTCAACCTTCCTCCCACTCTGGCTGATGGGTGGGCTGGTGCTGTTTGATCTCCTTCTGCTTTGGTTTTTCTGTAGCCTGTGGCTCCTTAGTTCCCGAGTGGAGCTGCTATCTCTAAGCCCCTTCTAGGGCCAGCCTTTTGCAGGCCTGCAGGAGCATCCCAAGGTCACGGTGGTCCCGGCTTCCAACTTGCTGCCCTGGATCTCATTTCCCAGCGTGCTCCTAACCTGTGCTGCAGAGAACCCCAGCTCCCACTGAGACGGGCTAGAAAGGGAAAATTATAGGGACGTGGTAAGGGAGAGTATCCATTACTTCAGAGCTGATTGAAGCCTCTCACCAGACGAGAATGGAGAGAATTCCAACACAGTTAACATTTGCTTAAACTGCCCAGGCAAAAACCAAAAGTTCTTCACTCAAGGGAGTAAGAGAGCTGATTCGGGAGCAAAAGTGTGCTGGCTGTGGCTTAGAAACAAGGAGCTGACCTTACCTCAGGTTCCGTGGTCCAGTGTGGAAACAGTTTCATGGAGTTTTTATGGTAACAGTACAAAGAAAGTTATAAATCAAGTCGATTATAAAGTAAGCAGAGCACAGTGGAGAAATCTCAGCTACAGGCCTTGGATGTTATCTGATAGCATTCTTAGCCGGTGTATGGTGGAGAATAGAGCTGCGTCCAAGTTCCTACATTTCAAAGGTTATGTTCTTAGGCTACCAGGCCTAGCAGGATGTTAGGTCTGGCACAGCTGGGGTATGGAATGGCTATTTACTAGGCTGATTATCACGTAAATTGTAATTAGGCTTGAAACTGCAAGAGCCCAACCTCTCCACCTCTTTGAAGTTTTAATTAGCTGAACAGCCAACATAGCCAGCTTCTTTCCAGGAATTCGCATTCACAAGGCCTTAAACTTTCACAATCGGGCTGTGGACCAACAAGTTTTCCAGGAATCTCATGAGAAACCCTACTTACAGTAAGAGATCCGTCCTAAACTTCCATGCAATCCCAGTGGATCCCCGTTATAGATGGTCAGATTATAATCCCATCCAAAGCACGGCTAGAAGGAAAAGAAGAGCTTTTTTGTTTGTTTGTTTGTTTTGGTTTTTTTTGAGACAGTTTCTCTGTATAACCCTGGCTGTCCTGGAACTCACTTTGTAGACCAGGCTGGCCTTGAACTCAGAAATCCGTCTGCCTCTGCCTCCCAGTGCTGGGATTTCATGCGCCACCACCGCCCAGCAAAGAAGAGCTCCTTGAAAATCTTTTGAGATGTAACTTGAGAGCAAACAAAGTGGTGCACATGGCTGATGCTAAGACACTGAGTTGTGGCTCTGTGGAGGAGCCCTCAGGTCTTTCCCAGGACAACCTCCCTCCCGGCCCCCCAATCTATGCTTAAAAGTCTATGTTAAAAATCTTTTAACTACATTAGCTTTCCTAGTGATGGAAGGTGCTAGGAAGGCTGCGGGGGAAGAAGACATCAACGGCTTCCTGCAGCTAACACTGCTTGTTATGTACATATAAAACTGAAGAGTTGAGAAGATACTCTGACTTAGGCAAAAGTGGTATGAATGCTGTGGAGGTAACTGTTGCCAAAATTATTAAAAAATGGAACAAGCACGTTCCTGCACGTGTGCTGGCAACCCTCCGTCCCGCTGTGGTCTCGCCTGCTCTGTCTCTACCCACCAACTCTCTGGTGGGGCTGGAGCTCCAGAGTTCCTTTTGTTGCCACGCTAGCCCCATGCCATGACCATCCACCCCACGGTCAACTGCCACAACACCTATTTACCTGGTAGAAGCAAAACTCTAGAAGCTTATAATTAACAAGTCAGACTTATGTATCAATAAATTCTCAGTTTACAAGATACCAATACAATAATTTCAGAACCAACTGATAATGGTAAAAGCTTTATTCCAATTATTCTAACCTTATGCTATTATAACTACCTGTGGCTGGTTAAAGCCATGCCTCCATCTTGGTCTTCCTCCTCCTCTGAGACATGCTCCTTGTCCATGTAACTCTTAGCTCTGCCTCCCTTTTCCCTGTCCAATCACAGGCCTCCTGCTGCCCTAATATTTTAGTGATTGGACAGGGAAAATCCCGTCACAGGTAACAACTACCCCTGAGTTGGATTTAAGACCTGCTCCACAGGAAGGAATTCAAATCGGATACCATTAGTCTAGTCAAAAGCCTGTGGCTCAAAAATTGCAGGTCCTAGGAAGGAACCCACTGTTAAATGGACAAACTTGTTTTGCTAAATGGACATTGAAGAGGAAACTTCAGGTTTCTTTGGAAAGTCAAGTGGTGTCATTTGGGTGTCAGATGATGATTTTCTGAGGCACACAGGTGAAAAGATGTTTTGCTATAGCAGACATCTAAAGGACTTATGATGAAGGAGTATAAATATGGCCCCGCAGGCAGTGGGAGCTCAAGCATTGGTTAGCTTTGCTTCACCTTGCTCTTCTTCGCTGACTGCAGGCATGTATCAGTTCGCCTTACATTGCACTGTAGAGCTTCGCTTGTAGTGACGTCAGAGAAACTCACCAAAAAACTTCTCGTGAGGTTCCTGTGGCTTCTTGCCACTTGGAAGGTGGACCTAGGCCAGTTGGTAAGCCTTCTGGACTGAACTGCTCTTGCTGATTCCTGGGTGGTGTCTACTGAATGGACTGATCTGCAGCTGCTGATTCACGGAGTGGACTGCTGATAACCTAACAGTGAAGATTGGAATGGCCCCAAAGAATTATTTTTAAACTGGTCCACTTCCCCCATGTCCTAATAACTTTCCCTTTCCACTACCTCTGATGGGTGGTAGGCTAGAGACGAGGTTATTAAAATAGGCAGAGAAAAATATACAGCTACAGGGCATCATGTCAACTACCTTCTAGATGTTTACATTTATATACATAATGCTCCTGTCAACCTCAGACAGAGAAGTGTCTCTCTGTAGTGGTCAGCAATTACCTGGTCAAAGTGCTGAGAGGGTCTATTGAAAGCTCATCTTTAATTGGGAAATCTATATCAAACACCCTCCACCACCATGAGGCTCAGGGAATACCTCAGAATGGCAGAAAGAAAGTAAGAGCCAGAGGGTGGTGAGGAGGACTGTGGAGTGCCTTCTCTGAGACACAGTGTGGCCAATTCTCCCGTGAACTCGCTGTAGATAGATTCCTACAGGAGACCTGGGCAAGATCCAGCTAACTAGATCAGTCACCGTTCCAACAGAAAGGACGAGACATGAAGAGGGTAGCAGGGTATGTTAGGTATCCCTGGGGGGGCAGGGATGCTTAAAGATACAGTGTTTATATCTATGAAGTCATCAAACAACAAATAAAATATATTCTATTCAAATATCTTTAATAAACTAAAGTTTTTCTTTGAGAAGTTCACAGTCATGATGTGTACATTTTTTTCCCTTTCCCTGAGGGCCTTTCTATATTTTTTTGGTTCATTTTCTGTGAGACAGTCTCACTGTAGCTCTGGCTAGCCTGGAACTCCCTCTGTAGATCAGTCTGGGCACAGTCTCACAGACATCCTCCTTCCTCTGCCTTCCATGAGCAGAGATTAAAGGAGCAACCATCATATTCACCCGTTCTAGTTTCAATAAACTACAGTTCTGCTTCATAGTGGTTCATCTGAAAATTCTTTTCTCCTTTGAAACTGAGCATTTAGTATTACGTAGGCTGAGGTTCCTAAAAGCACCTGCAGACTGTAGCAGGTGACATGGGGCTATAACCCTGTCCTTACCATTACTGCTACCAGTACTTCCTCCACTACAGATACCTTGCCCATCTCCACTTGCCACACCTAGTTTTTCCTTACCCACTATCCCCTTCAAGACATCCCCTCTCCCTTTCTGCCAGGTCTCTTGACAATGACCTGGCTCTCTGTTCATTTCCTTTCCATGTGTTTTTCCAGAGGATTTTACAGTGTTCCTACTATGTCCAGCCTCTCCATGGAGAGCAGAAGGGAATGGGTCCCCTGACCTATCCTATGGTGCTTCCTATCAGCCTAGCCAAGGGACATAAAATAATCAAATAACACACAGAGAACTGTACGTTTGTCAGGGACGAGTGAGGAGTGGAACCTGTGGCCCAGAGAGAGTATAAAACTAGGGAATTTCCTGAGTCACGCAAGGCAGGGACAACTCCTCCAAGGAAATGTCACTGAGCTGAAAGCTGAGAGAGGAGCAGGGCAAGCTAATCTGGGGAAGAGGTGAAGGAAGGGTGTTTTCCATAGAGGGCACAGTGTGTGGGAATGCCTTCTATCAACACCCCCCTGTTATCATCTTCCTCCTGAACTGTGATCTCTTTGAGGCCATGTCTGCTCCTGGTTCTATCTAAGCTCAGCCCAGGGACCTTTCTTCTAGGAACTCAAGAAACTCTTAAGTTGTGTTACATTGAATTATGCTGAATCCCAGTCTCCAGTCAGGACACAGGCAGCCAGATGAAGTCTTCATTCCCCCTCTGACCTTGGCCCAGGGCATTTTTACTAGCTACCTACACCACAAGCTACACTCAGGTGTGTGAGGCACAGGCCCTCTGAGCCACGCTTGGGTGCCAATGAGCACTCACAACCTTAATTGCCAAGGGTGTTACGAGAGGGGCTGAGGACAACGGCCAGAGTATATAGTGCCTTATAGACTTTGCTCTTGCAAATCAGTGACCACAGGATGCCATCTGGTCTGGTGACCCCACACATCAGAGCCACTTCAGCTTTGAGAAGTCCTCTGATCCTGATAGGCAAAATGCTCACTTCAAGGGTTACAGGGTCAGAGACAGAGCCCAGAGTCCCAGGACACCAGGGAGGTACTGAGTCCCCAGTTCATGTCAGAACCATCCAGGTGATATAGATATTTAGGCTTCATGTTTGGCAAGATGGCTGTCTGCTAAAAAGGCCTGCCCCGAAAGCATCAGGTGGAGGTGGGGGCTCAAGTAAGCACACCACCTATAGATACTAAGTGTGGAAGGAAGGGGGCAGGCTGGGTCTGTCTTTTCTCATTCTGGGGGATAGCAGGAGGCACAGTTGTTGAAAGGATTAGCAAGAGATGGAGGAAGAATACAGCCTTGTGGACCCTGCAGGTTTGTCCCCTGCAAATATCAAAGCTACAGTAATGAGCACCACCGATTGCAAACTCCCTCAGCACTAATCCATCATTCTGGCTTCTGCCCCCTTCCTGGAGCAATCCAGACCAGAAGAGGGGTTTGAGGGTCAGCATTTGTCCAGAATGGGGACATCCCAAGGCAAGCCAGAAAGAAACAGAAGCTGAAGGAGGCAGCTTAGAAGTGCTGTCTCTTGGGAGACACAGCCATAAAAGAGCTCCTTGCGGTTGCCTCCCTCTTGATAAATGCCCTTCGCTTCTCCAGCCACAGCGGCTGCCAAGAGTCAGCCTTGCTTGAGCTTATACATTTTCCCTCTGAACAGTGACCTCAGTGCACTCTTTCTAGGGATTCATAATCACTGGGGATGCCGACAGCCCAGAAGTCACTGCCTCCTCCCAGCTCTGCTTTTCTGGAGACAAGGAGGCCTCAGCCTCCTCTGTGAGATAAAGACTCTGGGACACAAGGTGACATTTCTGACAGTGTAACTCACAGCTTGCTGAATGCTGATGGACCTACCAGGCCCCTAACCCTAACCCTAACCCTAACCCTAACCCTAATCCTAACCCTGGGCAGCGAGAACTAAGCCTTTGCTGCTTGCCCAGCTGACCTGGCTAGGGGGTAAGGCAGGCACCTCAGCCCTGTGACTGCACCACTGTGAATCTCAGAAAGGCCCAAAGATCCTGTAGAGAACCTGATGCTGAGGGCGAGCAGAGACTCCAGGGCGCATGAGCAGAGTCTGGAATGCTCTAGGAAGGGGGCAGAAGCCAGAATGATGGATTAGTGCCCGAGGGAGTTTGCAGTTGGTGCTCATTACTGCAGCTTTGAAATAAACGTGGTGTTCTCTGAGAGGTAACCAGAGAGAAGAGGAGGCTTGGGTCTACCCTAGTTGGACTCCCATGAATTCAAGTCCCCCCCAATCTTGTCTTAGTTGGAAACCTGGGTTATTGGCTACTAGTCAGGTGACATAGTCAGGTGAACAGTCTGAACATCAAGGAGAGGGGACTGTGGGTGGTCCACAGAAAGGGAGAAAGTGGCTTTGTGAGCCAGACTTCCCTTGGAGGACAGGGGTCTTCTCCATCTATAAAACTATTCTTCTCTTCCACAGTCCAGAGCAGGTGAGTAATGAGGGTACCTGTGTGACAGTCACAGCTCTGTTCTGCCACCACCACATCCAGACCCCGTGCTAGGCACCAATTACTAACGATCCTGTTCTTCCTGACCTGTGCTGTGAAATGGATTCTGCCCTCGTTCTCGTTTAAAACTTGGGGGCATCTGGGACAAAGAGGTATTAAATACTTGCCTAAGATCACACGGATTAAAAAAGCATGAATTTGAATTCAGGACCGTCCATTTCAAAAGCTGCTGTCTCTGATACCCCAGAACCATCCACACGCAGCTAGGAGTCTGTAAGTGAAGCCGGGAGGAAGTCACCTTCCCCTTCCAGAAAACCGAGCAAGCCACTGCAGAGAGGATCCACCTCAGAACCAGTGCAGAGAGGCTCTGTGGGGACAGGTGCCAGACCTACGGGTGCTGAGATCCTCCTGTGGGCTGTGTTGACCTGGTGACACTGGATGGTGAAGCCATTGTCAGAATCACAAGGCCAATGATGTCATCTCTGGCAGTGGGGTCTACCTCCTTGTCTCCAGGACTCAGTGTTCAGTTCCGCAGACGAAAGTAGATTAGGCAATGGAATAAGTCAGTATAGTTTTCCTTAGCACCTCTAGGTGAAGGGGAGGAACTGTGGATAAAACTCAGCCTGCTGAGTTCTTACCAAATATCCTCTGCTTCATCCAGCTTTTTGCTCCCAACCCGGCCTGATGGCTCTCTTCCCGGTTTCCCAATCACAGACTTTGGATTCCTCATAAATTCCTGGGCAGAATTCACAGAACAAACAGCCAGTGGGTCATTAGGCAAAGCCTCTGACCAGGTCCCTTATCACCCTCCTCCTTGTGAGAGCCACACTTGTTTTGTGTGGGTTTTTAATGTGTTCCAGCCTGGGTGGACCGACAGGAACAGGGCTGACTGACTCACAACTTTTCTATGTGGCTGCTTGATTGGAGCGACAAAGGCCAGTTTCTGGAAGGTTCCATATCTCTGTATGGGAGGGAGATTTAGGCAGGAAGTGATCCCTAAGCAATTCGGGCTTCGCCCTTTGTGGATGATGGAGTCTTCCCTGCTCTGCGCCCAGCGAGTGGCTGTCCAGCCTCCCCTTGCATCTCTTCATGGACAGAAAACTCATTATCTCTCAGGATGGAGGGCAGGCAGCTCTTCTGTGCTTCCACAGCAGGACCTGAGCTGTTCCAACAGAGGCTCCCTTGGAAATCCTAACTGCAGAACCAGGACCGTTTGCCTAGCTTAGCCTGCCAGGGGCTGAGCAATAACTCCTCGGCTCCTGCCACTCGCCTTGCAGATCGGAAGCCGATCTTCTAGGATCAGGTCATCAGGGGCAGGTCTGTTCCTAATGACCTTGCTGGTTAATACTGACTGAGCTCTTATACGCCAGGAACTCCAATAGTGTGTGTGTTTCAACGTGTCACTGAATTCAAACCACTCTTAGGCATTTCTGTGACAGGCACTACTCGTCTAATGCATGAAGTGACTGCGGCACCAAGGCGTGAAACAGTGAGTCCAAAGTCACAGCACCTGATTAACGACAGAATCAGATTTGAACCCATCGGTGCTTGGTTAATTTTTGACAACTTGACATAAGTCATCTAGAAGAGAGGAACCAACCAACCAACCAACCACCACCACAACCATCACCACCACCACCACCACCAACAACAACAAAAACCCACACAGTTGAGAATGTGCTTCCATCAGATTGGCCTAAATGTAACTCTACAGGCATTTTTTTTTCTTTAAAAACATTATTTATTTTTAGATGTGTGAATGTTTTGCCTGCTTGTCCATCCATCTACCGCACTCATGCAGTACCCTTGGAGGCCACATGATGTTGTGTTGGGTCCCTCACACACATACACACATACACACACCCTGGACTGAAGTTGCAGATGGTTGTGGGCCACCATGTGGGTGCTGGCTATTGAACCAGGATCCTCTGGAAGAGCAGTGCTCTGAACTGCTGAGCCATCTTTGCAGCCCTGACATTTTCCTGACTAATGATTGATGTGGGATGGCCCAGCCCACTGTGGGTAGTGCCACCCTGGTAGGTGGTCCTGGGTTGTATATTAAAAAAAAAAAGCAGCCTGAGCCAGCCAGGAGGTAACCTTTTAACTTTGGTTCCTGCTTCCAGGTTCCCTTGATGCTGGACTGTAAATGACAACACGATAAACCCTCTCTTCCACAAGGTGCTTTTGATCCTGTGTTTATCACAGTAACAGAAAGCTCACCAGGACATTGACTTTTCAGGGACACTACTGGTCTTTGAAGTGCTGTGTCTGGCTTCAGAGACCGTACAAATGCTGTATTTTTCTTGTGGAAGAGATTGACTGAGGACCAGCCAGCCAGATGGCTTAGCAGCTAACAGCGCTTGCTGCCAAAGCTGAGGAGCCGGGTTCCTTCCTGAAACTTACATTGTGGGAAGAGAGAACTCAGTCTCAAGAGTTTGCCCTCTGATCTTCACACATGCAATGTGGCAACACATTCACACCACACACACACACACACACACACACACACACACACACACACACCCCACACATACACACCACACATATACATAGCACTCATACACAATACACATATATATAACACATATATATATGACACACATAAACACATATACACATATACACAAAGAAAGAGAATAAACATAATCTTAAAAAACTTTTTGAAAAAAAAAAAAGAATTTGATTGCCATCCAGATGCGCAATGAGCTCAGATTCCATGTAAAATTCTGAGGCTGAGTTTGTGTAAATAAAATAGATCTTCAAGGACAGACACCAGGTTTAACTACGAGTCAATCCGCTCAGCTGTTCACCCAGGCTGGCTTTGTGTACAATCACAGTAGACCTGGAGGACACCTGATATTCTCATCAAGAGGGCCATGTGCTCCATTTCCCAACCATATGATCACCAGGTAAGATCAGAAGAAGCTGGCATTGCATGAAAGGTTTTGTTTGGGCTTATGGTTCCAGAAGAGGAACAGGCCATGATGGTGGGATGAAGGCCTGGCAGTGAGTTGAGGCCTCACGTCTTGAACATGGACACAAAGCACAGAGCCAGTAAGCTGGAAATGGCGAGAGACTTCAAGTTCTCCTGCCCACCTCCAGGGATGCCCCTTCCCCTGCCTACCTCCAGGGATGCCCTTCCTTTAGCCACACCTCTCAAGCTTCCTCAAACAGCACCACCAGCAGGGGACTAAGTATTTCACGGCCTGAGACTGTGGAGGACATCTTATTTAAACCCCCGAGGGGAATATTTTCAACATACATTAAACACTTGGTTCAAAAAATTAAAAAATATATACTATTTAAAAAAAAATAATTGTCTAGGTGTGGTGGTGCACAGCTTTAATCTCAGCACTTGAGAGGCAGAAGCAGGCAACTCGCTGAGTTTGAGTCCAACCTGGTCTACAGAGTGAGTTCCAGAATAGACAGGCATACACAGAGATATCCTGTCTCAAAAAAAATTTTTTTTGCAAGTCATTTGTTAGAAGCAAGGTTGACCATCTTCTTCCAGGTTTACTTTTGTTTGTTTTGTTCTGTTTTTTTTTTTTTTCTTTTTCCTATGCTGAGAATCAAACCCAGAGCCTTATACATAGAGGCAAGCTCTCTACCGACTGAGCCACACCTTCAGCTCTTGTCTTGACTTTCCTCTGGATTCTTTCCCCCCCCCCCCCAATAACTTTGTGCTCCTGTATATTGTTGCAGTCATAGAAAAAATCTTTCAATCTATGGTTTTGATAGACAAATGCTCCCCAATTTGTGGGATTATCTTCCAATACGCCCATACTAAGTTGAAAATGATGTATGCTGATGATGTCTTTAGCGTACCAACATGACAGCTAAGCCACACTGTCAGGTACCTGCTTTTTCCAACCTGTGATTTCTTGCTTCAGGGCTGTAGCTCACTTTTGCTACCCAGCCTCACAGGGGCAGAGAGTTTGGGCTTATTTATCTACCAAGCATACTGCCATGTTCTTCGTGGCTTGGGTTCGGAACCCTAGATAGCAGTGTGGAGGTGGTGACGAAAAGATAAATACATCTCCACATGTTCAGTGAAGCCGGGATCAGGTGGGTTTCTCTACTGCTACAATTGGCTGTAAACACGTGCAAGAGTAAGCCACAGTTGTTAGTCTTTGCACCCACTGATCAGCCATCCATAAACACTCAAGCTCAGACTCCCAAGGAAAGCTGTGCCCATTCCTCCTGAGTGTGGCCCCTATGTGTCTTAGAGCCTTAACAAGCCATGCCCACATCAAAATACACATTCACTTGCTCAGCCATGAGTGTTCGCCATGTCCACCGAGCTTCTGTGTGCCAGGAACTTTTAGGGGCTCTTTGTCCCTGAGTCTACTCTTGGGTCTCTAAATGAGTCCATCTTGTCTTGGTGTGAATTGGAGTTACCTAAGTCCTGTGTTGGATAACTTCAGGTTGTACACCCTCCCCAGCAAATTTATTTTCCATTCATGTGTTTCTGTGTTAAAGGATAAAGAATTTTACTTGGGTTCCTGACTTCAGATATTTTGGCCCACTGTCCTTAGCCCTGTTGATTCTGGGCCAGCTAAACAGCCTGGCAGCAGAAGCATAAGGCAGAGGCTACTCAGCTCCTGGGTATAGAAAGCAGAGTGTCTTAGATGGGGTTCAATTGCTGGGATAAAGACCAAGACCCAAAACAGCCCATCTCAGTCATAGTCCATCACCGAGGGAAAGCCAAAGCAGAAAGTTAAGGCAGGAAACACGCNCCTGTTGATTCTGGGCCAGCTAAACAGCCTGGCAGCAGAAGCATAAGGCAGAGGCTACTCAGCTCCTGGGTATAGAAAGCAGAGTGTCTTAGATGGGGTTCAATTGCTGGGATAAAGACCAAGACCCAAAACAGCCCATCTCAGTCATAGTCCATCACCGAGGGAAAGCCAAAGCAGAAAGTTAAGGCAGGAAACACGCAGGCAGGGACTGAAGCAGAGACCATGGAGGAGTGCTATTCACTGGCTTGCTCAGCCTGCTTTCTTTCTTTCTTTTTTTAAGATTTATTTTATTTATTATATGTAAGTACACTGTAGCTGTCTTCAGACACTCCAGAAGAGGGAGCCAGACCTCGTTACGGATGGTTGTGAGCCACCATGTGGTTGCTGGGATTTGAACTTACCACCTTTGGAAGAGCAGTCGGGTGCTCTTACCCGCTGAGCCATCTCACCAGCCCCCTCAGCTTGCTTTCTTATACAGCCCAGGACCACCTGCCCCAGAGTGAGCTGGGTCCTCCCATATCCATGACTAATCAAGAAAAGGCTCCAAAGCCTTGCCTACTGGCCAATCCTATGGAGGAGGCATTTTCTCAGTTAAGGTTCCCTCTTAAGAGATAGTCTTAGCTTGTGTAAATTGGGGGGGGGGAGAGGGTGGGGGAGAATAATAGAAAATAGGAAAAGAATGGATTCAGCCATAATCCTCAAAGGGAAACCCACAGTGACCTACTTCCTCCAGTGAGACCACACCTATTAAAGTTTCCATCACATTCCATAGTAGCATCAGCGACAGAGAATTAGGCTTGTAGCACAAGTACCTTCTTGGGGACACCATAATCATTATAACAACGCTACAGTTAGACACAGGCATTCTCCGGCAGTCTGCCATGATCCAGTCTTTTCCCCTGCCCCTTTAAAGAAAGTATTTATTTTCAGGTGACACAGTATGTTCCTAGTTATTTCTTGGGGGGGTACATGTAGCATTGCAGGCTGTATACACAACAGATAGTGACTCACTAGGAGCACCGGGAAAGCCTATCAGCTCTACCAATTATCAACGTTTTAGGCACTGAGAACCTTCAAAATCCCCTCTGCCGGCATTGTCTAGAGTTCACCCCTCTGCTAGGATGAAATGAGTCAATTCAAGCCTGATTAGATCATATAAAGGCAGGTTGATTGGGAAGCCATTCTCTGATCCCAAGGAATAAGGTCAGATAAGTCACCATGAGGAGGGAGCCAGAGGGGAGGGAGAAGAGGAAGCAGAGAGAGAGTGAAGAGGGGCAGGAGGGCAGAGACCACCTAGATTTCAGTCTTATAAAGGGAAGAACTTCTGGAGGAGGGAAGGGAGCTCAGCTCCTCAGCTGGAAAGTTCAGGGTAGAGGGCAGGGTGTGCCAGGTAGGGACTGAGGGGTTCTGGAAGAACCTGAGGGCCAGGTCCACTTTGATAAGTTAAATATGTACCTCAGCTGTTTGTCCCAGTTTTGAATGCCAACACCATCATCTTCCCTAGTGAGCAGACCAATATTTATCCTGCCCTTCTTGCAGACATCTATTCACTCATGGTAAACATTGTACCATGCTAAGAGGGGCACAAGATAGGATGGGTCGCGGTCCCTTACACTCAGGAAGTCCCANTCCACTTTGATAAGTTAAATATGTACCTCAGCTGTTTGTCCCAGTTTTGAATGCCAACACCATCATCTTCCCTAGTGAGCAGACCAATATTTATCCTGCCCTTCTTGCAGACATCTATTCACTCATGGTAAACATTGTACCATGCTAAGAGGGGCACAAGATAGGATGGGTCGCGGTCCCTTACACTCAGGAAGTCCCAAACCCACAGAATGGGCCTCTGCTGGGAACTTGAGCCTGGTACCAGAAAATCTCCTTCCTGGGGGAAATGGCCTTCGATCGCCTTTTCTTTCGCTGAGTCAGTGCTTACCATAGATCTAGCCTGGGTCTGCCATCGGCTTGAGCCCTTTCCGCAGCCTTCCCAGCAAAAGGCACTTGGCGCGTGTACCAGCCCTATGCCAAGGTCGGGAATTTCAAGGCTGTTCAAGGCGCCCTGGTAAATGGCATATTATGGAGCCGAGGTTTCTTCTCTGCCCCTGGGTACTCTGGATCTGCAGTGTGAGTCTGCTGGGGTGTTTTCCTATAGCAGATCTGCAGAGATTGATTGTCCCTTTCATTCTTTGTGCCCACCATACAAGTCCCTGGATTCACCCCACCCTGATCTCCGCCCAAAATCATGCGCGCTCCACAACTCTGCACACGTGCCTTTTCCAGAACTCTGCTTCTCAGCTCACTGACCGTGTGCCACTGGCGAGCGAAGCATATTAAAACCCAGCCTGACTAGATCCCATTAATCAACTACGCGTGGGAGGGAGCGGGAGAGATTCCTGGCAGGGACCTGGTCCTCTCTCTGTTAATGACTTCAGAGAACTAAATACATCTTGGAATAGCTAGAGATGAGCTTGAAATGCGCTAAAAGTCATTTTCCAGAAGCCTTAAACGTGTCTCTTCTTTTTGCTTTGGCATTTTTGAAGCATTTTCCAAATGTCATTGCTGGAATAAATAAAGGAATAAACAAACAAACAAAACGCCATGAAACACACTTGAAAGTTGTAGCAGGCAGTAAAGCTATGACATCTGCTTCATTGATTAGAATTTGCACGGGAAGATAGCTGCGAGCAGCGTGTGAAACCTTTTACTTTGCCTTTGGTTTCTCCTTGTGTCTCACTTCGAATAATTTCCACTCACATCCTCCTGTCCCTGGGGCCTTCAAGCCTGGTAAATAAGCAGACCCCAGGGATCTCCAAGGAGCCAGCAACATCCGGGAAACCCGGGCAGGGAGGTTCTGCGCAACCCTCCCCCACATACCGCTTTCCAGGAAGGAGTGGCTGAGCCAGAACAATGACTTTGGCATGCAACTAGTCCTAGTTCAACTTTCCCCCACTCTTTTCCTCTCTCCTCCTGCCCCGTGACCTCGTGACTTTGGGCAGCGGAGAAGGCTCCCCGTTAGCCCCTGACTCTGGAATGCTGCACTGATCTACCATGCCTTTGGCCTGTGCCTCAGGACTCCATGCAGAGCTGAGCTGGGTCGAGCTTCCTCTCCAGCTCGGAGAAGAATGTCAGTCAGGAAGCTCAGCTATCCAGAGAATGTGAAATAACAATATTTTAATGGAATCTTTTTTCTTCACCTCATCTAATGCAGAAACTGGTAGTCTGGCTATCTGTAAATTACGCCATTTTCACAACTAGAGAGATTTTCTGATTGTGACTCAATAAATCCTTGGCGCTTTTTTCCTCCTACCACAGAGAGGCACTGCTGTGGCGCTCTGGTCTGCAGGTGCTGTGCATGAGCTGGGGTGCTCTAATACAGGCTGTATTGTTAACAGAGGAAGCATCCTTGAGACGTTTTCCTGCAATGATGCTGGCGAGCCATGCCATGGCCAAGAATTGCCCAGAGAGTTGATGGTTCTTTCTAAGACTTGGGGCCCAGTCTTGGAATGGTAGCTCAATGCCTGACAGTTTAAACTGGAGCAGCTCCAGAGCTCTTTGTTGGCTCCAACACATGGATAAAGGTTTCTAGAACATTTACTCCATCGCATCCCCTGATTTAAAATTTTTTTTAATTTTGTTTGTATAATTTTGTCTGCATGTTTGTCTGTGCGCCTCGTGTGTGCCTGATGCCCACAGAGGCCTGAAGCTGATGTCAGAGCCTCTGGAACTGGGATTCCAAGTGGTTGAGGTTGCCATGTGGGTTTTGGGATCAACCTGGGTCCTCTGGAAGTGCAGCTGAGCCATTTCTGCAGCGAGACTCCATGACAGGCTTCAAACTGCAAGTCTAGAGAGACTAGGCCTAACAATCCGGCAAGTCCAGGCAAGCCCAGGTAAGTCAGTTACTAGAAAAAAAGCCTCAGGCTTCAGGCAGCTAGTTAGAAACTGCCCTGCCATTAGAACCTGCCCTGCCACCTGGACAGAAGCAAGGACAATGGGTCAGCAAGTTTCCAGTCTTCCTCAGCAACAGTTTCCAGTCCCTCCCCCCACCAACGCCCCAGTATTGAAATGCCCCTGGAGAAGAAATAAGATAAAGGCTACCTACCCTGGAATCCACTAACGTTCTTTAAATCAGGCCTGCAAGCTTACTTGGTTGTCTCTCTGTCTTGGTAATGGAAGACCCCAGCATGCTGGACTTCTGCAGAATAAAACACTCTTTGCATTTGCATACTATCTAAGTCTGGGATATCATTCTTCTGTGAATCATAGACCCTTACAATCCTTCCTATGGTCAATGCCAAACCCAGTGAGAGCAATAAAAATGATACCGTATTCTTCATGAAATACCATTTGATGTTTGAGCCGAGCATCAGTAGAATCCAGCAATTCTGTATTATCTGGGATTGACTGCTGAATCAATTCTCGTCTGTGTTGAAATAACTGCAATCTTTGTGTTACAATGAAGATTATAAACAATTAAAATAATGAAGTCAAGGGCACAATTCACATCCCTAGGCTCTGAACACTTCACTATTTAGAAACTGGAAGGAAAACAAAGACAAAATTCTTTGTTAACATCCCTGGCTTTCGCAGATGAAATGGGCCTGTCCAGGTATACTTTAAAATCTGAGATTTCAGTTAAAACAGCTCTCCTGGCAGGAAGACCTTATACAAAAATCTCATCGAGTCAGGGGAATTCAGAATCCTTCTTTTGGTTCGCTTTACGAAAATGAGAAGCCTTGAAGCCAGAGTGGTTTTTCTTAAAATGGAAGTGTGTCTTTAGTGCAGTATTTGACACTACTGTTTTCTGGTGGCGGTGTGTATGTGTGTGTGTGTGTGTGTGTGTGTGTGTGTGTGTGTGTGTGTGTGTGTGGTGGTAGCAGAAAAGAGAGGGGACTTGGAAGAAGCCAAGATTCTAGGGCGAGCTGGATCATCTTAGAATCTTGGCTTTCACATTCTAATCTCCTTCATCTTGCTGTCTGCCCTCCTGGGAGGAAGGCAGAGCCCAGAGGAGTAGGGTTGGAAGGAGAGACAGGAGGGCAAGCAGTTGAATGCCTGTCCTTGAGCAGAGCAAGTAGGATATGTCATTTCCAGATGCCCCAGTTGAGTGACAGGTTGGCTTGACTTAAAACTGCCTTAGACCCAGGTGGCACAGGTATTGCTTTGCCAGTTTGGAAGAGGAACAAGACCATTTCTGCTTGCAATGTCCCACCACCCCCACAGGCTGAGGTGGGAAGTCCTGAGCAAAACAGGACTTCCGAGTTCCTGAGGAAGAAGGAGAGTTCCTGTGAACTTGGAAGTCTTGTTTCCCTCAGGACTTCCCACTACATTTGTCGGAGAATTCTCCAGCTTTCCTGACCTGAAGGAATTTGGTGTAGACGAGGAGAGAAAGGAAGGAAATCACCAGGGGCCAACTTGGAAGACCCTGATGTCTCCCCACACTAACCAGTGAGAGTTAAGGACATGCTAGGGGCAGGACAATATAGCTTCTCCAAGCTGGCAAGTGAGCCTGCTGGGTGGGGTGGGGGATGGGGTACGGGGGTTGAGGGGCATCTCCTTGGAATTCCTTCCTGACAGCTGGCCTCCTACCCAATCATCTCATCCCAGCCCATCAGAGAGCTACCCATGCTGCAAATCTTCAAAGCAAGGAGTCAGGGTGGCTTTCCAGCTCCTTGACCTCTCTGAGTTGACAGCTTCTTCCCAGAGATAGGGCAGTGGGCTCGGGGAAAGGAGATATTTGTGTTTGCTTTGGAAACTCTCCAAGTCTGTGAACAATCCCAGGTTTAACTCCTTATGCCTCGGGAGAATTCCACATTGCTCTGAGGAAGTCTCATGAGATACAGGAGAGCTGTCATGTTCACTGGCAGAGGAGGGTGTGTGTGTGTAGAGGCATGCTTGTAATCCCAGCATTGGGGAGGCAGAGACCAGTAGATCTCTGGGGCTTGCTGGGCAGGCAGCCACACCTACCAAGTTCCTGTATGAGAGATCTTGTCCCAAAAGAAGACTAAGGTGGCCACAACAGTAAGAAAGGAAGATACATCACAGGCCAGGGACAAAAACATATATGGTTGACCTGGGTAGTGGTGGCGCACGCCTTTAATCCCAGCACTTGGGAGGCAGAGGCAGGTGGATTTCTGAGTTCAGCCTGGTCTACAGAGTGAGTTCCAGGACAGCCAGGGCCACACAGAGAAACCCTGTCTCGGAAAACCAAAGAGAAGAAACACGGATGCAAAACTGAGAGTAACACCCGAGGTTGACCCCTGACCTATACGTATGCACAGTCTCACAGTCTGTATGCACACACACACAAGAAATTGAGACAAGTGTAACAAATACATTATTTCAGCTAAATTATATTTTGCCTTATTTGTACTCTATCAAAAAAGTAGACACACAAGGATACTACATCCACTTTTACATTCTAATGTACACATGTAAATGCACACGCATCTTCAAGCTTTCTTTAAGCACTTGAACATAGGTTGTAGTCATGACAAATCCTCATTCTAGAGATACAAACTAACTATTAGTAAGAGTCCTGTGTGATAGGTTTATTAATATTGATGTCACTATTAAGGTCACTTCGAGGACATTTAGCCTTCATATAAAGTGTCACCCAAGACATAGTGCATATCAGTTTTTCTGAAGTATATACATATGTGTGTGTGTGTGTGTGTGTGTATAAAATTACTTTCTGAAGTATTATATATATATATGCCTTGTGAAGTATTATATATATATATATATATATATATATATATATATATATATACTTTCTGAAGTGATATATATATACTTTCTGAAGTATTATATATATGTATATATAATCTAGTATCTGATCAATCACATTTTGCATTTAACTGCCATTCATTTTAGTCTTTTTAAATTTATAATAATCCCCTGAAGGTTGTTTTTTGGTATTTGCTTCAGAAAGGGAAAACAACACTGACATTTTTGGGCACTTCAGGCAAATTGTTTTGAATCTGAGTGCTTTTGCTGGCTTCCTTATGCTCTGTCATAAACACTTTTGGAAGGCAGAGGTCTCATTGTATTTCATGAAAAGACTTGATGTCTGTTTGCCCCATTAGGTTAAGGTTTGATCGTTCACTTAGGGTGATATTGGCTCTGGCGGGGGGAGCGGGGGAGAAGCCATCGTGAAAATTTCATTCTCGGACATCACAAGAGTCTTGCTTCCCACCTGGAAAAAACATCTACTCAAGCCCCTTGTCAACTAAGGTGGCCACAACAGTAAGAAAGGAAGATACATCACAGGCCAGGGACAAAAACATATATGGTTGACACTTTACCACCACCCCAAATCACAAGGCGTCTTAGCTGGAAGAGTTGAAGACACAAATCCTTTATGAAGAAGAGATGAAAGAGAACATGATATGCATTTGAAGCCTCTGGTCTCTACAGAACACACTGAACACAGGCAATCTTCCAGCCATGTTGACATTGAAGGCCTGTTAACCTTACCTCAGCTCCTGCATGTATTGTTCAGTTGGCTTCAAAAAAAAAAAAAAGACAGGAAAAACAGGCTGAAGACAATGGGTATCAACCAGACCCAAGAGCCACACAGCTGCTGGAATTTAAAAGAATGATGTGTTAGGGGACCTATGAGCCAAGGTGAACAAACCACAAGAGTAGACCATCCGAGCTGAGGGACAGAGTCACCAGAACACAGGAAGCAGGAAGATTAGACATTCAAAGCATGAGAGGCACGTGCCTTTGATGGCCTCGTCAGATACTAGATAGGCTGAGGACACAGCTAATGAGCTTGAAGATAGTTCAACTTCGGGGAGACAACTACAAAGAGGAAAAAAACCCCAGAAATTTAAGACTTTTGAGATAATTATAAAAGATATAATAGATGTATAATTAGAATGCCAGGGTAGAGGTGGGGGGAACAGACCAGAGTTGAAAAAAAAATACCCGAAGTAATAATGACAGAGAATTTTCCAAATGAAAAGCAGACCGTAAAGGACACATCGAGAAAACCGAGCAGGGCAATCAGTAAAAACCACACTTACCACATTCCAAAGGAACCCCCAAGACAAACAGACAGCCTTAGAAGAAATGAGTGCTACCTATATAGGCAAACAGATAAGAATTTTTAGTGGATTTCTTAGAAATTGTTCAAGAAGAAGAGAATCGTGTGAAACATCAGAAGAAAAAATCACAGCATCTTAGGATTCTAGTGATGAAATTCTCCTTCGGAAGTGACGGAGGGGTCTGTGGGGAGTGACGGAGGGGTCTGCGGGGAGTGACGGAGGGGTCTGCGGGGAGTGACGGAGGGGTCTGCGGGGACGGCTCAGCAGTTAGAGTGCTCGTTGCTCTTGCAGAGGGCCTGGGTTTGACTCCCAGCACCTACATGGTGGCTCACAACCATCTGTAACTCCAGTTTCCTAGCATCTGATGCCTTTTTCTGATCTCTGCAGGCACCTTGTATACACATAGTGTACATACATACACGGACATGCTGGTAAAACATTCATACACATAAAAGAAAATAAATTAAAAAGATATGTTTAAGGTGAAGGAAAAATACAATTTTGTTTACAAATAAAGGCTTAGAGAGTTTATCACCAATAATCCTCCCCCGGGAAATGGTAATAGGAGTCCTTCAGGGAAAATAACAACTGATATAGGCCAGAAACTCCCGTCTGCACAGAAGGAAGAGAGCAAGTGAAGAAGATATAAATGAAGGTGAAGCAGGCAAAGCTCTTCTTATTCTTAATTGGTATAAAAATAGCCATTTGTTTAAGGTAGAATTGGTAACTATGCATTGGCTGATCATAGCATGTGAGAAATCATAGCAGTGGCACCAGGCCGAGAAGAACATGTGTAATCGTCACTTCCTACTGCCACCATGAGGCACCGTGGCTGAGACCGGTTACAGAAGAAAGAGTTCATTTGAACTGTAGTTCCAGAGATAAAAGTCCGGGATGGTCGAGCAGGGGCATGGCGGCTGGAGCAGGAAGTGGAGATCTCACATCAGGAGCTACAATCATGAAGCAGAGAGGACAAACTAGGAATGCCGTGAGTCTTTAAAGATTTATTTATTTATTGGATGCATATGAGGATGCTGTCTTAATGAATGCCAGAAGAGGGCATCAGATCCCATTACAGATGGTTCGGAAGTGCCATGTGGTTGCTGGGAATTGAACTCAGGTCCTCTGGAAGAGCGGCCAGTGTTCTTACCTGTTGAACCATCTCTTCAGCTCTGTTGCTGTCTTTTTTTTTTTAATTAATTTTTTTTTAGGGCATGAGTCTTTAAACCCTCAAAGCTTGCCTCCAGTGACATGCTTCCTCCAACTCAGGTCACACCTCCTAAGCCTCACCAAGCGGGGACACTAACTGAGGACCAAGCACTGGCATTCCTGAGGCTATGGAGACATTTCTAGTGTAAGCCACCATGGTAGGGGATTCTTTGGTACAGGGCATCCGCATCATCTGTGGAGTAGGTCTGCATTGAAGGTTCTTTTATGTTAGAGTAAGGTGCTCACAGAGAACTTAGGGCAACAGCTAAACCTTTAATAAAGATAGCTGATATCCTAGGAAGGGAGATAAGAGGAAATAAAGTAGAAACTTATAAAAACAGGGGGAAGTATACAAAAGACACATGCAACCTGTAGAAACCTTTACAAACACTACAGCTATCAGTCCAACTCTATCAATGATCATTTTAAATGGGAACCATCTGAGTTGAATAAAAATCCAAGATTCAGGGCTGAGGAGACAGATCAGCAGTTAAGGACTCTGGCTGCTCTTTCAGAGGACTCAGGTTCAAATCCTAGCATGTACATGACAGCCCACAACTGTAACTCCAGTTCCAGGGGACCTGACACCCTCTTCTGACCTCTGCAGGCACCAGGCATTCATGTGGTACACAGAACATATGCAGGCAAAAGGCCCATACATATAAAAAATATAAATAAATAAATAAATAAATAAATAAATAAATCTAAACAATAAAAAGCAGGATTCAACTATATTTAAAGAGCCAGTACAGTTTAAATATAATGACTCAGACAGAGTAAAAGCAAAAGGATGGGAAAGTGTTAACATTAATCAACAGAACCTGAAGTCCCTGTATTAATTTTCAATAAGGTTCACTTCAAGGGTTAGGGAGGTGGTTCAGTCAGTCCAGTGCTTGCTGTCCAGGTGTGAGCACCTGGATTTGATCCTAGCATCTGTGTGATAAGGTAGATATGGTGGTACACACTTGTGATCCCAGTGCTAGGGAGGCAGGAATAACTGGATTCCTGAAGGTCACTGACCAATAAGCCTAGCCTAAGGTTCAGGGAGAGACTCCATCTCAGAGAAGGAGGAGGTGGAGGAGGAGGAGGAGGAGGAGGAGGAGCCTCAGCTGCAGCTCCTGGGGAACCTGGTTGACCTCTGGTTTCCACATGAACACCAATGGATGTTGGTTCATACACACATGCACAACTGCTCACCCATATACAAACAATCCAAGCCAACACACACACACACACACACACACACACACACACACACACACTTCAGAATATGATGTATTATCAGGAACCAAGAGAGACCTTGCATAATGACAAAGTTTAATTAACAACTGTTAATATGTATGCATTTAATAATAAAACCAAAATCAATGATACAGAGATCTTGCAACTTCAGGAAAAATGCATATAACTACTGCAGTACTACAGCTGGAGATGTCTACACATCTCTTCCATGAAGTGATAGATGAAGCAGGCAGAAAAATCAATAAAGGTAGAGTTGACCTGAATGGCACGATCAATCAACTTGATCTTATTGACATCTCTAAAATATTCTCCTGGAACAGCAAAATACACTTTCTTCTCAAGTGTGCCTGGGACATTTATAAAAGAATACTATGTCCATTCCAGAAAACACACCTAGAGTCTAAGAGAACAGAAGCCCTATAACACATGTTCTTAGACCACAATAAATAAAACCGAAAATCACTGACTGAAAAATAGCTACAGATTCCCTATTATTTTTGAGACTGGACAATATACTTCCCAATAATGCTTGAGTGAGAAAGCCTTGAGACACTTATAAATATTAAATTTCAAGTTAAATTAAACAAAGTTGTAAAATAAATTAAACAAAAATGAAAATATGATCAATCAAATTTTGGGAGATGCAGGGAAGACAGTTTTTTTAGGGGAAGCTATCATATTGACTACACAGATAAGAAAGAAAAGACCTCTAAAATCAATTACCTAAGATATCTTAGAAGACTAAAACACAAAGGCAGCCTAAACCAAGAACAAGGAATAGATATTGTAACACAGATCAGTGAAATTGAAAACAAGAAAGACAATAAGCCACCAATATTTTGTAGAGATCAATAAAAGTGATAGATCTCTAGGCAGACTGACTAGTTAAAAAGAGAAAAAGACACAAATCACCAATACTCAGATATAAAAGCCATCTCACCCGCTGATTCCACGACTATTGAAGGACAATAAGGAAGAGGGCCTCAAGTTTGATAGACAAAGTGAGCGGGTAGAGTCCTTGAAATCTCAAGCCCCCCAAACTCAAGCCAGGCACAGTGGCACACAGCTGTAATTCCAGCACTCTCAGGGAGACAAGGGCAGGACTTGTGAGTTCAAGACCAGCCTGAGCAGTAGAGTAATCCATCCTACCTAAAAAGAAGAAGGCAAGTAAAACACATACAAAGAAAACCAGAAAACTGGCATGGGCCTGAATCTAGTAAGGGAAAAGCAAAAAGTCTAACATCTTCCCAACCAGAGAAGGTGCGTGGTTCTGCTGATGGGTTCTATGAAGGATTCGAGGAAGAAAGTCCTTCAAAGATTCTGTTTCTCTGACATCTCTTGCAGAAAGTGTCTGACTCCATCAACTGTAGCAAGTGTGCAATCCTAAGAGAAGACGCAAAAGTGGGGCCCGTTTGGTGTGGGACGTGGGAGAGTTTGGGTGCCATCGTCATGATTTTCCCGGAAATAGAAAACTGTTCTAAATATCGGTTTATTTTAACTTTAAAAGTATTTTATGTGTATGCGTGTGCCATATGTGCATGCACAATGTGTGTGCAGGAGCCCATGAAGGTCAGGAGAGGTGTTGCTCTGGAATTGGGGTCACAGCTGGCGGTGAGGCACCATGTCGGTGCTGGGAACCAAGTCTCCATCCTCAGGAAAAGCTGCAAGTGCTCTTATCTGCTGAGCCATCTCTCCACAAAATAAAGTGCAAATGTAATACTTGTCCAAACACCCCCTCACACACACACACACACACACACTCACACACACACACACACACAAAAACCCAATGAAGGAAGTTAAAATCGGTGTGGACTTGGAAGATGCCTAGATTTAAAGTAGAAAACATTAATACTAGATAAATAAATAAAGTCTAGGGCTGGAGAGATGGCTCAGCGGTTAAGAGCACTGACTGATCTTCCACAGGTCCTGAGTTCAATTCCCAGCAACCACATGGTGGCTCACAACCATCTGTAATGGGATCCGATGTTCTCTAATGGTGTGTCTGAAGATAGGTACAGAGTATTCATATATATATTTATTAATATATATATTAAATAAATCTTTAAAAGAAAAGAAAATCTAAGGATACATATTTGGGACTGGAGAGAGGGCTCAGGGTAAGGAGCACTTGCTGCTCTTGCAGAGGACCCGAATTCAGATCCCAGCACCAACACTGGGTAGCCTAGAGGGATCTGGTCTCCACAGGCACTTGCATAGCATGCATACACACATACACGTAAAAGCACACTGAAGGTACACACTGTACTAGGGCAATCATTCAGACATAATAGAAAGTTATATGGATAAAAATCAACACAGAAATTAAAATCTTCCAGGAATTATTAAATTATTCCCAAAGACATCAAAGGAGGAGGAAAAGCAGGGGGAAAAAAAAAAAGACAGGATGTCACAAACAGGAAACAGCACAAAAAGTGGGTCCATGTGCAGACTTACCAGTAATTAAGTAGGCGCCGCAGTGAAGAGGCAGAGGTTGTAGGGATGGCTGTTCAGAGGTAAGCAAGCCCAGCCACACTGCAGAGACATGCCAGAGCGGGGCAGGGATTCCCACTCTTATCATTTTTACCCACCCCTGTCCCGAGGCCTGCAGGACTGCAGCACAGCAAGGAGCAAACAGATGCATTAACCTTGGCAGGGAGGATCAAAACTCCCAGCTAGCTAATGATATGATTGTTTGTGTAGCAAGCCCTAGGGGACCTGCTGAATGGTTATAATAACTTACGAATGAGTTTAACCAAGTTTCAAGATAGAAAGCAAATATACAAAAATTAATTATATTTCTATTAGCCAACTGTTGGGAAATGAAATTTAAAAAAAATCAATTTACAGTGCTGTCTTTGGATCTATAAATTACTAAGGTATTTATTTAACAAAACATGTCTAAGGTCTCTGTTGAAAATTAAAAATTAATAAAATTGTAGAAAATCTAAGCAAATCAAAAGATATATCATGTTTAAGCACTGAAAGACTTGAATTCTGAGAATGGGAGAAATAGTTTTCCGCAGGGAAGAGCACCAAGTGGTTGTCCAACACCAAATAAAAATCCAATACCATATATATATATATATATATATATATATATATATATATATATATATGTAACATACAGACCGAGCAGGTGATACCTATGTATATGTAGGACTGTGTATGTATGTATGTATGTATATTTGTATGTAACAATAATTAATGAAAGAAAGAGTTCATGAATTAAAAAAAAAGAGCAAGGAGAGGTATATAGGAGAGTCTGGAGAAAGAAAAGGAAGGAGGAATACTTTAATTATATTATCATCTCAAAAATATAGGCAACCATTGGGCAATAATTCAAAGACAAGAATTGGAAAACCTGAGAACATGAATACTCAAATTCTTCCCAAAGTGACATACACAGTCACCACGATGTCAACAAGATTTCCAGAGCAGTTTTAAAATTACAAATTGGCAAGATAATTCTAAAGTTTATTTAGAAATGCAAAGGACCTCTTATAAATCAATTTTCATAAAGATAAAAGAGACCCCGTGGGACAAATAAAACAAACAGCTTCTTTGTGTGGGAAGGTTTGACCTTTTTTTGAGCGTTCTCCTTGGAAAATGGTGTGGAGAGAGATTTGAGCCTGAGCCAGCTCTGAAAAACATTTAATCTGAATGTTTGGGAGTTTTACTCCTCCCTCGGGCTACACTTGATAGCGGTCATGGCGGATCCTCGCCATGTCAGCTTCTTCTCTCTGTGTCAGCTTCTCCTCCATGCCATTTCAGCTTCTCCTCCCCATATCAGCTTCTTCCTCCCCTCTCAGTGTCCCACAGTGCCTTCCTGTCCACTCCTCTGAATCTGCTTAGACGCCTAGGCACAGTGGAGGAGATCTTGGAGGTGGCAGAGCCCTGGTTAGCTTTGTGCCCATGCCTTTCCCATGTGGTTTGGCTCCCTGGTCTCTAGCTGTGGAGTAGGCTCTCCTTTCCAGTATCTGGTAGTGGATGGGACGTGAGACCCATCAGAGCTGACTGCAGAGTCCTTAAAGGAAAGGGCCGGAATATAATCAATCTCCCACGCCTGTGGGGAATAACCTTGCTATCCTTTCATTAAAGTTTAGACTTTGAATTCATTCTAATTCTTGCCTTGTTTGAAAAGTCCAGCTAAGAGCCATAGTCTGGCCTCAAGTAGGTGGCTCAGGGAAGACCCAGTTCATTTTTCAGTGTTTTACCAGAAGAGCTCAGCGACCTGTGTAGCCTACCTTCTGAGCACATCTATGACCACAATCGAGCTGAACACTCCAGTGAACCCAGTCTTAAGTGTCATCAAGTTTCCCATCCAATTGCAATTGTTTTCTAGTAAACAAGCTGAGTTTGACTCTCGTATCACCCACAGTACTGTATGTTCTATTTCTCTAGGGCTAAAAACACAATTACGGTAATTCCACCCTTCAGTTATTTTGCTATTGTTTTTAATATTCTCTCTCTCTAATTTCAAAGCCTATAACAACCCTGTAATATTGGGACAATGACATGCAGAACAATGGGAGAGTCGGCGAAGCACAGCTGTGTGAGTGTTTCCTTGATGAGGTGGACTGCAGCAGGCTGCCGGGCACAGGTCACGGGGCAGAGTGGGGATGACCACAGTCATTGTCTGGCTAGAATCTAAGTAAAGTGGGAGGAGGGGGACTTCCTGGAGTGGGGTGTCAAGAAAGCCCTGAAAGAACATGTAATGAGCAGATACAGGTCTGAGGTACAGCATGAGATATAACATGTATTGTCGGCATGGGCATAGCCATGTCAAGGACCAAGGCTTCATGGGAAACTGGAAAAGTTTGTCCCCAGGTTAGGCTCAGAAAGATAAAGCCTTCCTCTGGGTCAAGCATCAGTCTTTGCCAATGATTGACCAGTGTGGCAGAACAGAAAACTTCAGCTTCCTCTTGGATGTTTGTAGGTTGAGACTATTGCCTATACAGATCTCCTACAGGGAGTAGCTAGCTCCTCCCCATACACAACAGACGTGCAGAGGATCCAGGTTGAGACATAATGCCACCCCAGATTTTCTGTATGTGTGTCTGTCTGTCTGTCCCTTCTCCATTCACTTGCCATACCTAGTCGGGATTCCAGAACCAACACATGGGACGTGGCATCCTGGATGCTGCCTCAAGTTGATTTAGGATATGAGCAAAATGATGTCAAGTATCTTTAGGGATAAGGCAATATGTTTGAATTAAACCAAAGACCAAGGAAAATGTGAAACAAGTTTAGAATTAGAGGCCCTCTGGCATGGCAGACAGTATGAGTCAAATTGGAGCAAAGATGATTCTGAGAGCACTAGAGCAGAGGTTAGAGTATGTGTGCATGCATTTTCTACTTTATTTATTATTTTATGAGTGTCTTGCCTGCATATATGTGTATGCACTGCATGTGTGCTTTATGTCCTTTGAGGTCCGAAGATAGTACCAGATCCCCTGGCCTTGGAATTACGATGGCTGTGAGCTACCACATGGATGATGGGAATCGAACCCAGGTCCTTGGGAAGAGCAGCCAAGTGCTCTTAACTGCTGAGCCAACACTCCAGCCCAGATTTTCTTTTTTCTTTCTTTTTTCTTTTATATGTTTGAGTGTTTTGCCCACATGTATATATGTATACCACATGTGTATCTGGTGCCATGGGAGGCCAGAAGAAAGCACTGGATCTCCTGGAACTGGGGTCAGAGTTGTGAACTACCTTGTGGGTGCTGCTGTAAGCTAAAAGGGAGTCTTCTGGAAGAACAGCAAGTGCTCTTAGCTGCTGAGCTGTCTCTCCAGCAACAATGGATCAGGTTTTTTTTCTTTAAGCACTATTGAAAAATATTCATTTTATCGTGAGCTTTAGGGGTTTAGTACAAGTACCCAATAATCTCTTGTTCTGTAAAGGAGTGTAAATGACATGGGAAGTCCATTCATAGCGTTCCCTTTGGCAACTGAGTGGACATCTGTCAGCTGAGCATCCCCTCCTGTGGCACTTGGCAGCCAACTCCTACTCCAAGAGGTCTCACCTTAATTATGACCACCTGAGACACTCTGCACCAACCGTGGAGGGCAGGCTTGCAGCTAAGACAAGCCTCCGGGACCTTCAGATGACTGAAGCTGTGCTCACCTAAGATGAGATGGGGAGAACCCCTTAGCACACAACAAGAAGCCGGTGGGACTTGAGACAGACCTAATCAAGACATGTGACTGGTACCTACGATCTTATGAGGGTTTTTATTGCATATACGTACGTGCACCACAGGTGTGCTTGATGTGGGTGTTAGGAGATTTGTGTCTGGGGAGGGGGCGATTAGAAGCTTTGACCTCACACCTGTGCACCAAGCCCTCTTTCCTACCCAGATCTATGATTAGTGGAGCTGCCAAGGGTCAGTGGTGGCCATGCAAACACTTGTCTAAGCCCTATTTGGAAAAGATTCCAGGAACAAGGTGTGCAGGAAGCCACATCCCTACTCGAAACCATTGGCATCTTTCCTCTGTTGGAGACTATCTCCCTTTGTTCTTTAGGGGTTCCTTGGTCCTACTAACTTCAGGAAGCCTTCCTTCACTTAAACATAACTACCTCTCTAACATGCTGGATTAAATTCCTTGTTCATTGCACTGCTTCTCCATTGTTATGGTTAGCACACCATAACTACCTGCTCAGTTCCAGTATTCCCTGCAGGACTATGATGGTTTGTATATGCTTGGTCCAGGGAGTGGCACTATTTGGAGGTGTGGCCTTGTTGAAGTAGGTGTGTCACTGTGGGTGTGGACTTTAAGACCTTTGTCCTAGCTGCCTGGAAGCCAGTCTTCTCCTAACAGCCTTTGGGTGATGAAGAACTCTCAGCTCTGCTCACACCATGCCTGCCTGGAAGCTGTCATGTTCCGGCTTTGCTGATAATGGACTGAACCTCTGAACCTGTAAGCCAGGTTGTCCTTTATAAGACTTGCCTTGGTCATGTTGTCTGTTCACAGCAATAAAATCCTCACTAAGACCAGGACCATAAGCATCAAGAAGTTGAGGACTGTCTCAGGTACCACTTGAGACACTAAACACAACACTCAACACAGAACAGGTGCCTACCAGAAATTTGTTGAATCAAGTTGATCAGTTTGGGGAGAAATAGTGTTATAGTTTGAAGAGGCTACTCAAAAATCTAAGTGTCGAGTCTTCGTAGGTAAGATGATAGAATTAAGCCACATGGCCTGGAAGAGGTGGTTAGGGCCACAGGATCTCTTTATGCCATGGATAAAACTAAGATCCTAGAGGCTTCATACCTTCTTACCTTCCACCTTGGCCATGTAAAGTTATGGTGTATCTCTCCTCTGGAGAGTGACAGTCACAAGGCACCATCTTGAAACAGAGAAAAGCCGTTCCCAGACAGCTGAACCTGCCAGTACGTTGCCATGGGCTTCTCAGTCTCTGCAACTGTGATAAATTAATGTGTGTGTGTGTTGCATGAGAACATACATGCATACAAGCTCACATGTGTGTTCAGGTACACACACTTGTGCACACACCAGAAGCCAAAAGAGAATACTGGTTGTCTTTTTCATCATTATCCGCCTTATTCCCTCGAGGTGAAGTCTCTTAGTGAACCTAGAGCTGGGCTGGTGATCACTGAGCCCCAGAGATCTTCCTGGCTCTGCCCCCAACCTCCCACCACAGAGCTGGGGTTACAGGGATGTGTGCAATCATTTTATGTGGGCTGAGGAGATTCGAACTCAGATCCTCACACTTGTGCACCAAGTGCGCTTACCTTCCCAGCCATCTCTCCAGCTTGAGAGATCAGTCTTTTTACTCTTTACAGAGTACCAGGTCTCCTAATGGTTGTTATAGCAACACAGATAGATAAATTGGTGAAGCACAAAGGATTTGGGGACCAGTGCAAACACGGTGTGGTAGTACAAAGGTGGATGTATGCCATTATAAATTCTTCTAAATGTGTAGAATGTATAATGCCAGGAGGGTACCCTAATGGACTCTGGATGACATTTATGTGTCAATGTAAGGTTGTTCTTTGCAACAAGTCGGTCACCCGGTTGAGGATGTTGCTGATGAAGGAGCTATGCTCACAGGAGGGCTGGGAGGATGTGAGAGATCTCTCTATCTTCAGCTCGGTTTCTCTTTAAATTTCAAATTGCTAAAAACAAACAAACAAAAAAAATTAAAAGTAAAATTCATAACCCTTTTACAGGCAAGGCATCAGGTGCCAGAGAAATCATGAGACACAGAGAGACCGCAACATGATTGGCAACATGGGATGTGTATGCAGCCTGCTGACACAACACTGCTTCCCTAAGAGAAGTGTTGGCTTCCACCGACTGTCTTGGAGCAGAAAACCTGGCTTGGAGAGGGAGTCAAAGCCGTTCAGTGGCCTCCCTCCCCTGATGACCCCCAGTTTACTCTGCCTCACTCACCATCTTGTTAGACTTTCTTCTCAGACACTGCTTACTAAAGGTTAATTCTACATCACAGTGCCCAGACACTAGCCAAAGAGCTGGCCTGGCTTTTCTGAGTCCTGGGTTGTCAGTGAGCTTCAGGAACCATAGACAATTCAAGGGGTCAGAGAAGCTGGGAAACTCAGCTCATATTCTTAGCACCCTTAGTGGTGACTCTCGGTTTTATGTATGTTGAATACACGCTACAGAATTACCAGAGGGAAGATTTAGTGGAGACAGAAAGAAACTGAGCTTCATGAAAAATAATTACTGCCATCAAGTTGATATAATTGCTTGCACTGGTTTGCTGAGGTTGCTCTACAGTTTTATTTGTTGGCGATTTTAAAACTACACCCAGAGAATAAAAGGCCTGTTTTAATTTATTTCCAGGTCACTCCTCTGCTCCAGACTGGGGCTCTAGACCATCAAGCTGTGTGGCTGCTGCTGGGCCTGGCTCTGGGCACAGGGCCAGCCACTGCTCCTTGCCCTTCTTCCCAGAGAAAGAACTAAATTCAGATCTCTACAGGCAGGATTCCACTCCGATTATCTTTCTCTTTGATATATCGTTGCTCTTTGGGACACAATCTAGAGGAGAAATGGACTTTAAAGATTTTGCAAGGAGAAATGGGAGAAACAGAATAGAAAGAAATATTCTTTTAAAGATGTATTTGTATCTACAAGCAAGATTTGTATGCACATTTGTATATAGTACCTATGGTGCATAGATGTCGGTGCTCACAACCCCCAGTTTACTCTGCCCCGCTCGCTGTCTTGTTAGGCTTTCTTCTCCACACTGCTCACTAAAGGATAAAACCATCCTACATCACAGTTTAAGACAGGGTCTTGTGATGTGGTCTAGGGTGGCCTTGAACCAAAGATCTTCCTGCCTTGGGTACCCAAGTGCTGGAGACTAAGCATTGCATCAGTAATCAATCAACATTATCTTTTCTAATCAGTAAATTTACCTAATCATTTTAAGGTTAAATATGTTACTTTGGGATTACATATTGTTATCATGATACAAAATGTGTTGCCCTGAGGTTAAATGAGTTGTTTTGAGGTAAATGAGTTTGTAAAGCTATTAGCACAATATCTGGTGTGTGTGTGTGTGTGTACATACCTTGAATGAGAAATTCATGATCTGTCCCATAGAAAGAGTTGCAGATAAAGTTTAAAATTTAAGGTAACTACTACATCAAGGAAAATAAAAAAAAAATAAATGAAATTAATTTAATAAAACATTTAACCCAACATATTCAAAATATGTTCTTCCACATGTACTCAGTATATAAATTACTAGTGGAATATTTTTGAGTTCTTGTGTTTTTGTTGTTGTTTTGGTACCAAGTCATCAAAATTCAGTATATGTTTTATATCTATACTAATTTTTACTGCAAATATCTCATCTGCATTTAAATTTCGTGAAGCTTATAAATATTTACAGAGATTCATACATTCGGGTTGTTTAAAAAACACTTTAAAGTTCCCCAGTAATAGACTGCTGAAAAGCCATTTTTCTCTAATAATCATATTCACTTCAACAAAACAAAAAATATTCATTTTTTCTAAAGAATAAGTATAACTTTGAAGGAAAAATACTGGCTTCAAATTTTTCTATTCATGTTAAGTAAGTGGGCCATAGCTCCTCAACCAATTTATTTACAACACATGTCATAAATTGAAAATAAATTACAAGTTTGCAAAAATCAACAAAACAGATTTTAAATTTTCTTTTTTGAGACAAAGTCTCACTATGTAGTCCTGGCTGTCCTGGAATTCACTCTGTATAGACCAGGCTGGCCTTGAACTCAGGGATCTGCCTGCCTCTGCTTCCTGAGCATTGGTAATAGGGTGTGTGCACCACCACACCCAGCCATGTTTTCTTTGTTGTGTTCGCTGTCAGTGAGCTGCTGCTTTACTCAAGATATTCTGCATACTGACTCACGCTAGAAACATGCACAATCATCATTAGGGACTTTTATTTTAAAAACTTTCAGTTCTAATGTAAATCTTCATACTTAGATAAGTCACAAATTAGCTTTTTCCGTTCTTGAGATTTTGAGATTTAACCCATTCATATGTAAGTGTGATAGTGGCATATTTTCTCTTTAGTTATTTAACAAGCATTTCTTTGTTCCCAGGCATTGTTATTTATTTATATTTCAATGAACTGGTTAATTAATTTTAAAAGAGAGGTAGCTTTGGCTGGCCTACACTCACTGGCATTGTTATTTATTTATATTTCAATGAACTGGTTAATTAATTTTAAAAGAGAGGTAGCTTTGGCTGGCCTACACTCACTATATATTGACTATCTTTCTTTATCAGTTTCTCAAATGCTGGCATTAAAAATGCATGTCATCATGCCTGACCAAGACAATCTTTAATTACAAGCAATGCCACAATCTTTGTAAAAAATTTTCTACTGTTCACTAATATACACTGACAAAGAACTCAAGATTATTGAATTATTTTTTTTTCAACATTTCCATACATTGGGAATAATTCACACTTGTGTGTACTGAATGAAGAAAATAGCCTACCTCTGACACTTTTCAAGGACTCTTGTTTGGAGAGATAAAATAAAAATATGTTCATAAATGGAATTAGAATCCCAATCATGATTAAAGTCTAGACTTTATTCTAATATATATATGATAGGTGAAATTCTTACATGATTGATATCAAAGATTAAAGTTTTTTTCTATGGGGCAATTTTGACCTTGTATCCTATATATATAGGCATTTCTTTGTGAATTTGGAATTTTAAAAATTAGTCTATTTATTTGTATGAGTGTTTGTCTGCATGTATGTATATGTAACATATGTGCCTTGTGCTCACAAAGGCCAGAAGAGGGCCTTAGATCCCTTGGAACAGGACTTACAGATGGTTGTGAACCACCATGTGAGAGCTGGGAATCCAACCTGATCCTCTGTAGGAACAAATAGTTTTAACTCCTGAGATATTTCTCTAGCCCCTAAATTTGAAAATTTTGAAGTTAAATGTACAGAAAAATTAATTGGATTTTACCTTTTATACTCTACAACTCATCTAAGTTAAAGAAAATATTTAAGTGGTGGAGAAGCTGAGATTCTAATATCCCAGTGTAAAAGAGCAGAAGTTATTTTCTATTTCTTTTCCCCTTTTGCCTTCTTGGACCTAGCTAGTTGATGGAACCCACCCACACCTGAGAACAGACATCCCGAATCAACCTCCTCACTCACTTACCAGCCCTGAGAAACAACATCATGGCTCCAAAAGTACTGCTTTGTCAATGTACCAGCAAGTTTTGTCAACTTGACACAAACCTAGACATAACTTGGAAAAAGAATCTCGGTTGAAAAGAATGCCTCTATCAGACAGACCTCTAAGTAAGCCTGAGTGCATTTTCTTAATTAGTGATTGATGGGAGAAAGCCCAGTCCATGTGGGTGGTGCCTACCAGGGTGGGTGGTCCTGGAAGGAACAAGTACAGGAACTGAACCTAAACACAAGAAACAAGCCAGTAAGTTGGGTCTTCTGTGGCCTCTGCTTCAGTTCCTGCCCTGGGTTCCTGCCCAGCTTGAGTTCCTGCCTAAGCTTCCCTCAGTAACAGACTATGACCCAGGATATGTAAGCCAAATAAACCTTTTCCTTCCCAAGTTGCTCTGGGTCCTGGTGTTTATCACAGCAATAGAAATCTAATTAACACTGCAGCTATCTAAGTACCCCGTAGTCCAGTTACTTATCAGCAAACTAACCATCACAATACTCCATTTCCCAAGGTTTTTCTCTGTTCTTGTTCTTAAATTCCATAGCCAGATGCTTGGAATGAGCCTGGTTTGATTCATTTTCATGGGTATTTTAATGGAGACCAGTTGTCTTAGTTAGGGTATCAATGCTGTGAAGAGATACCATGACCAATGTAACTCTTAGAAGGGGACAACATTTAATTGGGGCTGTCTTACAGGTTCAGAGGTTCAGTCCACTATCATCAAGGCATGGGCATGGCAGCATCTAGGCAGGCATGGTGCAGGAAGAGCTGAGAGCTTTACATCTTCATCTGAAGGTTGCTAAGTGAAGCCTGGCTTCCAGGAAGCTAGGATGAGGGTCTTTAAGCCCATGCTCACCGTGACACACCTACTCCAAAAAAGACACATTTTCTAATAGTGACAATCCCTGGGCCAAGCATAGTAACAGCCACACCAGTGGTTTAGATATTTGTATTTATCAATTCTAAGAAAAGCTCCTGAAGATTTCCTTTGATGATTTCTTCACTCTGTCTTCTTTCTGAAACTCCTATTGTCTGGGCAGTTGGTCTCACAGCTTGATCTCTAGCTTCACACAATATGAATGTATTTTTTTTAGCTGGGTGTGGTATGTGTGTGTACCTTTCGTTCTAGCACTTGGGAGGAAGAGGCAGGAAGTTTGAGAACTCCAGGCCAGGGATACATATATAGTAAAACCCTGTCTCTAAAAGAAAAAAAAAAGGTTTTAGTATATACATATATATATTATACATATACACATGCACACACACACACACATATACATATTATACATACACAAACACGTATTTCCTTTTTGTTTCTGCTTTTTGGCTCTCCTATCCAACAGATTTCTTTTCCTTAGCTTTCTAATCCCTCGGTTGAGTCTTTCATTTCCGCTGTCATGGTCATACGTCACAGGGGTTTGATCTTGTTTTACGAACTCCTGATTCTGCTTCCCAGTTCCTATGAGGAGACTACGGACAATTTTCTACGTGTCTCTGTGTCTCTTCCTTGCTCCTTCCCGTCTCCTTGTTGTGGACTGTGGCACTAGAGGCTATCACCACTGCCTGGTGATCCTTTGCTGTCAGCGTATCTAGAAAAGAGGGTTTCTAACCATTGCTGTGGCTTGCACACATTCCTCAAGCTTCACACGTGTTGACAAACAAGAAAGCCTTCCCTTCATGTCAGTGCTGCGCTCACAGATATGCCAGCCTCTGGCTCCATGAGCTCAGCAGTTTTGTGTTGTTTTGTTTTTAAGTAATCTTTCCAGCCTATGGTATGAGCTCACCTCAGCAGAAAAGAATAGTTAACTAGACGCTCAGGAAACAAGGCCTTCATCAATGGTGTTTTCCTTCGCAAGGCCACTTGGCTAGAGCACTCAGCAACATGTTCTCATATTTTCTCTTGGGCTGTTCCATTGCCTTTGGAGAGCACTGTTCATCTCCTGCTTCAGTGATATCCCTGTGGGCTTTCCTGGACTCGAGGAGCTGGGTGAAGAGGAAAGTCAGGAAATCCAACCTGTGCTTTGCCAGCTTTCAGTGTGTTGCTACGCTCTGCCCTTCACCTCCCTGGTGTTTCTATGCTGCAGACTTGCTTCTCTTATTTATTGGGGATCAGACTCTAGTCTTCAACAGAAGGCAGTACTTCTGTGTGGAGCTAGGGACCAAGCTGAGGTCCATCCATTTATCACACAACGTTTATACACACACACACACACACACACACACACACACACACACACCTTCATTCCCATCCCCTTCCCCCCCTTCTACACTTGCAGAGGAATCTAGTGTTTCCAAGTCTTCATCATTCCGAGTACCCTGAGCATCCTTCAGTATAAAGCCAGGCTACCCTTGGTTTCTCCAGTGACCATCTTCAAGCTCAGCTTTTTCAGGGTCGCTATTCTATCTGCTCTCCCACCTCTGGGGTGCTGTTGATATCTCTGCTCCCACTCTCTGTCCTCATGCCACTATGCCTTTAATTTTTTTCTTTCTGTTTGTTATTTGTAAAGATTTGTTTATTTTCTGTGTATGGGTGTTTTGCCTGAATGAATGTCAGTGAACCTTGGGCCTGCACCCTCTGAGACAAGAAGAAGACAGTGGAGTCTCTAGAGCTAAGGTTATCACTGATTGTGAGCCACCACGAGAGAGAGCTGGGAACCCACCCCAGGTCCTCCCCAAGAACAATAAGTACTCTTAAGGGCTGAGCCATCTCTCCAGCCCTTGTATTTCTTTTTCATTTTTAAGTAAGATTTTGAGATGGAGAGAAGATTAATACATATATTCAACACATCATTTTAATCCGATGTCCTGATCATATTTCATTTTAAACATATTTCAACAAACACTTCTAAATAGCAATCTGCTCTGTTGCATTTAAAATAACATTTGGTTAGCAAGGCCATATTTCACAATCTTTATAAACTGTTATTTTTATGGCAGGCAAGGTGACCTTTGAGGTGACAGAGACAATTTGTTATCAGGAAAAACAGGGTATGAGCGTATTACAAAATCTCAGGTTTGGGTCTTTTTAAAGATCTTCATTTCCACCAAATATTAAAGGTTTGCTATTTGGATGAAGAAATCACTCTCAGAAACACAACTGGGAAAAGTCTGGTGGCTGTCTGTTGGGGTCAAGGCATTGGTTCTCCAGCAGGATTGGATTTATCACCAATTGCTTTAGGAACAAGAGAATGAATCACCCAGAGGACAGACTGCGTGTGTGTGTGTGTGTGTGTGTGTGTGTGTGTGTGTGTGTGTGAGAGAGAGAGAGAGAGAGAGAGAGAGAGAGAGTTGCACACACACACACACACACACACACACACACACACACACACACACACGGTTCTGAAACCTCATACGTAAACCCAACCACTGAGCAACACCCCAACCCTTGCCAGGAGCCTGTTGGACCAAGTTTTCTTGCTTCTAAAGAGAGAGGCAAGCATATGAAAAGAGACATCTGTTGGAGCCCTGGATACTGTTGTTTCTGAACGTCCTGCCCAGGGCTGTGGCAGCCATCTGGCAGGCGCTCTTAGGTTCCCAACAAAAATGCAACAGCCAAGGAAAAGAATGAAAAAAAAAAAAACAAACGTAGTTTCCTGATGACTTTATCGAGCCTCGGACTGGGCTGAACTTGTGCTTTGCCTTGCTGTGAACTCCGGTTATGGATGGTGATGTATGTATTGTTTCTGAGCCAACTCAAGCCAGGAGTTCTCCATTGTTTGCAAGGGAAAGCGTCCCAGCTCCGCGTGCTGCCAAAGTCCAAGCCACATTCCTAGGCCGGAATGCATTCGTTTCTCAAAAAAGTATGCAGAACTGCTGATTTATGGTCCCTTCAGATCATGCAAATAGGTTCAAGAAGAATGTGTTAATATCTGTGCAGATGAGGAATAAGCACGTGACTTGCTCTCAGTGGGGCCTGAAGGTTACTGTTCTGTAGGTATTTATTTATTTCATTGTTCGGCATCTGCCTTTCCATCAGACAAGATTCCATCACATTTCCTCCATTCTCTTGAACCTTAGAGCTTAGAAAATAAGGCGGGAAAGGGAAAGAGATGGACTAGAATTTCATCAGTAATTAGAATGAATGAATGATACCTATTGTTAATTGCTTGTATCGGTTTTACTATTGTTTTGAGATTATCCTTTTGATGGGATTTTCTTTTCTGAAGATGATTCCAAAAACCATTCATTGAATTCCAAGGCCATAAATTATTCCCTAAGAGAGAGGGAGAGGGAAACAACAACAACAACAAGAAGAAAACGTTTCTTATAATGTGCCAGGTTTGGCAGAAAATACCCAATCCAGGGTTGATGTATGATGGGCCAAAAAAACTAGGTGAACAGATGTTTTAAATTAGGTGTCCTGCCACACGATGGCAGGCATCGAGGGTTGAGTAGATTCAAAGCCTGGTCTGACCACTGATTAGGTGGGTAGCTGTGAATAAGCTACCTAAACACTTTGTCCCTCAAGCTTACTCACCTGTGAGAAGGTAATGGCGATGCCTTTCTCACAAGTCCTTGAGGAGATGAAGAAGGCTGAAAGCGTTTCTCCCATCCCGGCAGCAGCCACTCAGACCGTCTCCTCCTGCTCTCTTGGCCTCACTCTGAGCCTGGAAAGTACTCCTGTCTACTTCTATTTTGATCTGCCTGTCCTTCCACTGTAGGAGCTCTCAACTTCCACCTTGGGATTTCTTTGTTCTGATAATGTCTTTCTGTTCCATGATTCTCCAAAGCTCTCCTGTCACTCAAGCAAGCCTAGACAAAGGGACTGGGAGAAGGTGGGCCTTTTCTTAATTCTAGTTATTTGGATGGAATGTGTTGGGTTGGGAGTCCTTGAAGGGCCAAGAACTCCTCTTTGCAAAGGATATCTCTAAGCTGTGAATACAGAAGGACACAGGGAGATAAGACACACAGGAAATAGGGAACTTGTGAAGAGGGGAAAGAGAAGACTCTGAGAACACTTAAGAGAGTTTTAAACTTCTAGTAGACCATATGAGCGGAATAGGGACATGTCCATGCAGTGGACAGGGGAAAATGAGTATGTGACCAGCTTCTTGTCACTGTAATAAATGCCTTGGATAAATCAAGTTAAAGGGAAGAAAGGTTTCTTTTGGCTCACAGTTCCTGAGGCACACAGTCCATGGTCATTGCCCCTATTGCTTGAGACCTATGGTAAGACAGAATGGCATGGCAGAAGTATATGGCAGAGGAAACCTGTTTGCTTCTTGCTGGCCAGGCAATGAGGAGAGGGCAGAGGTCACAGAACCCTTTGGAGAAATGCTCCCATAGACCTAACGTCATCCACCAGGCTCCACCTCCTAAAGGCATCAAACCACCACACCCTGGCAACTCAGCCCTTTTCATAGTGTTTTGGGGGCATTTACAGTTCAATAGAAGGGGAGGAGAGAGCAAAGCCACTATGTCATTTCCTTCCCATAATATGACACAGTCGACAAACACTGTGGATAAAGCTGACATGGTCACTTGATCTTTATCCTTCCCCATCGATCTGCTCACTGCTGGACCCTGTGTCAACAGGGATTCTCACCCTTGCTGTTTGACTGGAGTTGCTGAGGTTGCTGACAATTTCCCATCACTTTGTGGGAATATCCTTCTTGTACAGCTACACACAGCATGCAGGCTGATGACCACAGCTATAGAACTGCAGTGAACATACCTCTTTCCAGGGATGTCTTGCTTTCTTCCTGCCAGTGAGAATGCAGAAGACCCAGTTACCTTCAAGGGCTCACCCAGTGGCCACCTCCTAAACAAAGTGGGGGTAGGGGGGAGATATATGAAGAAGTATAGCGGAACATAGCTTTTCATAGTCTCTCTTGGAACCCTCCTATCTCAGGGTGAGGTCATCACATAGCGACTGCTTTGGGTGGACTGAGCACTCCAAGGCACTAACCTCAAGCTGGGCGTCTGTTCTCTCATAAATGTCAAAACTGCTTCCTCCACTTCTAACAAGGGCAGCCAGCAGACTCCAGTACATGGTGCAGAGTGCACCAGGTCTTCAGTTCATCAGGGGATATGGCTGTTTTGGGAGATCTGCCAGTTACTTCCTAAAGATGTGCTATGGTGACTCATGACCAGCTTCCAGGAGAGAATAATCCAGAATCTATTGCCAGCAGTTAACAATAGCTGTAACACTGTCTCCTAGAAATGATGGACGTCACTACCTCCAGGGGAAAAGGAGGTGGTCCGCCCAGCTGCATCCTAGAGGAGTCTCCCTTCCTCTCAGGTGGTCAGCAGAGCAAGCGGGATGGGCTGAGGTGTGGGTGAAAGGTTTCTGATTGTTTCACAATCAGAGAGCCTGTAAGTGTGTTGTCTCTGTGGCCTTCTGAGCCTTGGGGCCCTAGGGTAGTGAAATGAGGCTGTAGTGTTTATGCCATCCTTAAGTCTCTTTAGAGCCCAGAAACTTCCTAATGCAGAGACCCTGCCATACCCCAGAAGTGTTCCTGTCTCAGAAGCATAAAATAAACTTGGAAATTAAACCTATAGAGCCCTAAGCAGAGGGGTGATTCTTCTAGCCTTTTCTCTATCAGCGGTAGTCACCATTGGCCTCATGTCCTGGCCATTGCTGGCTTAACTTGTCTTATTCCCCTATTCACACCTGATGGTCAGAAACGTGGCAGATATTTGGATTTCTAGGAGAGAGGGTTCCACTAAGGCATCTCCTTAAAAAGCCTTCTTGTCCTGGGCATCTCACAAGATATGGTGCCTTAAAGAACAAGGAGTGGAAGGATGGAGCAGAGAGCCACCAGTAGCCAGGCAGGATGTGATGTGGTGGGCTTTAACCTCTTCAAAGGGCTCCTCGGTCATTTCTGACTCTCCTAGCTCCACCGAATGCCCCTGTTTCATACTCAGTCGGACCAGGATGGAATTCATGTTCCGTGCAAACCTGCCCTGCCTTCCTCGCTCTCTACTTCAATGCCACCATAAGCACCCTCTCTGCCCTCCCTAGCATCTGGTCTACTCTTAGTCTGATAGGGGCCAGATATTTCCACATCTTCTCCCAAATGCCTGGGGAATATGCATATGGTGTGGTATGAAAAATTCAGACTATACCCTCTGGACTTCAGATCCTGGGCATGGGATAAACTGTACAGCAGTGGAGATTAGGCATCCTGGATGTTCTTTTAAAATGGGAAGCAGGATCTTAGCATGTAGATCAGGCTAGCTGTTAGGGTTGGTCAAGTGCTTCTATGTATTCAAATGCTAAATTCTGTACCCCAAGAGCTGGTTAGAGAATTCTCACATACTCCGGTTTTTGTTGTGCAAACCTTGCTCTTCAGGTTAATTGTTCAATAAAAGACTAAAGCCTGTGATTGGGCAGTAGAGAGAGAGAAAGGCGGGTCTTGAGGATTGAGTGTGGAGTGGGGTCTCAGAGAGAACAGTGAGGAGAAAGGAGATAAGAGAAGACAAAGAGAGGAAGAGGCAGCCATGAGAGGAGATGGACCATAAGCACGTGACCAGGAGAAAGAGCAAGTGATAAGGGACATATGGCTGAGATGTAACTTAGAATAGCTCCAAAGCTGCCCAATCTAGGCTTGCAACTTGTAAATAAATACCAGGATATTCTTATATACGGGATAGATAGGATATATAATTCCTACTACAGTTTGCCTCAAAGCCACAGAGATCTACCTGTCTCTGTCTCCTGATCACTGGGATCAAAGGTATCCACCACCACTCCCACCCTCTTATGGCTGTTGTGGAGTGACCCTATTGGCTCCCGGTTTTGCTTTTTCCAGCTTCCCCCATTGACCTAGTGAGATCTAATAATTACACAATAGGTAAACTCCTTTTCTTCTTTGAGATCCAGTATTGGGAGTTCATTGTTTGCAAGGAAATACTGATCCTCCCCTCTCCAGTTCCCCACGACAGTGAGCTGGGGGTCATTTCCAATAGTCCCTGTGACACATCACTGTCCCCAAGGCCCAGTAGCTATGCCTGACCTCTCTCCCCACTACCACCCCAAACAGGCCCAGATTAAGTTCATTCATAATTCCTGCTGTTCTATAGGCAGGTCTTTCAGCCAGAAGTTCATCATCAGGACCATCTGCTTTGGTCAAACTTCCAAGTCCAGGAGCAGACTACCGTTCAGTTTCCTTGGTAGAGAAGGAGATGGAGAAAACCAGAGAGCAGAAAGGTGCCAAGGGAGTCTGAGAGGAGAGGGACAGGAGAGAGAGGTAGGTGAGTGACACCGGCGTGGCTCAGGCCCTCCTGCTGCAGCCTCGAGTCTGCCTGCCATGCCAGCTTCTCTGCCGGTGTCACTGGTCCTTGCTCTCTATGCTCACATCAACGAAAACATATTAATTGCCCTTTAAATGGAAATAAATTAACTTAAGAAGATGCAGTTTTATCTTGCTTTTATGGCAGCCAAGTTCCCCCGAGGATGTGTTAATTGATTTTAAATCCAAATCAGCCTAATGCACTTGGGCACTCTGCCCAGTGGGAGTGAGCATTGGCTCCTGGAAAGGAAACGGCTCTATGCCAACTGATTTTACACATTTTTATCACTGCGGATGAGGTAAGCACAACCACGGGTGGGGAAGGTCTGGCAGCACCAGGTCCTCTATGCAGATAGTAAGTATTTATTGAGCTTCTACTTTATCCGAGCACTGTGCAAAGCGCTGCTGTGCAAGGATTGGCAACTCAGCTTTGGCCCTGAGCACTCTAAAATGCCTACCAGGGACTTTCTAAAGTGTCGCTGCCCAGCCAGTCCTCCCTGACTCGATCTCACTGGAGCTGGCTTTCCTAGTTGTCCAGGCCTACAGGAACCAGATAGTGGGATATCGATGTGCTTCATGGAAACACTAGGAGACGAAGTGAGGACAGCTACCCAGGGGCCAGCTTTGCTGGACTGGCATTCTTCCACTTTTCCAAGCTGTTCCTCCATGACGACACGGGAGCTGCATGGGAGGAAGAGGGCTGAGAGTCTGTGGAGGTGGTTCTAGTAGCTTGGCATCCTCATCCAGTATTGCCAGATTTAGCAAATGAAAGATACAAGATACTTCAATGAATTTGTATTTTAAATAAATGGCACTTGTTTTCAGTGTATGTCCCCATTCAACAGCTGGGGCATGCTTATACTTATAGCTACTTAACTGAGTGTCTGTACTTTACCTGGCAACTCATCTACTCCAGAGAGATACCCCGGACCCCAGTGGCTCCCACCCCTGATCTGAAGCAGCATCTACCCAATAGGAGTGCCGAAGCAGCAGGGAGGGCCTGAAGAGCATCCCAGAGGAGTCTGCCCACAGCCGTGCTCCCCGGAAATGAGATCTAGTTCCACCACCTGCCTCGGTGCATATATATATATATATATATATATATATATATATATATATATATAGGCTATTTGAGACAGGGTTTTGAGACAGGGTTTCTCTGTGTAGCCCTGGCTGTCCTGGAACTCACTTTGTAGACCAGGCTGGCCTCAAACTCAGAAATCTGCCTACCTCTGCCTCCCAAGTGCTGGTATCAAAGGCGTGTGCCACACCACACGCCTGGCTAATTATATTTCTTTTGTGACAGAAGAAACTAAAATATGGCCTTATTTTGGCTCACGGTTTGAGGAGAGAATCTATCAAGTCAGGGAGTAGTGGTGGTAGGAGTGGGAGGTGGCTGTGTCTAGTCAGGCAGCAGGGGGACATGACTGGATGCTGGTACTCAGTTGGATTTCCTGTGATTCTTCTGTGGATTCAGCCTAACTACCCTAGCTCATGTATGGAGTCACTTACACCCAGAGCAGATCTTCCCCAGCTAAACCTCTCTAGACATCCTCAGACATGTGTCTCCCAGAGGTGTGTCTCCAAGGTAACTCCAAACCAACTCAGCTGAGTTGACAATGAAGATTAACCACCACAGCTGGGCACTAATGTGGAGCATCCTAAGGAGAATGCACATAAAAAAAGACACAGTCCCACCCAGAGGGACACAGAGGGACGCAGAGGGAATCCAGAGGGACCCAGAGGGCAGCAAAGGAGAAGTTAAGTCAAAACAAATCATCTTGATACAAGGTTAGATGGTCAGGGAACACAGAGAGAGAAAGGCTGATTTGTTTTGGTGGGTGGAAGTCTTGCAGGTGTCCCAAAAGAGGTACTATTACCCATCAACAAGATTCCTGACATGTATGTAAAATAGTCTCCCCACAGCACTAGCGCATATCTGAGACCCTTCAAATTATGGCTGTCATGACAAAGCTCCCAGCAGCCCCAGCAACCCAGTTGCAATTGACTTCCCAGATGAAACGTTTGTGCTATCCATGAGCCAGAAGGGAGCCTCAAACTGTAATAGAAACATCTCAGCAAGGGCATGCCAGGTAAATACTCTATTTATCCCATCATGCAAGGGGGCTTGCGTGCTTAGAGATGTAGCGAGACGCCAGGGCTTGTGGCGAGCATAGACTGGAATAGCCACCTCGAAGGTCTATCAGGAGCAGGGTAAGGGGAGCTTGGCATCTCAGGGCACTCTCGCTTCTCTCTGAAAGCTGGGACGCCTGTTCTTGCTGGAGGCAGGCTTCCTGCCAAGGGCCTGCCTGAGCACAGTGGCTTGCTCCTGACACTTGGTAGACACTGAGCTAATAGGGAACACCAATCACGCTCTTGGTCAAGATTTAGCCACCTGAATTTTGAACAGATAACATTTCAGAGCCTGCTTTATGCTTGCCTACTCTGAATGAGGACAAAGAAAGACTTCCCATTCATTGTTTCTTCCTTAACAAGGGCGAGTGGGCACTTTCCAGAATGCAAACATTCACAGAGTCGTATCTGAGCCCAGCCCTGATAACACCCCGAAGGTGGCTGGAGAAGAAAGCCTTGCTTGGATTGCTTGTTTGCTGAGCAAGACTCTAAGAGAACCTTCTCTGGGGACTGGTTGCGGGGGGGGGGGGGGGGGGCGTTGGCTTGTGAGAGTGCCATTGGAATGACTCCAGAGTCAGAAATGGTACCCAGAGACGCCTAGTGTTGAGCGAGGGCCCTGGAGACAGAATAGTTGATGGTTAATTAATGCTCTCCAGCAAGTCGGACAGACAGTTCCAGCTGCCCCACCCCCACCCCCACCCCCATGCTGGTCTATTAACAGCGTTGGGCTCCTCTTGCAGGCTGGGGCACAGTGAGGAGCTGTCAAGAAGTGTTTTTGAGAAATTAAAGTGACATCTCTAAATGGGTACACACACCAGGAGCAGGCCAGCCTGCCTTGCTCCTCCTCAGCCTGCCTTGCTCCTCCTCCTCCTCCTCCTCCTCCTCCTCCTCCGGCTCTGAGGGAGTAATGCCTAACAGCATGCCTGTATTTCTGCAGGAATTTGATTAAAGCTGGCTGCCAGACAGAGCTAGCCTGCGTGTGTGGCCACTTCAAGCCAGGCAGAAGGCCCTCCTGGGTCCACTGCACTGTGGAATCTGACCCTAGACCCTCTGGATCCTGGAAGAAAAGAGGCGATACCACGGGGGAGCTAAAGCCTGAGCTTTTACCTCCTCCTCCTCCAAGGGGCTCTACCGGACTCCCCTAGTCTTTTTCCTGCCTGCCTGCCTGCCCTCCTGAGTGCTATCCCAGGTTTTGAGCCAACTGCCCTTACAATAGCTTCATGTTTTCACCTTCTCCAGGCCTCTGTCACTACATCTAGCCAGCCATAGCTGTGTGTAAAGTGACATTGTTTTCATCAGACACTGTTGTCCACTGCAAGGGCCCAACATGCCACCCCTCCCCCTCCCCCCACTTCTCTCCTACTAGGAGGGTTCACTGGAAGCCACAGGAAGGGGTGTGGCCGCTGTGGTTACCCAGCTGAGAGCTGGATTGGGGCAAATCAGGAAGTCCAGGCTCCCTTCCAAAGCAAATTGGAAAGATCCACAGCAGCCAGGGCATTGGATAAACAATTGTCCCCAAATGCAGGGGACAGCCAAGGAGGTTTCAGTTCTATGAAAAGTTAAAACTTTAGTTCTGAAGTACAATCCTACCAATGAGGACAGAGCCATTTTTATTAGTTCTTATCATGTATGGGAAAAACCAAAGTTAGAGATGGAGCAGTGTAAGAAGCAAAGCCCCCCTCTGTCTCCCTGACCTGCAGTCCCACTTATCAGAGGTAAAGTGTGAGCAGTGTCCGGGATCAGTGAGGGCTCAAACAGTGAAGCTGCACAGGTTTGGAATGGTGTGTGTGTGTGTGTGTGTGTGTGTGTTCCTGTGCATGTGCACACTCGAGCACTCACCTGTTGCACACTCATACACGTGTGAGGGTAAGCCTGTGCCATAGTCTATGAGCATAGGCTCATCTATTAACCACCTGGGCTCCTATTCTGGCCCCCTTCCTTCCGAATGCTAAGTCCAACAGTTTATTCAACTTTTGTTTCCAAACTGTACCATTTGTACATTATGAATAATAGTGGAAACTGCCTATCTCTCTGTGCAGATGTTTTCCAGTTCATAGGACATCTGTAAACTCACACATGTGTTCTGTGTACACATGTCCCTCAGCCCACCTCCTTCCAGAAGTAAAGATGTCTGCTCTAAGCCTCCAGCATATGAACCACTGTGAGGTTTGTGATGCACGCTGTAGCCCTCTAGGGTGTATTATCCCCGAAAGAGATAAACAGTGTCCAGACTTGTCTAAGGGTCTAGAAGCAGTAAGCAGCAGGGCTGGGTGGAAATGCCAGCTGCAATGCTTCCTGGGAACCAGGAGATCAGATCAGCAGGGAGCGCTGAGCTCATGCAGCTGGGCAGAGGAGGCTCCCAGAGACCCTCACGCCTCCCTTCCTCCTTATGATTGTGAGTTGGCCACAGGGACAGGTTTCAGGAACCATAAGTGTAGTGAAGAGGCTCTGCCCCTCTCCTCCCCCTTGAGAAGCCTCAGTCTCAATCCATCTGTTTGACAATTGTCCTTAAATACTGTGTCATCACTTTTACTGGAGACGAAGACTGATGCCGCCATACACAGTGTAGAAAAATACAGATAAGCAGAAAATAAAACCCAACAGCTGGTAGAAATGTTCTTAGAGTTTCCTCAAGTAAAGTTAGCGCTAACTAAACCTTGAGCTGGGGACTGCTCTCAGGTGCTAGCTTTGGGCAACAGCTTTAGACCACCAGGTATAGGATACTCATCCAAATTCAAGGGCTATTGGTTTCAGTGCTATTTAACCTGCATATGACTTGTGTCAATAGACAACAGTGGGACTTCATCATTTTAAAGGCTGCTGCTTAATTTAAAAATCAAGTTGAGACACTCTATCCTTTGGGTGGAATCCAACGATGTTCTCAGAAACATCAGCTTGGCCCCTGAGTCTGAAAACATCTCTGTCTCCCTTCTCTTTAATGTTATTATCAGTGGATTCTGCTATCAAGAAGATAAGTTTGCTCTAGGATTTCAGCAACTGCCACCAGGCATCACAGAAGCCGCAGGCCGCAGGGCGGTAGAAAGACACAGGCAGATAGGCTGCAGCTACAGTGCCAGGCATTGAGTGTCAGAGTGGCCATGTGTGCTTGGGCAGTGGGAGTGGCCAGGAGACACTGGAGTCACTTAGGGGAAAAAGAACCCGAGGAAGGCTGAGGACTCTGCTGGGCCTCGGGGTGGTTGGTGGCCTGTTCAGTAGCAAAGCAATGGCTGAAGAAGAGGCTTGGCAAGCAGAGAGTTGCAGCTGGGCACTGAGCTGAGGTCTCAGTGGTGTGGATAGTGAGGGTGGAAGTTTACAGAAGCCTCAGATGTGGCAGGAGGAAGGGGTCTGAGTCAGCACGTGCAGGAGGGGTGTGCTGTTCCAGGGTCCATCCGGGGAATTGGTTTTATGGATCCTAAAGTAGTGCTGATTTATTCTTTACAGACAGAAGGGCACGGCCTCACAGCACCCAGTGGTAAGTGCTGGCCTCTGAGAAGCTTATAGAGGAACCTTGAGAGATGGGGAGTGGGGAAGTCTCCTTTAGGGATTCTCTGGAAAGTTTTCATGTTTCTCAAGAAGTGTTGGTCTCCAGCCATATTCACACACACACACACACACACACACACACACACACACACACACACGAGAGAGAGAGAGAGAGAGAGAGAGACAGAGACAGAGACAGAGACAGAGACAGAGAGAGAGACAGAGAGGTTACTGGTTTACTGTTCCTTCCCAAGAGTTTGAATATGGGACTGTGGGACATGAGAAGATACTTGTTGGGTGACAAGGACACTGGAACAGAAAATAACAACACAGAACAAGGAAATGAATAAGTAAGCTCTAACTTGTTTTCAAAAGATTTTCTTCTTTCCAACCAGAGGACCAAGAAAATAGGCAGGCCAGTGCCTGCTTTGCTACTAACTATCTGGGGTTTTCTTGGATGGATCTTAACCATCTTGGATCTGTTGAGTTGAGGAAAGCTCTCAGTACCCTAGCAATCCCAAGGTCTCCAAATCTGCCACAGGGAGATGGTTGGGCTGGCCTTCATTTCCCTACATGCTGCCCTCACCCTCTGCCACTTAAGAAGGGAGCCAGGAAGTCCTGGAAACAGCTGACCCTGCACTATGTGGTGGCCTCAGAGCAGCTGGACCCTGGCTGTGAACTGCTCAACTTTCTGGGGCTAGGAGGTGGTGAAGGATCTCCACAGGGACAGACCTACTGAGGGAAGGGGACAGCCAGTGACCCGGCAGTGCCTTTGTCTTGGCATCTATGGCTGGAACAGAACCCACTCTGTTCTGGCTGTTAGAGGGCAAGGTGGTAATGGACGGGGAGAGAGAGGGCAGTGGTATTGATTTTTTAGTAAGCAAGGGAAGAGAAGAGAAGAGGAGAGAAGAGAAGACAAGAGAGAGAGAGAGGAAAGCCGAGGACCAGGCAACCTCTCTTGTCTCTGCTTATGTCTGAGATCTCTAAAGTCATATTTATTCCCAGAACATTCAGAAGACAGATATGTGGGAGATGTGTGGGTTCTGCTGTGACCAGGCACCAGTCACAGGGCAGGGCCCAGGTTTTCAGATGTGCCACACTCACAGGTTTAGGACTCTAAGACTCATCAATACCCTGCTAGTCTCCCTGGCCACTCGCCTGCCCAGTCTTAGAAAGCAGAGAAAAGGCAGCTTTGAGCCCAAAAGTGTGTGGCTATGAGGACCTCTGCTGATGTAGTTGATTAATCTTCTCTAATCTCCCTGGGGTGGCAGGGGGTTCCTCGCTATCTGCCCCAATGCTCTGTATTCTTGAATGAAAAATACACACACACAGCCTTATATAATATGCCTTATATCAATGGCTGGGCCACTCCCAAACTTCCACATTGCTAATGCCTCCTCTCCAATACTCCTGAATTATTACTTACTAATATCTATATTCCATCCTTGCTACCCTAGACCCAGTTGGGTGAGGAAGGGGGCCCCTGGGGCCTCTCTTCCTGGCTCTGACATGATTGTACACTTTTTCTCTTCTGCAGCTCTCAAGCCTGATCCTCCTGCTTCCCTGGCATGGCAGTATTAAATCCTCTTCTTGTGGTCCCCCTCCCCCCATGCAGGCTCCAGGCTGGGAGTTCAGACCTGATGCCCCTGAAGGTGTGCCACAGGAAGCCACATACAGCGTGGCCCTCTAGCTAGGCTGGCTCCTTTTGTTATGCAACTATCGCTGCCCACCTCCAAGTCTCTGCTGCCGGCCAGAGCTGCCCAGATGTTCCAGGAAGAAGACGGCGGCGGCTCCACATGGTCTCCAAGATGGAGCCAGGGGCCCAGGGAACGGGATGGCGGGGTGGACGGAAAGCTCTGCTCTAACCTAAGACTCTAAGCATTAAACCTAAGGGCCTTGAACAGAAACATGTCCTGGCTTCCATTATTTCTCTCGACCGTTCAGTCCTATCCAGCTCCGGCCACCCACTCAGGAACCCAGATAGCGTAAGCCACTGGCGGTCTTACAGAATCCCACACTTCTTCCTTGGGTTTCCTTGCCCAGGAAATCTAAAGTCCCGTCTCTGTCTCCCTGCCCAGCCATTGGTGGCCAGCAACTCTATCTACCAATTAGAACCAACTGGGGGGGGGGGGCAGGGACCCGCAGCATCTTACATGAGGCATTCTCAAGCAATTTGGGAACCCATAATGCAAGCATTAAATCAAATCCACAACGAACCTCAGCAGTTTAGCTGCTGTGCTGGATATGATCTGAGTGGCCTTCATGATTGGTGCAGTGAAGGATGAAGAGGGTGGTGAGTCGATCCATTATTTGCAGAGGTGGGACCTGTAGAAAGTTGTTAGGAGTGATAAGATCATGGGTGGGGCCTGACTACAAATCCTACTGGCTTTATAAGAGGAGAAACAGAGACCACATATGCACAGACAAGTACACACTGCTATCATGCGATATTCTGGGCTGCATTGGTATTCCTTCACCAAGAAAACAGTCATAGATGAGGCCCCCAGACCTTCTGTTTTGGCTATAGCTATGGCCACAATAAACCCCTTTCCCATATAAAGTATCCTGCTTCAAATTTAAAATAAAAACCCTTCTCCATAAAGTAGTCTGCTTATGAAGGCATATTTTGTTACAGTAGCAAAACAATGAACTAATTTCAAATACTGGCCCAAGGATTTCCCATTTTTCCAGAACTCAAGAATACAAGCGGTGATTGAGTATGGTATGAAACTCTGGTTCTCTTGGGATGCTCCCTCCTCTGTCCAAACCCGATACCTGATATAAAATATGAAGATCTCTCTCTCTCTCTCTCTCTCTCTCTCTCTCTCTCTCTTTCACACACACACACACACACACACACACACACATACATACACACACACATCTGTTGGAGTTACTTGTAGGTAGGTGGGGTCATGGGTCATTTCTTCCTGGGAAATGTTCTATTCTCCAAATGAGGACCATGTTGACTTCAGCTCTAGATAATGGTGCCCCAGTGCACTGTAAAAGCTTAGACAGTAAAGAGGAAAGTGCTTAACTTAAAGACTCAGGCAAATAAGTCCTCCAATACCAAGTGGCCAGTCCTGTGGTCATGTGCTTACAGGTAACATTAAATGACTGAGAAGGCTGTGTATTTAGGAGAGAGAGAGAAAGAGAGAGAGAGAGAGAGAGAGAGAGAGAGAAGGAAGAAGAAGAAGAAGAAGAAGGAGGAGGAGGAGGAGGAGGAGGAGGAGGAGGAGGAGAAGAAGAAGAAGAAGAAGAAGAAGAAGAAGAAGAAGAAGAAGAAGAAGAACAAGAACAAGAACAAGAAGAAGAACAAGAAGAAGAACAAGAAGAAGAACAAGAAGAACAAGAAGAAGAACAAGAACAAGAAGAACAAGAACAAGAAGAAGAAGAAGAAGAAGAAATAAGAAAAGAGGCCATAGATTAGAGAATGAGCAAGGAGGTGCATGAGATATTAGAAGGAAAAAAGAGAAGAGAAATAAAGTAATTACTTACAATTTTTTCAGAGTAAAGGTTATTATGTAAAAAAAGATAACCAGACCTAGTGTTTTGTTCCTCCTATGGCTAGGAAGCCCAGGGCAGGGTTGCAGATATGTCTGGCATCTTCCAGTGAGTCTACACCTCCCAACTTTGGGAACTACAAATATATAACATCAAATCTGGGTCACACTCCAACTGGGCACATCATGTAGTAGTGTCAAGTTTTCTCTTTGAGGAGTGAAATCATGGATAACTTTCATCCAGGTGTACTAAAAGGAAAACACTGGGCTAAATGTGAGGCATGGATGCAAGGATCAGCATGAGCCCTGTCAACGCCAAGGGTTGCCGAGAGGAAAGTGGCTGTGGTTGTATTGGTAGAGCTAAGGTGCCCACAGAGAGACAAGTACTCTCAATTCTGAACATTTATGCTCCAAATGCAAGGGCATCCACATTCATTAAAGAAACTTTACTAAAGCTCAAAACACACATTGCACCCCACACAATAATAGTGGGAGACTTCAGCACCCCACTCTCATCAATGGACAGATCATGGAAACACAAGCTAAACAGAGGCACATTGAAACTAACAAAAGTTATGGACCAAATGGATTTAACAGATATATCTATAGGTCATTTTATCCTAAAACAAACAAACAAACAAACAAACAAGAATGTACCTTCTTCTAGGCGCCTCATGGTACATTCTCCAAAACTGACTGTATAATCGGTCACAAGACAGGCCTCAGCAGATACACGAAGATTGAAATAATCACATGCACCCTATTAGATCACCACAGACTCAGGCTGGTATTCAATAACAAAGAGTCTGCAAGCCAGCGAGGGTTCACCAGCACCCAGCCTCACTGCATCTCTTCTCTGGCCCTTTCTTTCTTTCTTTCTTTCTTTCTTTCTTTCTTTCTTTCTTTCTTTCTTTCTTTCTTTCTTTCTTTCTTTCTAAAGATTTTTTTATAAGATTTTTTAAATTTACATTTCAAATGCTATCCCAAAAGTTCCCTATACCCTTCCCACGCCCTGCTCCCCTACCCGCCCACTCCCACTTCTTGGCCCTGGCATTCCTCTGTACTGGGGCATATAAAGTTTGTAAGACCAAGGGGCCTCTCTTCCCAATGATGGCCAACTAGGCCATCTTCTGCTACATATGCAGCTAGAGACACAAGCTCTGGGGGTTCTGGTTAGTTCATATTGTTGTTCCACCTAAAGGGTTGTAGACCCCTTTAGCTCCTTGGGTAATTTCTCTAGCTCCTCCATTGGGGGCCCTGTGTTCCATCCTATAGATGACTATGAGCATCCCCTTCTGTAATTGCCAGGCACTGGCATAGCCTCACTCGAGATAGCTATATCAGGGTTCTTTCAGCAAAATCTTGCTGGCATATACAATAGTGTCTGGGTTTGGTGGCTGATTATGGGATGGATCCTCGGGTGGGGTAGTCTCTGGATGGTCCATCCTTTCGTCTTAGCTCCAATCTTTGTCTCTGTAACTCCTTTCATGGGTGTTTTGTTCTCTATTCTAAGAAGGAATGAAGTATCCATACTTTGGTCTTCGTTCTTCTTGATTTTCTTGTGTTTTGCAAATTGTATCTTGGGTATTCTAAGTTTCTGGGCTAATATTCACTTATCAGTGAGTGCATATCAAGTGACTTCTTTTGTGATTGGGTTACCTCACTAAGGATGATATCCTCCAGATACATCCATTTGCCCAAGAATTTCATAAATTCATTGTTTTTAATAGCTGAGGAGTACTTCATTGTGTAAATGTACCACATTCTCTGTATCCATTCCTCTGTTGAGGGACATCTGGGTTCTTTCCAGCTTCTGGCTATTATAAATAAGGCTGCTATGAACATAGTGGAGCATGTGTTCTTATTACCAGTTGGAACATCTTCAGGGTATATGCCCAGGAGAGGTATTGCTGGATCTTCCAGTAGTATTATGTCCAATTTTCTGAGGAACCTCCAAACTGACTTCCAGAGTGGTTGTACCAGCTTGCAATCCCACCAGCAATGGAGGAGTGTTCCTCTTTCTCCACATCCTCGCCAGCATCTGCTATCATCTGAGTTTTTTATCTTAGCCATTCTGACACGAGTGAGGTGGAATCTCAAAGTTGTTTTGATTTGCATTTCCCTGATGATTAAGGATGTTGAACATTTTCTCAGGTGCTTCTCAGCCATTCGGAATTCCTCACTTAAGAATTCTTTGTTTAGCTCTGTACCCCATTTTTAATAAGGTTATTTGAATTTCTGGAGTCCAGCTTCTTGAGCTCTTTGTATATATTGGATATTAGTCCCCTATGAGATTTAGGACTGGTAAAAATCCTTCCCCAATCTGTTTTTTTTTTTTTTTTTTTTTTTTTTTTTTTTANGGAAGTCAGGGCAGGAACTCAAAGCAGGACCTGAAGCCGAGGCCACAGAGGGGCACTGCTTACTGTAGGTACCTCTTATTGTGCAGACCAATGGCTATCAGGCTGTGCCTTGCCCTAAGCGATTCCACTTCAGAAAGTGGCAGCTCATACTCTTTGGAGCATAAGTGCTGGGGCAGAGTGACTTGGTAATTTTCCTGGACAAGTAGATGACCACCAGTGTGGCAGGATTTTCCCTGTCCAATTAAATTAAAATATTAATGCAGCAGGAGGCTTGTGACTGGACAAGGGGAAGGGAGACAGAGCGAAGAGTTGCAGGGACAGAGAGCCACTCAGAGGAGGGAGGGGAGAAGCAAGATGAAGGTTGGACAGGTAGAAGATCCTGAACCAACGTGGCTTTAAATAGCCACAGGTAGATATGACTATCATAAAGGATCGAATAATTGGGATAACTTGTCTAATCGAAGTGGGCAGCTTGTACCATTATCACTTGGCCCTGAAATTTATAGTGTGGGCATCCTGTGAATTGAGAATTTATTGATATATAAATCTGACTTATTAGTTATAAACTTCTAGAGTTTTCTTTCTACTGGGTTGCTGGGTGCTGTGGCAGCTGACTAAGGGGTGGATGGTCGTTGCTTGGGCTGACATAGCAGCGAAGGGATCTTGGGAGCTCCAGTCCACTGGAGAGTTGGCAAGCAGAGTAGCTGAATGGAGCTTGGGAGCTTGGTGGTTCATTTTTTAATATTTCCCGAAACACACCAGGTATTGGACATGCAGAACTTATTGTATTCACACACACACACACACACACACACACACACACACACACATCTATCTGGGACAGACTGTAAGGTTCAGACTGATGCATAATTTTTTTAAAGCAAGTCAAAACAACTAGCTATCAATTCATTAAATTAAACCAGGAATACATAGGCATATGACTACATGAAAACTGCATCCAAGATCCCAGGCCTGTGAGCTTGGCAAAGCCTGAGAAGGGTGAAAGATGGAGCTGCCTCAACAGGACCATGTAAGGAAGGGGCAGCCAACTCTGGGGTATGACGTCACCTGCTGACCTCCAGCAGGCCTTCTGGTAAATTCATGGAATGGCAGGCAAGGGAATCCCCTCGGGCTTCAGTGAAGCCTTACCGACCGCTTACCCCACAGCTGAATTAACTACCCAATGGAATTGCCTTTCTGAGGAGAAGACTGCCTTGAGCCAGCCCTACCTCTGCAGATCACCTCATGAGAGGCTCTGTGACTATTTTATTGACATCATTTTTTTAACCACCCGAAGGGACTGACTCTTTTTGTTATTTATCAGCTGTGTTTCTCCCTCCACTTAGCCCCATTTCGACAGCACGGAAGCCACTGTAATCCCTTCTTACATTCTGTAATCTATTATTGTCTTGTAAAACGTATGTGTGTGGCCTGAGAATTATTAATATTGGTAACTGAGATTGAACTAGATTAAAAGAATCCGTATTTACTGGTGGTCATGAAGACCAAGCAAAACTCAAGGAAACCCAGTGGCTTAAAGCTCAGGAAATCATTGCAGCTTATAAATGTGTTGTTACTCAATGCATTTTTGCTACTGTACAAAGTCAGGCATGTCTACCTATGTGGCGCACTTAGCTCACTCACAGTATCAATTTAACAATGCTTGATAGAAAAATAACTGAGGGCCTGGAGAGATGGCTCCCTGGTTAAGAGTACTGGCTGCTCTTCCAGGGGGACCTGGCTCCTACTCTCAGCGCCCACATGGTGGCTCTCAATTGTTAGTAACTCCAGTTCCTCTTGAAATCCATCTCCCTCTTCTGGCTTCTGAGGATACTGCACACATACAGTATACAACCGTACATTCAGACAAAACACCTGTACACATAAAATAAAAGTAAATACATCTTTAAAAGCTAATTTAAAAAGAAAGCTAGCCGGGCGTGGTGGCGCACGCCTTTAATCCCAGCACTCGGGAGGCAGAGGCAGGTGGATTTCTGAGTTCGAGGCCAGCCTGGTCTACAGAGTGAGTTCCAGGACAGCCAGGGCTACACAGAGAAACCCTGTCTCGAAAAAGCCAAAAAAAAAAAAAAAAGAAAAAAAGAAAAAGAAAAGGAAAGAAAGCTAAACGAGGATGTGGGAAGAGCACCAGAGCGTCTGCAGAATTGGGACCCTCTCGGGGCTCCAGTGAGGTCATAGATGTGACATAAGAGGTGAAGAAGGCAGAGCTGAGGGTCCTCTTGCCTGGCTGTGTCCACAGACCCAGCGGGAGAGGGAGAGACACTCACAGAGTCCACGTGAAGGTGCACGTGTCAGGATGATGTGGGGAAGCTGCTCTTCCATGCTGATTTATCATGGGTGCCAGCCATGCTGGGCTTTCTTAAGGGAGAGTAGACTCCACTCTGAGATTTGTCTATAGTAGACTTCCTCTAGTCAGTGTTCTCTCTTTCTGACGCTCCGGGCTCCGGGCTCCGGGCTCCGGGCTCCGGGCTCCGTCCTCACACCCCAGCTTCTCTCCTTCTTTCCCTTCACCTTCTTTGTTAGCTAACCTAAGCGTGGTGATACAAGCATGACCTGGTTGACAAGAAGCCCCTGACCACTTTCTCTGGGCTTCTTCTTTCCTAATTGATGCCCTGTCTCCACTAATGCTGTGGATACTCACTGTCTTCCTGGCACCTTGGCTCGTGTTAGGGGCAGAAGTAATGCCGTGACCATCCATGGCTCCTACACGCACGCCTTTAATCCCAGCACTCGGGAGGCAGAGGCAGGCGGATTTCTGAGTTCGAGACCAGCCTGGAATACAAAGTGAGTTCCAGGACTGCCAGGGCTATACAGAGAAACCCTGTCTCAAAAAAAAAAAAAAAAAAAAAAAAAAAAAAGCTCTGTGACCTTGGATAGGTCCTCTGTTTAGATCTCAGTGCTTCTTCCCACACCTGTCTGTGCCAGCCAGGCGATCTCTACACAGGGATTGCTTGTGGTCAAGCTGTCAAGCAAGGCCTGAATGCCAGAGTGGAAACTGAATCGCCATGTTGGCTCAAGGATCATCAGTCCCTTACCATTCCTCCCATATAACTATAAACCACCACTTCCTCCGCTCTGACTTGTTCATTTTCTATTTTTACAGCCATTCCAAAAGCAAACCCTAGACATTTGCATACTAGGCACGCAGTTCACTAGCCAGAGCCTCAAACCACCCCTCAGTCAGCAGGGGAACCAGCTCCTCCCTCAGCAAATCAGGAATGTCAGCCCTGCAGGAGAGCCTGGCCCAGCTGGTCACCAGAGGCACAAGCAGTGGATGAGATAACTCACTGTTGGCCCCAGGATAGAGTCCTCGGCAGGATCGGCTCACATAAGCTGCCTTGGCAACAGGATACTGCCTTGCAAAGACCTCCCAATACAGCCCCCTAGACAGGATCCAGACCTCCTCCTGCAGGACAGCACAGCCCTGGGTCACGCCAAGTGGCCCGTCTGGAGTGGCTGAGGCACTGGGAGGAGTTCTCCAGGCTTGTCTTAAACCCATGCTTGCATAGTTCACACACTGATTTCATTTATATGGCCAGTTATAAATCAATCAAAAGCAATCGTCTATAAAGACGCGTGTATTCACACTTTATACAAGAGCAAGGGAACAGACTGTCCGTACCATTGTGTTGCATGACTGAGCAGGTGGAGACGGGTGGCGACTCTAAAGGCCACCACCGTACTGGGTGGAGGGCCTGGTGAGGGTCTCTGAGATGGCTTACTGTCCCTCAAAGAGGACGGGTGATCTTGGGTCATCTGGCACCACTCTCAGCTTTAATTTCCTTATCTGCAAAGTCCCGCCACTAATCAAATCAACTAAGCCCACGGGGGATAAAAGCCTTTTGTGAAGAGGGAGTCATGAAGATGGAGGGGGGCAGCGAGCCACCATGGCCACTGTCATCTGGTACCCAAAGGGGACTAGCCAGGCTGTGAAGCTGCCACCAGTGCCCAGCGGAAACCTCTTCCTGACTTCTCTCCTCCTGCTTTTCCTTAGCTGAGCCCCAGAGCTGGCACCTGGCAGCCTGCCAGGTTGACCCAGCAGTCCTTTGCCAGTTCATGACCTCAGATGTCCCTTGGAATCTGTCGTACTAAATCTAGTTTGTTCTCGCTCCTCTCTGACAGGAAGGCTGGTTTGCACATGTGCTGTGAATGGTGAGGAGGAATGGGGAGGGTGGGACTGGCGTTCCTTATAGCTCTGAGCTGTGGCTCTGGCAATAGAGTTCAAGCTTCCTTAGCGACCAAGCCGGGACACACCCAACAGCCTGGGACACAGCTTCAGAAATCTCTCAAGGCTTAGGTTGTGTCTGCTGTGACAGGAATGAGGCTCCTTCCCCTATAGTTTAAGAAGCCCTCGTGGGTCTTGGCTTGCCGCCCCGTTCCCACTGCTGACCGCTGACCTGCCTACTTGAGATGGCTTCCGGGCATAACTAATGAAAGTCAGCTCATTTGGATAGAGCAGGGATCTGAGTACCTCCAAACCCCTAGACATAGTACAGATGGGAACCAGATGCCTAGGAGAAGAAGTGGCTGACTTGCTTTGTGATTAAATGTGTATTTGGGAGAGCCTTAACAGCCACGCTCCACTTGGTTGCTAAGCCTCATGCTCACGAACGCCTCAAAGAAGAGTTTTTCCAGGTGTGATTAGTTTTAGTCATATGGGATGAGAGTGGCCGTAAATCCACTGATTATGCTCCTCATAGGAAGGCAATGGAAGAGCATCAATACACCGAGATGGTAAATACCAAGAGAGGCTAAGGAACGACGTTACCAATAGAAGCTGGAAGAAGTAGGGATGAAATATTCTTTAGAACCTTCAGAGGGAGGCTGGCCGTACCAACAACTTGATTCCAGACTTTTGGGCTTCTGGAAGGGTGAAAGAATGCATTGGTGGCGGTGGCTGTTTTGTTCTCTTGACACAGAATCTCACATAGCCCCTGCCTCAACCCCACCGGTACCACCCAGCCTTCTCTGGAATAGCCCTAGAAAGTAGGTTCTTCCAGAGCCTTCCAGATGTGAACCCACAGCGAGCAGAGGTATCTCCCTCCCCAGTAGACACACCTACCTAGACACAGATTTAACGGACACTCCAGAGGGCTGGCTGCCTTCACTTTTGAATGGATCTCAAGCTTCTGGCCGTGTCTCCGCAGCAGAGACTGGGGCAGCATCCCCTTCACTGGGACCACCCACAGCTTGCTGCCCTTTCTTCCCAGCGGCCCATACTTTGCTGGACACACAGTCTCCTCCTGTTCTGGCTGACCTCACCACTTCTGCTCTGCCCTCCTCTCCCACTGCCCTCCTCCCTTGCTCAGTCAGCCCAGTGTGCACAGATTCAGGCCACCTTCCCAGGGTCGCCACAGTACACCTGAGGACTGTGGCTCTGTTCCTTCTGCTTCTCCCTAACCTCACTGCTTGGCCGCATGCACCTCCTATCAGGTCCCCTCCCTGACCAGGTAACTTCAATTCAATCCCTGTCCAGTCTCCAAGGAGCAGACAGCTTCCCGGTGTCAGCAGGTTGTATCACCCTTGAGCTAGGAAGAAAGCTGGGCTGGCTCTAACATGTGAGGCCTGCCCTGTTAAAGCTACCCTATGGGTCCTGAAGAGTCCACAACCTCTCAGATTAGTACCACAGATGGGGCCATGTGCTTAAACATCTGGGTCTCTAGGGGAACATTACACACTCAATCCATAAAACGTGCTCATGTGTTCCCTACCTAGAGAGAAGAACGAGAGCCCACACTCACCCTTCTGACAGTGGGAAGCCCACCTTTCTAAAGGCCTTGTCTCCTCAGGGAGGCAGCTCAGAATCGAAAGTGAACTATCCAGGAGTGGGGTGGGACTCTTACAGTATTCTCTGTCTGCTTCTGCTCTCCCTGAGAGATCTTTCCAGACTGCTGACTAGTAAGAGAAATGCTTACTCTGTCTTGCAGAAACCTAGAATTCTACATTCTCACATGCCCTGAAAGTTCAGCCTTTATTAGGCAGCTTGATAAACCTAATGGTCTCTGAGGGAAGGGGCAGGGACTGGGAACTCCAAGGCTGTAGTCCAGAGCCAGCTTGGGGAGGGGAGACCTGGCTCTTGCTCAGCTCCAGACAGGAAGTGGGTGGAGCACTGGAACATCACTCTTCCTCATCTTCTCTTGCTTGCTTAGACTTTCAGAAGCAATTTCTCCTCAAGGAGGGAAACATAGCTGCTCCTTCACCTTTTTTTGTTTTGTTTTGTTTTGTTTTGTTTTGTTTTGTTTTGTTTTGTTTTAGCTCTTTCTGAAATATAAGTCACACAGAGAAACTGTACCCTTTATACTTGACCTGGTGGAGCTGATTGTTTGGCAATATTTTTCTCCCCTTGGGATTTGCTTTCGCTAATGGTATGTGGGGAGCAGTCAAGCGGCGTTATAAGTAGAGAGCCCAAGAGACCTGGCGCTTCCTTTGGTCTTTCTTTAGTCTCTGCCTCTTATTTCAGATGGCTGCCAGTTAGTGGAGGAGGGGGCATGTGAGACAGCCCCTTCTGCAACCCTCAGAGATGCTTGACCTGAGACAGCTGACTCCTAGCCACTTGCAAGTCAGTCAGCAAGACATGCCTGTTTGTTGTCTGCACTGGCCCTGGGGTGGCGTGTTATGGCAGCGTCTGATATCTTCATAGTTTCTCTTGCATTCCATATACCTTCAGAGCCAGTATGGATCCCAGCCTCCCTGGCTGGTTGGTGCACCCCTCCCTAGAGAGCCACTTCTCACTGGAGACCTATGTCGGCTAGTTGTTGTCAACTTGATGCAAACTAGAGTTAGAAGAGGAAGAGTAAGAGAGAGCCTCAGTTGGGATTGCCTCTGTCAGATTGGCCTGACATCAGGGCCGTTCTAGAGGGCATCTTTCTGACTAATGATGAACTGTGGGCCCTGCCCACCCTGGGCAGGTGGTCCTGGGTTGAGTAAGAAAGCAGGCTGATCCTTCTGATCCTTTCATGTGCACCGAGCCAGTAAGCAGCGCTCCTCTGAGGTCCCTGCTTCAGTTCCTGCCTCCAGGTTCCTGCATGGAGGGCTTTCCCTGAATTTTCTTTCCTTGGTAGTGAACTATAACTTGTAAGCTGGGATAAGACTTTTTCTCCCCAAACTGTTTCTGTTCATGCTGTTTATCACAGCAACAGTCAGCAAGCCAGAGCAGGAGCTCTGTGGGTGGTATTATTGTTGTTGTTGTTGTTGTTATTAACTTTAAAGAAAGGAAATGTGCAAAACATCTTCATTTAGGTCTGTGTTCTTTAGCTCAGTATCCCCATTATAAGAATTACTCATGGGTGTGGTTTGGTCTATCCACCCCATTCTATTGATGAGTCATTGTTTTCAGATATCATCAAGAATATTGCTATGGAGTCTTATACTAGTGTGAGTGTCTTGTCTAGCACATAGACACTTTCTATTGGCTGTAGTCTAGGATCTAGGAGTAGAATTGTTGGATGATATATGTAGATGGTGTTTGTCAGCATCACCCTCAGAGTGAGAGAGGGGCATATCCAGCCTTAGTAACTGTCACCAAACAGCTTTCCTCAGTTCCCCTCTCAGTCCACACTCCAGACAGCTTCCAGCATTCTCTCTGGTCTGTATCTTTGCCAATACTTGGTGCTTCACACCTTTTTACATTTAGTCATCTGATGGGTGTGTACCCAAGTTACATTATGCTTTTTGAGTTGCCTTCCCTGATGACTAATAGCCTCAAACAAGTTCTCTCGTGTTTATTGGCATGTGTGTATGTGTGTCTTCAAGTCTTTTGCTTATTTTTCTACTGATTGCCTTTTTCTTATTGATTTGTAGGTGCTCTTTATATATTATTGAAGTGAGTTCTACTACCAGTCTTACGGAAATCTTTCATTGTGTGTTCTCAATCCTGTTTTTCGATGTATAGGTGTACTTCGTTTTAAAATGCAGGTTCTTTTTATTTTATTTTTAAAAAAGATTTATTTTTTTTTATGTATATGAGTACACTGCAGCTGTACAGATAGGTAAGCCATCATGTGGTTGCTGGAAATTGAATTCAGGACCTCTGCTAGCTCTGGTCAATCCAGCTCTCTCTGGCCCAAAGATTTATTTATAATTATATCTAAGTACACTGTAGCTGTCTTCAGACACACCAGAAGAAGGCATCAGATCTCATTACGGATGGTTGTGAGCCACCATGTAGTTGTTGGGAACTGAACTCAGGACCTCTGAAAGAGCAGTCAGTGCTCTTAACCACAGAGCCATCTCTCCAGCCCTCTTTTCATTTTAGAATAGAGTCCAGTTTATCAATTTTCTCTTTTATAGCTACAGACTTTTTTTTCTGCCTAAGAATCACTATTTACTCTGAGGTTATGAAGATGCTCTCTTAAATCCATTTATGGAAGTAGAGTGACAGCTGATCCAATCACTTTGCCATTCAAACCACTCAGGCTAGTTTGTACTAGTAGAACTTTGTTTCTATTTTTATTTTATTAATTTTATTTTTAATACAGGTTTTCAGTGAGGGACTTTTTCAACCCCATTGGTTCTATATTCTTGTTCTTTTTTTTTTTTTTTTTGCTTCATAACTTAAAACAAGTCTCTTCTAGTCTTAGATATTATTTCCTAATTTTGTGCTGATAGGCATGCTTATAAAAACTGGAGGGAGGGGTAATTTATTAGAATGAACTGACTGGCTCCCCGCCCTCCCTTCTTTTTTTGACATGAATTTTACTACTTCACAAATGAAGAATGGAGCTACAAAGTTACCATGGTGAAGCTGACAAATACCACTCACATTTTTATGACTGAGAAGTAACTTTTTCCTGCTGCTCTAATCTGATAAGTGGTTACTGTATGATGTTTTCTGACATGAGTTTTGGTTTGGGGCATCTGTTACTTTGGCATTATTCTTGTTTGCCAGTGTACCATACCTCTGCCTTATTCGAAATACAGAAGTCTAATTGAAGAATAGTCTTAGAAAAATATGCAAAATGATTTGTTTTATAATTCATCTTCCATGTCCAGTTTGGTTAGCTTGTTATGCAGTATAAGTGAAATGTCAGGTTTTTTTTTCTCCTGTGCCCTTTTTTATCATTAAAATGAACACAAAATGTGCACACAAAAAAAATGCTCTCTTATGTTTTGTTCTAAAATCTTTATTGGTCAATCGGTATTAACATATGGTATAGTGTGAAGTACGGGGTTACAAAACTTTCTTCCCCCATATGAATATCTAGTTGATCAGAGCTGTTTACTTAAGAAGGGCTCCGTTTCCCCGCTGGCACCGTGGTATCATTGTTTTGTCTCTGAGAACTGATTAGCAGAGTTTTGAAAACATGTTCTCAGATACCAGATTCACTGCCTCCATTCGGAGTGGGAGTGAGGTACTTCCTATCTGAGTCTCAGTTTTCTCACCTGCGTTTAAGAGAAATGAAACATTTCGTCTCAGTCTGGAAGACATCAAAGGGGAAAGTATACCCAAAGCACTTAGCTCGGTTGTGGTCCATGACCTCTGCTGGCGTCCTAGCCACCGTCCCTACCGTCAGAACTTAATGCAAATGAGATTTTTTTCTGATGTGGAAACAAAGTTGCTGTCTGTGCTCGGTCTGTTTCCAAGTCTCTACAACCCCTAATGCAGAGCAGCTGACCCACTCCTGGTGAGTTCTCTGTCCTCTCTGTTCCCGAGACATCCTCAGGCTTCCTCCCTCTGAGCCCCTGACTACTGCCAGCCCTTGTCCTCCTGAGCATTACATAAGCCTCCCTTGTGTTTCTATCTGCTACTTGTCCCAGCTCACCGCTGTCCTTTGAAGGCAGAGGCCAGCTTCCTGCTGAGCGGGTATCACCCAACATACTCTTCTGGTTTGTTTGTGACCTGCAGCCAGCTGTTGAACTGTCCAGCGGGGAACCAGAGGATGCTTCTCTGTAAGACAACATCCTGTCTTTGTGCAATTGCTTTGTAGAGGGACAGCTGTGGCACAAACCTGTTGGCTAACATCTTTGGCAGTGAAGTCTGAACTCAAAGCAAAGCACAGATAAANTTTTTTTTTTTTTTTTTTTTTTGCTTCATAACTTAAAACAAGTCTCTTCTAGTCTTAGATATTATTTCCTAATTTTGTGCTGATAGGCATGCTTATAAAAACTGGAGGGAGGGGTAATTTATTAGAATGAACTGACTGGCTCCCCGCCCTCCCTTCCTTTTTTGACATGAATTTTACTACTTCACAAATGAAGAATGGAGCTACAAAGTTACCATGGTGAAGCTGACAAATACCACTCACATTTTTATGACTGAGAAGTAACTTTTTCCTGCTGCTCTAATCTGATAAGTGGTTATTGTATGATGTTTTCTGATATGAGTTTTGGTTTGGGGCATCTGTTACTTTGGCATTATTCTTGTTTGCCAGTGTACCATACCTCTGCCTTATTCGAAATACAGAAGTCTAATTGAAGAATAGTCCTAGAAAAATATGCAAAATGATTTGTTTTATAATTCATCTTCCATGTCCAGTTTGGTTAGCTTGTTATGCACTATAAGTGAAATGTCAGGGTTTTTTTTTCTCCTGTGCCCTTTTTTATCATTAAAATGAACACAAAATGTGCAAAAAAAAAAATGCTCTCTTATGTTTTGTTCTAAAATCTTTATTGGTCAACCGGTATTAACATATGGTATAGTGTGAAGTAGGGGGTTACAAAACTTTCTTCCCCCATATGAATATCTAGTTGACCAGAGCTGTTTACATAAGAAGGGCTCCGTTTCCCCGCTGGCACCGTGGTATCATTGTTTTGCCTCTGAGAACTGATTAGCAGAGTTTGGAAAACATGTTCTCAGATACCAGATTCACTGCCTCCACTCGGAGTGGGAGTGAGGTACTTCCTATCTGAGTCTCAGTTTTCTCACCTGCGTTAAAGAGAAATGAAACATTTCGTCTCAGTCTGGAAGACATCAAAGGAGAAAGTATACCCAAAGCCCTTAGCTCGGTTGTGGTCCATGACCTCTGCTGGCGTCCTAGCCACCGTCCCTACCGTCAGAACTTAATGCAAATGAGATTTTTTTTGATGTCGAAACAAAGTTGCTGTCTGTGCTCGGTCTGTTTCCAAGTCTCTACAACCCCTAATGCAGAGCAGCTGACCCACTCCTGGTGAGTTCTCCGTCCTCTCTGTTCCCGAGACATCCTCAGGCGTCCTCCCTCTGAGCCCCTGACTACTGCCAGCCCTTGTCCTCCTGAGCATTACATAAGCCTCCCTTGTGTTTCTATCTGCTACTTGTCCCAGCTCACCGCTGTCCTTTGAAGGCAGAGGCCAGCTTCCTGCTGAGCGGGCATCACCCAACATACTCTTCTGGTTTGTTTGTGACCTGCAGCCAGCTGTTGAACTGTCCAGCGGGGAACCAGAGGATGCTTCTCTGTAAGACAACATCCTGTCTTTGTGCAATTGCTTTGTAGAGGGACAGCTGTGGCACAAACCTGTTGGCTAACATCTTTGGCAGTGAAGTCTGAACTCAAAGCAAAGCACAGATAAAATAAACGCCAGACATTTCACACTCAATCTGGTTACAGCTATGTGACCTTGATCATTAACATTGTCATTCTGGCACCTCTCCTGGGGAAGGAGAGTTCACAGTCCTGCTGACGCTGGAGTGACTAGATTGGAAATAAGGTCTCCTGGGGTTGGGATTCTATCTATGGAAATGTCAATGGTTTATTCACATTTAAAGAGGTCTGCAAATGTCAGCATTTGTGATTTTCAAAGTCACAAAAGCTAAGTGTTTTTCAGGGAATCTGTAACTAAAACGCTCTGATCTTTTCCAACCTGCTTGTAAGATGTAGTCAAGGCTGGTGCCCGGTCTCCCTGGAATGTTGCTTACTTGTTCAGCCTGTACACACCCATACAGTCCCACACTGTGTCACAGTCCCACACTGTGTCTGGCCCTATGGCGGCAGGTGTCTAAAAAGACAAATGTTCTACCCTTTGAAGTTGTTTCATTTAGATTATACCACAATACTCAGTATTTTATTTTATTTTATTTTATTTTATTTTATTTTATTTGTGTTTGTAAGTATGTGTGTGCACACGTCGGGGTATGGGAGCATGTGAATGAGTGTGAGGGCAGAGGTCAATCCTGTATATTCCTCAATCAGGATCTCACTGAACCTGCAACTCACTGGTTTAGCTAGTCTGGCAGGTCAGCAAGCCAGGGGAACCCTTGTTTTCTCCCCAGTACTGGGATCTTAGGCAAGCACCACCATGTTGAAACGTTTACATAGGATCTGGAGACCTGACCTGGGACCCTGATTGTACCGCATGCCCTTTACTGACTGAGCCACATCCACAGCCCAAATATCTACCTACCTAAGGTAGATATTATAAGATCAAAAGCTTACCTTGTTTTTCAACATTTTGTGTTGTGACAGTGTTTATACCCTTTCTGATCGAGACATTTGCCTTGGCCTCTGGCCTTGGGAGTTGTTCTCCCTGGTGGTGAAGACTATACCCGGGTCCCTGCTGACTTGAGATGCTGGGTTTGGTTGGGTAATTGATGTTTTCTGCTTTGATTCCCACCAGGGGACATCCCTTTAGTCCTTGCATTTATTTTTAAGCTAAATCAAGTGTGAGTTGTTTTCCAAAGTCTTCCTGCCCAGCTTAGCTGAAATCTGTGGTAAGCTGGGAATACCTTTTTTAGCTGACTTTGGAGAGGTTTCGAAGTCTCTCTCAATAGAGAGAGCATTTAAGCAGATGCCTAAGCCTCTTCATTCTTCTTCCTGCACTTCAAAAGAATTATGCACGTGTTTCAAGTTGCCAAGGTTTTCATGCTCTAAGTCAGTTGCCAGCCTATAACATTAAATCCTCCATTAGCTCATAATTGTACAGCAAATCACAGTGCATACTTTTACTGTTCTTCTCCATGCCTGCAGTTTCCAAACTTTCTTGAATAATAAATGCTTTTCATCAGTTTAAAAAAGAAAAACAAATTTAGCATATTTTTTTCCATCATGGTCTGTTTCTTATGTATCACAGCGAAAGTGGAACAAAACCTCCCACCTTCTCGGAAAGCCACTAATACGTCTAGGTGGCATTGGCTAGTGGCAGGAACCATCTCCCCACAGCCTTGATAAGGTAAGCCCAGCAATGTTTTGATATTGCTCAGTGAATTCAGAAAATTCATAAAAGGTTAAAGGGGTTTTTAACTCTCTTCTCTGCTCCCTAGGAGGGAGAGAGTAAGTGACCTCTTCCAAGCCAAATAAAGGGTCTGCAGGAGAACCCCAGAACAATGGGGAACATGCTGGAAAGGGGACACCAGAACCTACTCCTTAGCCTGATGCTGGCCCAGCCACCTGAAGATGAATGGTATGTTGGGAGAGAAGATTTTAAGAGAAATAACAGCATCCTGACGTGTTAGGGATTAGGTAACATGATGATTGGAGGCCACCATGGGCCCAGGTAACCATGGGGTGCTAGGCTGGCTCCATTCTGTGACACAGCGTGGCAAAAGAGAGCAGAGGTGGGAGCAACAGGCTTTGAGTCAGGCTAGCGGGCAAGAATGCATGAATCTCCCACAGACCAAGAGAATAATTTAGAAAACTGTCAGGTACATAGTGTGTGTGTGTGTGTGTGTGTGTGTTGTGTGTATGTGTGTATTGGGGGGACATCTTTAAAGGGACAGGTGTGTTAGCCAGTTAGATAGCTGTTTAATGTTGCTATCACAAAAGACCTGAAGCAGAAAGTCAAACATCCTGACACTGGCTCTGTGAAGGACTTGCCTGAATGTATAATACCATGGCAGATGGCATCATGGGTGGTGCCCAAACAAGAGAGAGACAGAGAACCAGAAACAAGGATAGACAGACAGACGGGCAGACACCTCACACACCGGGGGTGGGCAGTGAGACAGAGGCACACACAGAGAGAAACAGATAAACAGAGACATGGAGCTAGAGAGACAAAGAAAAACAAAGAAAGACACATATACACCCACAGAGAAAGAAAGAGAGAGAGATGGAAAAGGAGGAGAAGAAGAAGAGGAAGAGGAGGAAGAGGAGGAAGAAGAAGAGGAAGAGGAAGCAGCAGCTAGAGAAAGATTCTGGGGTCAGTCAGACATGCTTTCATGCTTTCTTATAACAACTTTCTCTGGTGGGATCTAATCAGACCCCTACAAGATCTATGTTAATCTCTTTAGAGGCAGTGCCCTCACTAATTCAATAGTCTCCCACCAGGTCCCACCCCCCAAACATCCACAATTTCTCAATATCAGCACACTGAGGACCAAGTCAAAGTTAAACTATAACAGCATCTTATAAAGTCAGTAAGACTGAGTTACAAAAATAGGATAGAATTAAATTAAATTAAATTAAATTAAATTAAACATGTGTGTGATGGTGGAGATGATGGAGGTGGTGGTGGTGGTGGTGGTAGTGTGTGTGCATGTGTGTGTGTGTGTGTGTGTGTGTGTGTGTGTGTTTCAGGAGAAATTTACCTAGGATCCTGCTATTCCAGGGCCATGAGAAGCATGTGGGATCTCCGTGGAGTCAAGAAGATGTAGGCCATCCCTACAAACATACAAATGTAACCCATAAACCAGACAGGATTGGTGGGTGCTAAACTCAACAGAAGGCACAGGAGTCAGATAGAGACATAGTAAACCATCATACAAGATAGCCTGATTCCTGTAAACGGTCCTTTCCAGGCCCCCAGCCAGGGAGCTGTAGTAGGAGTGAATAGAGGCATGACCAACAGGTGGATGGACAGACAGACAATCAAGACCTCTATCTCTCTTCCCCAATGAAGATTCCCACAAAGACTAGGCCTAAGAAGAGTTCTGAATTGGGTGTGAAGTTGATATTTTGGCTTAAACTTTGGTAAGATTTTATTTTTTTTAATTACATGTGTGTGGAGGGGTGGAGGTGGTGGTGGATATAGTGGTGGAGGTGGAGGTGGAGGTGGTGGTGGTGGCAGAGATGGTGGAGGTGGTGGTGGAGGTGGTGTTGTTGGTGATCATGGAGGTGGTGGTGGAGATGGTGGTGGTGGAGGTAGTGGTGGAGGTGGTAGAGATGGTGGAGGTGGTGGTGATGGAGGTGGTGGTGGTGGAGGTAGTGGTGGAGGTGGTGGTATATGTGCACATGAATTCAGTTGTTCAAGGAGCCCAGATGGTGCTATAGATCCCATGGAGCTGAATTTATAGGTGGTTGTGAGCTGCCTGACACATGCTGGGAATTAAACTCAGGTCCTCTGCAGGAGCAATATGCGCTTTTAACGGTGTAGCCACCTCTCCAGCACTAGCTTCAACTTCTTAATTAATCCTTGAACCTGAAACTACGTCATAGAGCTGAACGTGACTGGCAAGCGTAGGCATGTGCCTCAATGTCAACAAGGATGGGAGCAGATGGGAGAAGGCCTGTTTAAAGGCAGCAGCAGGTGAACTGTGAACCATCGCTCTGCTTGTATCCCAGCAAGATAAGTCAACTGGTCAACTGAAGGATCAGAAGACACACTCCCCTTCCCTTCCTCCCTTTGCACATAAAACTAAGTGCAAATGGAAATCCTGGAGTGATGCTTTTGTGACCTCTCAGACCCTGCCCTGCTGATCCTGAAGCTCAGAGCTCCACAACGGGTGCGCTCAGCTAGAATCCGACTGGAGCTCCCACGCACACCAGCTCCCTGGCAATTACCCACTCTCCCAAGTTCTGAGAACTCTCAGGAAATGGGCAGCTGTTTATCCCCACCTTCTGAATAGCGCATTTTTTTCTTGTTGTTGTTGATGTTTTGTTTGTTTGTTTGTTTTGTTCTTATCAATTTGATACAAGCCACGGTTACCTGAGAAGGACCCTCAATTGAGAAATGCCTCCATCAGACTGTGGGGCATTTTCCTAATTAATGATTGATGTGGGAGGGCCCAGTCCACTGTGGGCGGTGTCACCCCTGGGCTGGTCCCCGGTGGTATAAGAAAGCAGGCTGAGCAAGCCATGGGAAGCAAACCAGAAAGCAGCACTCCTCCATGACCTCAGCTTCAGTTCTTGTCTCTAGCTTCCTACTTTTGAGAGACTTCTCAAGGTGATGGACTGTGACCTGGATACGTAAGGAGAAATGCACCCTTTCTTTGCCAAGTTGCTTTCAGACTTGGTCTGTACCACAGCTGTAGAAAGCTAACTAGGGCAGCCTCCTGGATTAGTCACCTACCATTTGTGCAAAGTTCTTGCCTTTTCCCACGCCAGGCTCTGCGCTCTATTCTGAGAGGCATTGACAAATAAAATTAGTTAGACCCATCCATTGATAAGCTTAGAATCTAGTAATAGAAAATGAACCGTGAGCATGTCACAGTGAGTGTGATTCACCTGCTATGGTAGTAGTGGGAGTCCAAATGTGGTAAAGGGGGCGGGGGCATAAATGCCCTTAAAACACTGAAGCAGATGAAAGGCCATAGAGTTGGACCTGGTGGCTCAGGACTGTATCCCAGCACTTGGGAGGCTGAGGGAGATGGAAGTCGAGCTCAGCGTACAAAGAGACCTTGTTTAAAAAACTTTTCATTTTGTGAAACATGTGTTTCTAAAAGGGATGCAGGAGTAAAGGAGAAGAAGGGGAGAGGATGGAGAAGTGAAGAAGGGAGAAAAGAGAGACAGAGAGAGAGAGAGAGAGAGAGAGAGAGAGATGCAAACTTGGGCTTTTCCACCTCTTTCCCAGTTCCCAAATAACAACGTGGAAGCTTGTGTAATTATGAATTAACACCTGGACCATAAGCATTGGCTTGTTCTCTAACTAACTCATAACTTATATTACCCCCTTTATACTGTTCTATGTCTGCTGCAAGGCTAGTTACCTCTCCTTAATTTCATACATCTAACTTTCTCTGAGTCCAGGCTGGGGAATCTTTCTGGGCCTGATTTTATCCCATAGTTCCTCCTCTCTCTCCCACCTTCTAATCCTGCCTCGGTTTATTGGGCATCAGAATGTTATTGACAGGTGATGTTTCCGTACAGTACACAAGAGATTACTCTTGCACAGAGACAGAGAGGGAAACAGAGACAGTGCGAGACAGAGACACACATAGATGTAATAAGCGTGTACTGAAGATCTCCTTTGACTAAGGAGAACAGGCTCTGTAAGGCAGGGCTGTAGAAAGATTTTGTAACAAGTGTGAGCCAGGAGCTTCTTGGCCGGTCTGTGGGTATTCCAGAATAGCAGAGTATCTCTGAGCCACACAGAGCAGCAAAGTAAGTGTGTCTGGCCACCCACCCCTGTCCCTGACATGTCTGGACTGGGAGCAAGCTTGGCAGAACTTGGAAAAAGGAGCCTCAGAGGATGTCACAGGATTGATTTAGGTGTCTTGCTCCCTTAGACAGAAGCCACTTGACATGAAACCTCAGCCTTATTCCTTTGTTTCTTGATGTGTGTGCTTCTCAGATTGTGCCTAATCATGAATGATATATGCCATGCCTGTTCTATGCTGGACAGCTTCATGAGTGACATTATATACATCAGCCTCATGAGGTAGACATTAATGTCCTCAATATACTCACAAGGGAACTGGGCCTCAGCCTGGCTGTGCTCTAAGCCCATACCCACACAGAGCCAGGTTCCTGAGGGATATTTGTCTCACGGCAATGCCCACATATTTTTCTCCACCCACAATATCTGCAAACATCACTCAGCATCTTGGGAGTTGAAACTAGGTCCTGTGTCCCCGAAAATCCAAAACTGTGAGGACTGACCACATCTATTCATTCATTCATCCTAAATAAATATTCTCTAGACACTAATTAAATGCTGACACTTGGGCACATAATCATTAAATCATTGAGAAATGAAAGAGGGGACAGATGGGAAAAGGAGAAAACAGAGGAGAGGAAGAAGCAAATAGGGCAGTGGGGCTCAGGGTAGGGGCTGGGTGGGGAAGAGGGGAGGCAGGGGAAGCCACAGGAAAGGCTAAGGCTGGGCTCCAGTTTTTGCAGAATTTTCCAGAGACCCTAGGTAATGTGGGGTATCAAATTTTCATAAATTTAGTCAAGTATCCAAGCCATTCCCGTCTCTGGTGTGGCCTTTGCATGGTTTAAATGAGTTCTGCCTAGAAGAAATGATGTTTTCTAGGAGGGACGAGTAGCTTTGCAAGATTAATGCTCGAACCTTGTTCAGCACTTACTGGATGCCAAGATACCAGCACAGCGAATGTGAACTGATTAGTTGGGGTAGCAGAAAGAAATCTGAATGCGATTTTTCAGAATCCTGGGTTCTAGGCCTTGTTTTCCATAACTTATGGGGGTGATTCTGCATCTGTAACTTCCTTCTCTGAGGCCTTAAAGCTGGTTATTATTCCAGGCTTAGGGAACAGAAAGAAATCATATTTTTATGATAGTTCGGTTTATCAGATACTTTCATGGATTTCCCCTCTCTTAACACCCACAGCGATCTTTCCCATTTTGCAGATTAAATATTGAGACTTAGAGAGAGTGTGACTAATCAGGGTCAGCCTGTTCCTACAGGGTTGGAGCTCAGAAACAAAAAAGGTGGCTCAAAAAAAGAGAAAAATTTAGTGCCCCCCCCCATAATAGTTGCTACTCTGTTCTTAGGAGCTATTTCTGTGGTACACAGATTCTCCTGATCAGAGACCCCACATGATTTAATTGGGAGACAGGGAAGCTTGGGGTGCTCCCAGTGCCCGAGATTCTCATACTAATATGGCCAATCCAGCCTTCGTGGGAATGGCAAGTAGAAGGAAGCCATCTCTAGAGGGAACAAGTATTAGCTCATGGAAGGAGTAAAGCGGCTTTTACTGTGATCTTGGGTCACTGCAATAATTAAGTTTGGCAGAAGGGTGTGAAGCTATAAATGCAGAGCCACTGAACACCATGGGGGTGTGTCCCTGAGAGCTTACTGAGGCTGGGAGGCCACCTGTACCTGCAGCACTATGGAGATCAGCAGCTGCTGTGTGCCCCCCCCCCCCAGAGCTCCCCAAATGTGCTTGTCACATCTGTATGTCTTTCTTTGCCAGATAGGTGCTGACTGATGTCAGCTGAAGGTCACCCATGTAGCCCTCCCCATGTCTTGAGTATGCCAATAGTTCTGCAAGTTCATGCTCACGATGGCTTCACCAAGGTGGAAGGTGGGTAAATGTAGGTACTTTTCCTCCCTCCAGTTATATGGTGACTGGTTAGATGCTGGGAGAGGATCTGGAGGGAAGGATGTTCTCAATGGGTATGAATAGGGCAATTGATCCCCACGAAGAATGGGTGTGCACCTCTCAGTCCTGAGAGGCCAGCCACCAGAGAGCTGGGACAATCCTAAAGGTGTCAACATATGGCAGTTAACAGCACCAGGAGAGACTTCTGGGTTTGAGGTCTGGTCCTTTGAACTCAACATTATGTTTTGTTTTGTTTTGTTTTGTTGGTTACCTTTCTTGTCACTGTGACCTAATATCTGGTAGAAGCTGTTGTGTTAGAATCAAGACTTGAGTCTGGACAGACCATACCAGGCCAGTGTGGTTCCACGTGGCAGAGGTTTATTGGGGAGGAGGGGAGAGGGGATGCAGAGACAAAGGGGAAAAGAGAGAAAGACGAAAGAAGGGGCGAAGGTCAAGAAAGGTCTGCCTTACATTTAGGCCGTGACATAACCACTCACAGGTAAGAGTGGGAAATAGACTCTGGGAATGTATGCAATTGTCATGGCAACAGATGGTGGGGGAGGGGCAAGTAGCCCATGGGTGACATCACTGGGTTCAGAAAGAGTCTTCTAAGCCGGTTCCTGATACCAACAGAAGTAGTTTAACTTTGGCTCACAGTTCAAAGGATGCATCAGTCTATCATAGTAGAGAAGATACAGGGTAGATTTTAACCACAGCAGCTTCTGAACATGACAGCCATCAGGAAGCAGAGAGCTAGAACCAGTTGGAGGCTGGGCTACAACCCTGAAGACTTCACCTCATTGGCCCACATCTTCCAGCTAGGTTCTACCTCTTCAAGGTTCCACCACCTTACAAATCAATGCCACCAACGGAGGAGCAAATGTTCAAACCCTTGGGCCTGTGGGGAACATATTGAACCGGAGCCATAACAATTACAAAAGCTCAGGCGATAGATAATTTTTAATTTTGTGTTTTTGAGACAGGATCTTTCTACATACCACTGTCCTGGAACTCAATATGCAGAGCAAGCTGACCTCAAACTCACAGGGATCTACCTGCTTCTGCTTCCCAAGTGCTGACATTAAAGGCATGTGCCACCATGCCCAGCCCAAGAGATAATTGACTTCCAGACCTTTGCAGCTTTGTGAAACATCACACAGCACAATCCATGCTAGTGCCCAAGGGAAAAGAGGAATCTACAAAGTTTATGGGTCCCAGGCAGACTCAGAAGGAGCTGTCTGATATTAGGCTCAGAGGACCCTGTGGCTCTGGGGTTTTGAGCTTTAAATGTATTCCAAGCTGAATAGCTCCAGGTCAGATTCCTTAAGAACAACATTCGATGCTCTCTTGGAGGCCTCTGTTTGAACAAGCTCCCCCTTGTCACTCCCCTTTACATCTGCAGCCAGAGACAATGAGACCAACACTTGCTGAGCAAGTCTCCATGTGACCTGCTAAGTTAACAATGACCCCCGTCTCATCAGCAATATGAAGTGTCTGCCCTTATCCACAGTTTACAGGTGGTCGACTCAGAAGGTGGCAGAAAGCAATAGAGTCAGAAGCCATACCCAGCTTGCTCAGCCCTCTGAGCCAGGTGTCCCAGACACTAGCTGCTCGGCTCTCACCAGAACAGGACTGGTTCTCCCTTGACTCTAGGCAGAACAATCCCATTAGTGCAGTCTGAGGTGTGTGGCATTGCTGACACAGAATCCGGGCGAGTGAAATTAAACACTCAGTGTGTCCCAAACTTTGGGTTAGGCCCTTTGTGACAGGCTTGATGATCACCTTCATGAAGAGAAGGCCTAGGATCAAACCCTGCTAGATAGTTACACAGTTTGGGGGCAATTTCACCTTTCTGAATGTTAGTCATATCTATAGTATGACTTTACTAATAGGACAAAATTCTTCATAGTCATTGTGAGGACTGCATGATGTAAGGAAAACAATGATTTCAGCATTATCACCCATTCTTCATAAAACTATGTTAAATGCCCCAACATGTCTTCTAACATCAAAGCCTAAAACATACCACGTTCCTTCCTGACATTGTTTCCAGAACATACCCACCTCTTCTTTTGAAAACAGGATTGCAAGTTAGACTTCCCAACACCAGCCCCATTGCTCCAAACCCGTAGCTTTGTTTTAGTGAGGTTGTTAGTCCCTTCAGCAACCTTGTGCTCCATCCTCTCCCGATTCATGTGAAGTAGTAAGAGAGGAGGGAGAAATCTTCTATCTGTTCATTCATCCTGAACAGATGTTATTTAGAAAGCACCGCTGTGTTATACTGGCCGCTCAGCTCTCAGCAGCCGTGTGAGGGGATCTGGAGGGTCCAGCTGTGAGATTATGAAATGTACAACGGTGGTACGAAAGAGTACACAGATCAGGGGAAAGCCAGAAACGAGGCAAAGACATGAAAAATAGAGTCTCTAAGGAAGCGGGGCATCCAAAGGAGAGAGGTGAGCCTTCTGTTTTAGCACTGTTACAGCTTGGCGGTTGACTATCTCCCAAAGGCCCGCGGGCACATCTCTCCCACAGAGCGCATTGTGAGGCTCTCTGTTCTTTTCCCACTTTGCTCCAACTTTTGATGTCACTGCCACGCTTGCCCCCAACCGTTATCTTGCATGGACTCAAAGCAATGGGAGCTGAGCGCAGAACTTGGATACTCAAAACAGGGAGCCCACAAACCATTTCTTTTATATAACGTTTTTTTGGATGATTTTGTTACAGCAACAGGAAGCTGACTAACTCAGGCATGGAGAGGAATAGCAAACTGGACGACTGATTCAACCTTTCTGGAATCTAGAAAACTTCATTAACCTTTGGACTAGTAGTCTTTAAAGAATGGGCGCGGTTTGGTGGATCCAGGAAGAGAAAGGGAAAACCCACAGGACGCAGTAAGTATCTGTCTATCTGGTTGCAGCTTATGCAGTAGGCTGACAGGAAAATGAGATAATTCAGAGGCTGCCAGAGTAGAAAAGACCTGCACATCAGGTGCTGTGGCACTTCATGGGATTCCAACACAGGAGAGGAGAGAACCCAGCCCAGATGTGCCCTGTTAATTAGAGGAAGAAGAGACCAGAGGGAGGGGTGCTAGGGCAAAGGTCACCAATCCGCTGAGAGAGAAAAGGTTCAGAACTGGGTTCCCTACAAGAAATGGCCCAGTGAGCAGCTTACGGACTGAGCTTCTGTGTTCCCAGCCAAGGTCTGCCTGCAGGTCCTCGCTCTATTTCTCAAGTCCAGTCTCGGAGCTGGGAAGGAAAGAGGCAGACAGGAGAATGAGGTGCCCTCCCTCCTGTCTCCATCTGACATGATTGTGTTTGGTCGTCTGGCTTCCCACTGTGGGTGACAGGTGAGGATCACTACACAGTGGCCAGTAGATGCCCCTCACAACACACACACACACACACACACACACACACACACACACACACACCTCAACAAGCCACCCTGTCCCGCACCAGCTCCAACTACATTCCCAGCATCGGGCAGGCTTCCTTTTGTAAGGCACTGGCTAATCAAATCAGTTATGTTTGCTTTGACTTCACAAATCTTCCTGGAGCAAATGATGCCAAAACAAAGAAACGGATCAATTGGGTAAAATAATAAAGTCCAACAACACAGAAGAATGTTTTTTGATTATGAAGGTGACTCTTGAAATCAGCCAAGAGGGGATGAATTCAGCCAGCAGGTCTGGAGGCAGATGGCTGCTTAGAAAAAAAATAACGTCCCATTTCTCCCTCACATTCTGGACCAACACGGATGCCAGGAGGATTCAGGGGGGGATGTAAAAGTAGACATGGTTGGCGTGATGTACAGCTAGGAAGCCTCACCTTTCTTTCTTCCTGTGACACCAAGGCAGTTTAACAAAGAGACTGATAAATTTGTACAAACACCAAGAGCTCTGTATTCCCAAACACTATAACCATTCCCCTTCCTTGGGTGTTCCTGGAAGGGAAGGGAAGCCACCTCTAATCATCTCAGCAACGGGATGAAGCCATGGGAGAAGCAAAGGAAGGTAGCTCATCAGGGACATGTGAGGATGTCAGCTGTGCCACAGGCTGCCATAGAAGCTGTGAGGGAAGAGGCCCCAAGAACCATGCCAAGAGAGCCAGGCTCACCCCCCCCCCCCCCGCTCCTCAGCAAGGGCTTCCATGTCTGGGGAGGAATCTGGAGGCCCCTGCTAGTTTCCCTGTTCCTTGGTTCAGTGTGCTGAATGTACTAGCTACTTAGGGGAAGAAAACAAATATATGTCAGGTCGCTTGCTTTATTATTATTATTATTATTATTATTATTATTATTATTATTATTATTTTATTTTTTGAGACAGGGTTTCTCGTGTAGCCCTGGCTGTCCTGGAACTCACTTTGTAGACCAGGCTGGCCTCGAACTCAGAAATCTGCCTGACTCTGACTCCCAAGTGCTGGGATTAAAGGTGTGCACCACTTAAAGCTTAGAGCTGATGCTCCATCTATCTGGCCAGAAGGAAAGGATCTCCTCCTCCTCCTCCTTTTAGACAGGGCCTATAGCCTGAGGTGGTGCCCTTAGGCCCCTGCTAGGAATCGCAGGAGTTGTCTTTCCTGTTTGGTCTTCCCTGTCTGTATCACCAAGGAGGTACTCAGCACCACACTGCCTTCCACAGCCAGGGGCTGCATGCCAGGCCTTAGTGCCCACAAGAAACATGATTCGATCTGCTCCAAGGAACAATAGGTCCACCAACCTCACAGAAGACCTTGAAAATGGGCCAGAAGGCTCCAGCGATGAGCCTGGTAGCTCTCTGGTGCCAAAAGAGCTCTGTCTTACTGGTTGTCCCTCAGGAGGCCAGAGAGGTGCCCCAGCAGTCCCTGCACGTGGCAAACTCTGTTTCTAGTCCCCTCTCTACACCCATCCCTAAGTGTAGGATTCCTAAACGCTGCAGTGGTCTTGATAGCAAATTCATTCATAGCCATGGTTCCCAGAATCAAGCAGAAACATTGAAAAGACTGATGGCTGATTACACACAAAGACACATACATGGCTTCCAGGAAGAGATCACATACCTGGGATCCTCAGAAAAGTGAACCACAGAGTCTATGGGCAGACAGAAGGGATGAACCCCTGGGAGAGCACCCCTCCTTTAGGAAGAAGGAGCCAGGCAAATCCCACAGAACCTCGAGCTGGAGACTATGAATGACTCTGAAGAGTGCCTGGGATTCCGACGTGGGCCCCTACACAGGCCTTGGAGAACTACGCTGAGCTCGACAGAGAGCTGAGGCTCAAAGCAGAATGAAGCCAGGACCGCAGAGCCCGGCAGTAATGGGTCCCTGTATGGAATGAGAACCGACTCTGGCTTTTTCAAACCAAAATGGAAGAGTGCAAAATGGTGTAGCCCATACCTTGGCCAGCTGAACTTCAAAACTAATGGAAAGAGAAGGTCATTGTGTGACTGAGCACAGCAACAGAACCATCCCGGAGAAGAGGCTGCTACTTCCCATGTCATGCCTAGCAAGCATGCCCAGTATCACTCATCTCAAACCCTGGATACCACTGAACCGCATCATCATGATCACCCCACGTCTCCATGGCCACCGCTTCACCATCACCACTAAGAACCAAACACCACAGCTTGAAACTGAGTTTGAACCAGAAACTACTGTCTCTGAGCATCAGCCACCTCTTCTTTAATGACAGTCCAAAGTAGCCAGAGGTAGAACTTACCAACCAAGGTTGACCAAGAGTGTCTCCAGACATTACCAAGTATGGCCAGAGAAACAGAATTGTCCCAGGGTCTACTGTTGCCTTAACACTATCCCTGATTTTTTTCCCTTCCACAGCCACCAAATTTCCCTGAAGTGGATTCTATCCCCACCCTGCCTCCCCCTCCCCCATGGCCACAGGAGCAAAAGCCTAGACCATTCCTGTAGGGAGGCTGGGTCTCTGCCTGGAACACAAAGAGGGTCATCTTACATAACCTAACATCCTTTTCTCTTTGCCCTATACAACCTTACCCACTGTGCAAAATCCCTTTCACCTTCCCAAAGGAAATTTCTTTTCTTTCTTCATAGAATAGATTGCCCATCAGCTCCCTTTCAGAGGATCGGTGCCCTAGTCTAATGCCATGTGTGCTACACACACACACACACACACACACACACACACACACACACACACACACAGGGGGAAATTACACACAGAGACACATACATAGATTACATAGATTACATAGACACCAACACATTCACACACATGAATGTACATGCACAGACATACAGAAACATACAATCCCACTTACCCACACACATGTACACAGATGCCAACACACCCACAGACACATACACACATAGGTACATACAGAGACACATGTACACACAGGCACACAGACTCAGACACACATACAGACACACAGACTCAGACACAGACAGGAACACACAGAGACATACAGAAACATACACACACAGACACACACAGGCACACACACATACAGATATACAGAAACAGAGAAAGACAGGCACACACACACACACACACACACACACACACAGACTCAGACTCATAGACTCAAACAAACATGAACACATGCAGATATACAAAACATATACCCATAGACACACATACAGAGAGACATACAGAGACACACAGACATGCACACAGAAACATACAGCAACACACAGAGAGGCACAGAGTCACACACACACACACACACACACACACACACACACACACACACACACGCGCGCGCGCGCGATATAAACCCTCAGCCTGCACTGGGATGCGCTATAGCAAATCCCTCTGGGTGGGTCCTTGTAGGCAAGGTGGAAGCAAGACATCACTCTTTCACCACACAATGTCCTTAACTAGGATTATTATGAAGAGTGCACAAGTTCCTGCTGAGCCACGGGTGGGCTGTTCTTTAATGGGCCCAGGCCCGGCTCTTTCCCACAAGCTGAGGTGTCAGGCTGAGTTCATGGTTCAGCCCAGCACTTGTGTTAGTCCAGTCCCCAGTCCCAGGTTATACACCTGGCCTTTACTCTCCTTTCTGTTATTCCATCATGGACTTTCATTGTAGTTTATGTTGCAGTCCTTTCTGGTGTGAGGTGAGGCGAGGCAAAGAGAGGAGAGGTGTGTCTAAGATGTAGGTGAATTGAATCTTTCTCAGTCAGCCGAGAGCAGTGCCTTTTCTTTTCTTTCTTTCTTTCTTTTTTTTTTTTTTCTTTTTTGGTTTTTCGAGACAGAGTTTCTCTGTGTAGCCCTGGCTGCCCTAGAACTCACTCTGTAGACCAGGATGGCCTCAAACTCAGAAATCCGCCTGCCTCTGCCTCCTGAGTGCTGGCATTAAAGGCGTGCGCCACCACGCCCAGCAAGCAGTGTCTTTTCATGTTTTCTCTTTCCCTAAGTTCACGGGAACAGTCTGAAGGCAGTAGTTAGATCAGATTAATTTTATTGCTCACAGTTTCCATTCCCTCCCTTACACACACACACACACACACACACACACACACACACACACACACACACACACACTTACTTTAGCACTCAATCTGATACTCACTACTATGTACATTCACTTAGTATTAGAAACTCGCGTATGGCTACTTCTCTTAGGCATAGAGTATCACTTCCTCCTTCTTCCCTTTCTTCTTCCCTTTCTCCCTTGCCTCTTCCTTCTCTCATTCCTTCTCTTCCTCCTTCCTCCAGCACAAAGCAGGAAGCCGGTGCAGATTACAAAGAGCTCCCTATTGGGCCCTTCAGTGTGTTCAGTTACACTTCGGCACTTAAATTCCTCTTAACAAGAAAGAGGCTATGGCATCCTGAAGGGAGAGTCGGGGAAATCAGGGGCTTTGGCCTGCAAAGTGTGTATGCTGTGACCTTGTGTTATATAATCGTGGTTCAGGTTGAGGGGCTGACGCATGGTCCCCTCACTCTTATTTGGGGCTGTAAGATCCAGACTTACAAGCTCCTAAAACCACCCTCCTTTTAAGATCTGCATTCTTCCCCTCTGCCTTCTCCTGCTGGACTTTATGTTCCAAGGAGAATACAAACACTGTGCTCGGTGACTTGTTCTGAGATGTGACCCCATGTGAACCTTCTAATACGAGGGACCACCCAAGCACCCCTGATTGTCATTTCTGCCCTTATAAACGGGGAAGGCAAGACATAGAAACATGACTATCAACAGAGTCTGGAGCAGAAGTCACTTATGGTGCCAAGAAATCATCTCTAGCCACAACATGGCCCCACCTCAGGCTGTAAACACCCATCGATGTCACCGCTATTACAGGTTCACTCTTCTGTTCTTACTTACCTGGGCAGCTTCTGGGGACTTGCTGGGGCTCTGCCACAGCCTTGCAGGATTTTCCTACTCTGCCTTTGAGCCCTGTCTTAGAGTTCCCATGGCTAAGAAAAGACACCATGACCAAGGCAGCTCTTATAAGGGACAACATTTAATTAAGGCTGGCTTACAGGTTCAAAGGTTTAGTCCATTATCATCATGGCAAGAAACATAGCAACATCCAGGCAGGCACGGTGCTGGAGGAGCTGAGAGTTCTACATCTTGATCCAAAGACAGTCAGGAGAAGCTAAAAGGAGGGCCTCAAAGCCCACCCCCTCAATGACACACTTCCTCCAACAAAGCCACTCTTGCTCCAACAAGGCCACACCTCCTGACAATGCCACTGCCTGGGCCAAGCATATTCAAACCACCACAGGGCCCAGGAATGGAAAATGTTAAGAAGTTCTGCGCTCCCCTGGGAAAGAGTGAGTGAGTGAGCCAGGTAAAAAGGGCTGCAGGTAACCTTGGGCTCCCCCTCTCCTGGGAACTGCCTTTAAGTTAGGCAGGGCTGGACCCTTCTGAGGTGGGCTGTGTCCTTGTGCATATAGGAGGCAGGGCACAGAAAAAGTGTAGGGCTTTTTCAAGTCATGTCTTCTCTTGTTTGCAATTGATTTCCAGTTAAAGTTCACATTCTCTTGGGAATTCCAGACAAACTAAGTATTAAGAAAGATTTTGGTGAAATCATGTTTTTTTCTGGAGCTGAGAAGCTGAGCCTGCCATCTGATCCTCAGGACTGACCAGTGGGTCAGAACAGAGCTCCTCCTCCCCTGCAGAGCTTCTCAGCCACCTGGGGACCTTGAACACATTCTGAGGCCTGGACCCTCCACCCCCTGCATACCCATCCCCCACCCTGGGATGCCTCAGCCCACCCACCCCCACTTCCACCCCCACCCCAGGATGCCCTATCCCCACCCCCACTTCACCCTAAGATGTCCCACCCCTTTTCCTCCACCCCGACTCCATTATTCTCCCCACCCTCACCCTCCCATCTCTACCCCTACCCCCAACCCCTCCCCTGCTCCAGGATACCCCATCCCCAATCCCCCTCCCCTTGGATGCTCTTCCTCATTACCCTAATTCCCCATTCTTCCACTCTCCACCCCTCCACCCCTTCACCCTGGGATGCCCCCTCCTGCCCCACCCCACCCTGCCCTGCCCTAGGATTCACTCAGGCCATGATACCCCAGGCCACGGTCTCTAGACCTAGATCAACCTCCCGGCTGGTGCTCTGAAGAGCAATTTCAAGTAGATTGGAGCTAAAAATCGGCCATCCCCTTACTCCTGGTGATTAATACGATTCAGAATTATCATCGGCTGAAAGTCCAAGGTAAAATACTCTACTACTGAAAGGAAAATGCTGTCATTCGATTGACGTCATTTTTCAGCATGGGTTTTGTTTTTCTCTTCTCCTTGCCTCCGTGGGTGCTAAAGCCTTCTGAAATGAATTAGATCCCAGCAGTAAAGGTTGATGGAATGCAGGACCCAGGGAGGAGCGGCTGGAATTGGAAAGCAGAAGGCTCTGGTTGCCTTGCCTCCTGAGTGGTTCCTGCAATTTTCACAGATCCTCTGCAGCAGAATTGAACACATTCACTCTTGCCACTCCATGCTTGGGGCCTTAACCCAGGATTGGCATGCCCCTGCCGCCGGAGAGTGCCCCTTAACCAACCTTTCTGCTTCCCCAATCACTCTTTGCATTATGTGTTCTCTAGAGCACGCATTTGGTCACAGTCGCTCTCCAGCTTCAAAACCCCACTTTGTTTGATTCCACTGCATTTAAAAATAAAGGGTGAACTTCCCAGTAGAAGGTATAAGGCTGTTCATCATCATGTATGGCCTCTCTGACCTCAGCCTCTGTCTCCATAGTCTCCAGCTCTCCGTGCACTACATGCCAAAGCCAGGCAGAATAGATCAGCTTCCCAGTCAAGGTTAGGTTTCTCGTGGCCCCAAGCATCCTTGTTTGGAGGGCTTGGTCTCACTGGTGTCTTGGGGTGTTCCACTGAAGTCAATCCGGGCTGGCTGCTCTCTGCCCGGGCAGAGACCTCACCAACACTCTCATCGCACTGTGTTGTGAGCATTCATCTACTTGTCTACACTACCCTGTGACCTCTAAACAGCACCCCAGAAGCCAGCCCACCTCCTGTGTGTGGTTTTACCTAGAAAGGGTCAAAAGCATTCACACCTCCTCCGCCACCTTTCATTGACACTGGCAACTGGAATCGTTAGTTTGCATGGGGCCAAGAAAAGAAATCTTTGTCCTACATGGCATCTCGTTTTCCCCAAGGTTACTAAAATGCCATGGGAAAGGTACTGCTGTCACCTGGGTGTGTTGCCTTATATACCGTGACACTCAAGGCTCCAGGAGGCAAGTCTCGCACTTCCGCACCCCTCCACGATCCTCCCAACCTGGGGCAGGTGCCCAGGAAATGTCCAGTTCGAGATTTTGTTGAACTAGGAGTTTGGGGACACATTGTAAAATGTTGTCTTTAAAGCCTCAATTTAAAACTCTCACCTTAGCCGGGAGTGGTGGCGCACGCCTTTAATCCCAGCACTCGGGAGGCAGAGGCAGGCGGATTTCTGAGTTCGAGGCCAGCCTGGTCTACAAAGTGAGTTCCAGGACAGCCAGGGCTATACAAAGAAACCCTGTCTTGAAAAACCAAAAAAAAAAAAAAAAAAAAAAAAACCTCTCACCTTTTTCAAAGATAAGACTGTAGCAACACTCACCATTATACCAGCTCTCTGGGAGTGTTCTGTTCACATGTAAAACTTGACAACAATTTCCAATGTAAGGTTTTGATTAGGATCAAAATATAGCTTATACCTGACAAACAATAACACAGGTAACAACTGTAATAGAATGGAAGAGAATGCATACATTATAGAAAGAAGCATAAAATGAATACAGTGATGACATGAAATATTTAATGCAACATACTATCTTTACTTTATTCATTCATTTATCAACCCTTTCTTTCATCTAACCAGCCTTGTCTCAGTTCAGCTATGCCTGGATCTGGGCTCAGAGTCACAAATCAGAGCAAGTCTTTGCCCTGCAGAGCTTTTGTTCTAATGGGAAACGGACATTCACTACATACTTAGACACAGCTCAAAAGAGTAAGAAGGTGGCATCAGTATGTACCCGAGACAGAGGGTGGCTCCTATTCATGACTTTGCCCACCATTCACTGACTCACCCCCCAGTCCTACCTCAAAGCAAGACACATAGTGACACTGAATGTTTTATTGAGAGAAAAATAAAGGATGTTGTATGCATGTTGTATTTATTTCTTCATCATTCATTTCTTTCTTAGTTTATTTATTTAATGTGTGTCTGTATATATGCGTCTATATGAGTGTGTATGTATATACACATTCTTAATTTGATTACACACACACACACAAAGACAAAGACACACACACTAAAGGAGGATTTATTGGAAAGTTTTTCTAGGGAGTCTCAGTGTAAAGTTATATCATCTACACAGCGTCTGTCTTTCCGAGACCTCTCAGAAGCAGGACTGTGAGTGTGCATGGCGTAAGTTAGGATATAAAGACACCCAGTGGAGTTGCTGCCGTGAGCACCCACGCACACGGTCAGGGTGAGCACACAAGCTCACCTTCATAAAGGCAAGCACCAGTACGCATACATGCTAGTGACATAGAGCGTGCATCTCATCAGCCCCTAATGAGAAAGAGAAAGGACATCACGTGCGGGGTGCTGGAATTCAACAGCAAAAGCGGCACCCAGAGTGAGCACACTGTCCCCCTTATTTGACGTTTCCAAGGTGAACCTTTTGTTCAATGCACCCTCCAGTGAGTCCCAGCCAGGCCCAGCCAGGAGAGCCCTGACTAATACTTACTTGCTTTATTTCACAGAAGAATCGGATTAAACGTGAGGTGGGGAGGGACTTTTTTGGATGTCACCGTGACCTTGGCTGGGACTCATGTCGCTGCCAAGATGAGTCACCTGGAAGACAGTGCCTCCAGTCAGCTCTGCCAGGTTTACTTGACAGCACAGAATTCTGCAGTAGCTGAGAGGAACCAACTGTCGCCCTTCTTTCTGCCGGAGTCTTTTGTAAAAGCATCCGTGGACCCAGGCACCAGAGTCTCCTTTGTGCCCTCCAGCCAAGGGGTTGGCTAAGTGCTGAGGGAAAAGATTGAGGACACAGGCTGGAAGGCCCAGGTCAAGTCTCAGATCTGCCATCACCCTGCATGGCGTTTGGCGTGTTTATTTTGCCTGTGGACCCCACTTGTCCTATCTGCAGAATGAGGATTGGTTGAGTCCTGAACATGAGACCCTAGTACTCCTGTAGAGTGCTCACATGAGTGTTGTGCCTGTGATTTCCAAGAGCCAGGTCTCTAGAAAGAGCCGACTGGACGAGAAAGCAAGGCCTACCCCTTTCCACTAACATTCGGTGGCTTCCACAGGTTCAGGCTCTTGTGATGAACAGAAACAGATAGGGGTATTAGCGTTCATGCCTTTCTTCAGGGAGTGAAAGGGACAATGGGCTGGAGAAATGGTTTCGTGGGTAAGGGTGATGGTTGTACAATCCTGAGAATGAGGTTAGAGTCCCAGCCTCCACGTAACAAACTGGATTTCACGTGCATGCTTGTAACTCCAGTTCCTAGAGGATTGCTGAGCTTGCTAGCTTTCAGCCTAGCCAAGAAAATGTGAGCCCTAGGTTCAGGACAGACCCCACCTCGAAGGAATAGGTGGGGTGACTTTGGAGTCCACCTAATGTCTCCATCACCTGCACATGTGTACATGTGGGCATATACTCATGTGGGCACACACACACATGAATAAAACAAACAAGCAAATAAACATAGACAATGGAGGAATAATTTAATTTTAACTTGTATTGGCTTTGTGTGTGTGAGTGTGTGTGTACAAATCTTCACATATGAAACCAGGATAAAGACTGTCTTTTAAAAGTGTCTCAGGGGGGGTCTATGAAACTCTCTCTCTCTCTCTCTCTCTCTCTCTCTCTCTCTCTCAGATTCTAGGTTAGACTTTCCCTGGGCTCTGGGATCAGGTTTCATATGACTTCAAACCAGAGGGCTGGCCCTCTGCATGCCCAGGAAGAATATCAGGCTTGGCATTGTGATGTCTGTCTGCTCAGGGTATAATAACCAAGTGAAACTTGCTTTTCTTATTGTTCCTCTGTCCTCTTCTATAACATGACGGAAGTATCTGTCTATCTTGGAGGAACTCTTACCTCTTGTAATTGATTACCTATGGGAAAGGGTAGGGGTGTGTTGAGGGGTTCCATAGAATCCGAATAATAATGTACTCCCATTTATCAGTGATATGTGTGCACGCAGTAAGCCATCATCTCCTCCAAGGTGTGGATGTAGGGCCTGGCACATGACAAAGTTCCCTGGCCTCCCCCTACTTCCAGGGAGCCTGGTTTCAGGGTGGGTCCTGAGGCTTTGGCTTCCCTCTAAAGAGGGAAATGGGAGGGGCTGCTGGACTTGGAAAGAGAAGAAGGCTGCTCTGACATTTCATCCAAACTTCAGCTAGCTAAAAATGGATGCTTCAAGAGAGCAGAAGCGGGCCAGCCAGAGCGAGCGGGACCGACTGGAGCGAGCAGGGCAGACTGGAGCGAGCAGGGTTGACAGGAGCGAGGAAAAAAAAAAAGAGCAGAAGCCAGACCTTAATGAGACAGATAAAGTTAGGTGATTATAACCAGGAATCCACCCCTTCTTGTGATATTTGCAGAGCTGCGCATCAAAAGCAGCCCTGCATCATTGTGATCCTCATGCCACCGCCAAGCCGTCACTGAAAGGTGAATGGTTTAGTGTCCTGTGATGGGCAAAAGAAGCTAGCCGGGCATGGTGGCGCACGCCTTTAATCCCAGCACTTGGGAGGCAGAGGCAGGCGGATTTCTGAGTTCGAGGCCAGCCTGGTCTACAAAGTGAGTTCCAGGACAGCCAGGACTAAGGAGAGAAACCCTGTCTTGAAAAAACAAACAAACAAACAAACAAACAAAAAAAGAAGCTTTCACATCCACCCTCTGACTTGCGCATCATAATAACCCTGTAAAGTAGGTGTAGCGGGTTTCTTCCTGCCCCCATCTCTCTCAATGAAGACACCATACCCTGTAGCCTTTGAGGAGCCACATCTCGCCCAAAGCTACTGAGAAGGCACACAGGACTAGAACCTGGGTCTCAGGATATCAGATCAGTGTTTCTTGGAAAGCGGTTGGAGTATCTAAAGCACCTTGGGAGAGGTGAGACCCAGGAGGGAGCTGCTGCTGGGAAGAGTAGCTCTCAGATCATGCTACAGACTGGGTGTAGAGGCTCTGAGTCTGGGGGTGGGGGGTGGGGGTGGCTGACCGTCCTTATTGTTCCAAGGGAAGCAAGCAATTTTCTGGTTGACTTGCTTTGTTGATTGCAAGTAAGCTGAATCTCCGTGTTAAGTTAGGCACAAACACAGGTAACAGTTAAAGACGTACCTTCTGATCCATTTGGCCAGCTGGGGTCTATAGACCTCGGCGGGGTCGGGGTGGGGACTTACAGGCGGGATCACTCCCTGTGAGGCTAGCCTTGTCTTCTGGCTCTCATCGTAAGACCATATGAACTCAGCAAAAACCCCTGTGTGCATTTCCTCTTCAGGCAACCTCTCCTTGAATCAGGGAGGCCAGGCTCAGAAAGGTGAGCGTGGCGTACCTACCAGTCCAGTCATGAGCTCCTCTCCCGGGCCACCAGCGGGCGTTTTGGACTCACTGACACTGTACTACATCCCTTCCTGCCTCCGCATCCACCCACCAACCACCTACAGTCTGGGAAGCTGCCACTCTGCCGGTGCCCACTTGGCAGTTTCCATCCTTCTGGTGGGGTACCCTTCTGGCCGTCCCAGGAGACCCTCAGTGCACTAGCCTCCCAGCACGTTGCCATCCCGCACTGCGGGTCATCTCTTTATTTGCTAGCCGGTTTTGAACAAACTTCCTCCTCGGGGAATGTTTGGCTCTTGAGTGTGGATTCTATGGTGGCTCACAGAATGATGCCTTGTGGGTATTGGAAGGACCCTGAGCAGTCCTCTTTCACAGGGACTGAAAAGGAAAAGCCAGTTGCTTCTAGCCACACAGCTACGTTTCTGGACTATATTCTCTGTGCTCTTTTTGCCTCTTCCCCTTCTTCCTAGTATCCCCACTTTTGAGTCAACCCCAAAATGAGAGTAGAGGTTTCGTACTAAGGCTGCTGGAGCCCGATGTATCGGTAATAACACCAGACATCTCATTTCAAAGACAGAGGGATTCTCGCTTGCCACATTGTCATGCCTTTGCTTTCTGCCAGCCTAGGTCCTCACTCTTGAAAACTAATATCTTCCCCTAGCCTACTCTACTTCCAGCCACCTGCTGCCCCACCGATTCCGCCCTCAATATCCCCCTGTTTATCTGTTCTAGTCTCATGTAACTGCCTGATCACTTGACCAAAAGCCCGGCCCTGAGCACGTCACCTTTCTCTTCAGAACTGGTCAGAGGCTCCCCATTAACCTAGTGATGGCCCACAGCTGGCACCACAGCCCTTTGCTCTGGCTGTCAACATCACCCCAGCTGTGCTGTCTGAAAACCCTCTCCTTGGCATCTTGCACAAGGTCTCTTCCACCTTTCCCAAACACCCATACTGTCATTTTCTCAGACAGCTTAAACTATCTTCCTGTCTCCTCCAAAAAGGCTGTCCAGTTCTCAAGGCTGACCATAAATGTCACTTTCCCATAAAACTGCACAAGATGCTTCAGAACTCTATGCGGTATCTTTCCTCTCACTCTGCTTCGCTTTACAACCACCAAGACCCATGTCACATGTCTCCACTGGGCTAGGGGTGAGAAGGCAAAGACCTGGCCTTTTCCAGCTTGGCACTTGCTGTGCCCAGCTCTACAGCCTATAGGAGAGTCGCCTGCATACTATTCATTAAATAAATAAATCCTTTGACGTGCACTCATCGCAAGGCTGTCTCTGGATTATCAAGGTTAATGTGGATAATTAAGTTGAATTATTAACCTCTGAATGGTTAAAATGCATCTGGTCTGACTGCTACCCTCCGTAGATTCTGACTCTAATGACTTCTTACCCCCTGGCCTAATTTCCCTCTGGAAGCGAGAGGCTTGGGTTCTTGTTACAGGAAAGAACTCTGGGAAATGAGCCCAAGAAACACATTCAGCTCTGCAGTTGGCCATAAGAAGGCACTGAACACTGAGCTACATGGCGGTTAAAAGACACAGTGGAGGCTAGCCAGGGCAGCAGGCTGCCCTGCACTCTGCCTTGTGTGGCCTTTAAAAACAACAAGAGCCTTTGCCAGGGGCCAGGGTGTTTGTTCCCATCTGGCCTTTCTTTCTGCCTCGCTCTGTGAGTCCGGAAGAACCAGCCAGTGTGCTGAGGGCAGCGGGGGAGCCTGCAATTGAATGCTGTGGAAGAGTCAACGTTTTTGAACTTGAAAAATCTCTGTCAAGCATCCCTCTTGCTATCCCGCAGACTTTTGTGCTCCCTGTCACGAGAGCGGCCAGGCTCAGGCCCTCTTGGGTCCTTCCATCTGAGTCAACAAAAAGCTCTTTAAGTTTCTCTGGGCTGGACCGCCACAGGGTTGCCAAGGCATGAGTTGCCCTCCCAGAACTCAGAGTCACAGCAGGCAGCCCCGGGAGAGCAAAACAGACCCAGGGGGCAAGCTAGCCTGACCTCTCCATTCATAGATGTGTGTTCTCAGTGGAGCAAGACACAAAACATTTAGAGAGTTGGAGATGGAGAGATAGTGACTGTTGACTTTGGATGCAAACCACAGCGGGGCATGTCCCTGGTCCCCAGATCCTCTCAGCTTTTGCATTGGGCAGGTCACAACAAAGAGCTACACTGAGTGTGCTCTTCGTGAGGGTGCCTGAAAATATGGGACAAGCATGGCCCATTCCGTGACCCCCATAATCAAGCTCCAGGAACATGAGTCCAGATCCCCCTCTAGGAGGAGTGGGTTTTGTATATATATATATATATATATATATATATATATATATATATATATATAGAGAGAGAGAGAGAGAGAGAGAGAGAGAGGCATCTTCTGTAATACTTGACAGCTTTAATGCTAGCAGAACCCATCTCCCCAGATGTGGCTATTCCCCAAAGCTATACACTGAGAATACCATCATCTGAGCGGCACAATATGCTGCCGCTCCATGGCCCCCTGACCTTTCCCACTGCCCTTCCTCTCCTTGGACAGACCTTCCATTCACTCCAGGATGGCTACATCAGGCACCCCTGCTTCTCTGCTCTGATGGCCTCTAGCTCACTCTCTCCTTCCATCTGGGCAACTGGAAACTACAGGGCAGTTTGTTGAGGCTCCTGAACAGATCTTGCTTATTGATCTTGGTTCCCCCCCTCCCGCTGTTTGAAGGAGGGAAGGAGGGACACAACCAGCTGTTGCCACAAAGATGCTGTCTCTTCACTACTCCCCTCAGATCCCATATCCTACCTCAACCCCCCCACACACACCTCACTGGTTTCCTATGGGTTGCTCACCTTAGGACCCTCCCTAAGTCCTACTGTGGAAGCCTTGCCTTCCAAACCCATTCAACAGACTTTTGTCTGTGGTCTCATGCAAGCTGTGGTGGCAGCATGACAGAGATATAACCAAGTCCCTAGCGGGGTTCAGACTCCTTCCCAACAACTAGGAAACTACCGATCATTTATAAGGCAGTCACATAGATCGCCCCAACTATAGAATCTTAAGCAGCATGCACTATTATCTCAGCATTTCCGTGGGTTAGGAGCATGGGCACAGCCCAGCTTCTCCTCTGCTTATTTTTACAGGGCTCAAATCCAAGTGTCAGTCAGGCTGTGCGCTCCTCAGGAGGCTTGACAAGGGAACAAGCCACTTCTAAGCTCCCTCAGCGGGGTGGAGCTAGTTTTCTTATACTTTCGAAGGCTAAGGTTCCTGAGCCCTGGCCAACTGTTGGCTGAGCCTCCCTCCCTTAGTTCCTAGGGCCAACGTAGCTTCTATCCCTCCCTCCCCAAGTCACATTTTACTATCAGACAGTCGGCCAGTTGGTTCCAGTTCTCTATTGTAATCCTGCCTTGGTTGCTTCATGTCAACTGGCTGCTGCCTGAGCCCTTTTCCTAGCAGCTCTGAAGGCTACGAGTCATGATTGTTGTTGTTGCTCTGGTACGTATGTACTTCTGCACGTGACAGTATCCTGGCTAGTCACCTGGACGGATGATGGCTGTAATCCGGCTGTGTCCAAGGGAGGCAGGCCTTACAGCCATAGCCTAGGAGAGAAGTCCAGCCTATAAAGTAGGCACATGGCTTTGCAAGCAGAGGGAGGCTGGGCAGGAGGCTCATAAAACATGGTCGTCCCTCTGCTCTCGTCAGAACCCCAGCAACCGAGGGACTTTCCTCCCTAAGGTCTTCCTGTGGGCCTGGGATGCTTTCTGCCCTTGTGGCTATTGCCCTTCCATACTTGCTTTTTATTGGGGACAATAGCTGTCATTTGGCCATATTTTCTTTTTCCTTTTGCCACTCGCAGTCTGGGTTGGGCCAAGGAACTCTTTCTTGGCCTACCTTCTGTAGTTTAATGACAGTCCCCTCACCCCTGAGCCCTGACCCCTGACTCCTGACTTTTTTTGTCCCTGAGATCATCTTTCCGTTTTTCCTGAACCTGCCCACTGTGGAAATTTATTTCTGGACCTGGCCAATTGTGTCTTCTATTGCTTCAGCTCCTAAATTTGCTGTGTAATGATCTTCCCCACCTAAAATTTCTGATTTTAGGAAAATGCTACTTTGAGACCACAGCCCATCCCATTTTGTTTTAGTTTGAGATCGGGTCATACTCTATAGTTCAAATTGGTCTCAAATTTGAGATCTTCTTGCCTGCACCCCTTAATGCTTTGGTTATAGGCATGTGTTACCATGTGCTACCATGCCTGGCTCCACCTCATTCTCTATTGGATCACTGTCCATGCCGTTCATGATATATATTCTTGACCATGAGCAATTTCTCTCTGTTTTGTTTACTTCTCCAGTTCAGCAAGCAGAAAGTCAGGGAAACACTGTCAATAAGCTGAATGCATGGGAAAGCCTTGGGCTCATTAACCGAGGCACGGTGGCGGCCATGTTTGACTCAGGGGAAGGCACGGTGGCGGCCATGTTTGACTCAGGGGGAGGCACGGTGGCAGCCATGTTTGACTCAGGGATGTGTCTTGCTCAGCTAAGTACTTGGTGAAATTACCCTCTTGGAATCTTGAAATGTTGTGTCATGTACATTTTACCCTTCACTCAGACGAACAGCTGCCTAAACCTAAAATGAAGTCATTTTTTTGATCTTTCCTTCCTCTGATCTCCACACCCCACTTAGCCCCAACTCTTGTCTGATCCACCTGGAATCATCTTTCTAGTCTCCTCGAACCCCTCCCCCACACACCACTCTTCCTCCGGCCTCCACTCTGAGTGTTGCTCTCATTCCTTTCTCTTTTGCTCTTCCAATCCCACCAGACAAACTGTTTAAAAACCTAAAGTCCATCCCGGAGTCCCCACCCCCACCCCTGTCAGTGGCTGCTGGTGATTTACCACTACCCTCAAAACACAGCTCAAGCCCTCACCACATTCCTGGTGTGTAAGCCGTTTGAACCTGCCCCATTCCTCGCCTTCTTCCCAAGGCCAAGTTCATCCTGTCCGAGACCATTGTAGAAGCAGTTTCCTCTGCCTGGCTTGCCCTTTCCCAAGCTCTTCACTTGACCCAATGCTCTTCAACCTTTAGGTCTCAAGTTAAATGTCACATTTCCCAAGGGGCTGCCCATCAAAAGCAGGTGTTTCCTGTTACCCTCCCTGGGTGTCCTTGCTCTTCTGCCCAACATCTCTCTTCCCCTTGAGACTGAAAGTTCCATGAGAACAAGAGAAAAGTATTTTGCTAGGTGCCTTGGAGCCAACTCCAAGCTTAGCACCTAGCACACGGGCATTAGACTTAAAGGTCCATCGAATGATATGTTTAAGAGGATGAATGAATGACATGTTGGGATCCTCTCTATGTGGGTTCTCCCAACCAAGACTATATGCCATTTAAATAGCGTGTGCAGCCCCATTCTGTCATTGTGCATTTTCCGGGTACCTTCGAGCGTCTGTAGGACACTTCAACCATGGTAACATCTTATTCATCTGAAGGATATTGTCTCACATCCTCTTCTATCCAGAGCTGAGAAGCTAGGAAGAAGTGAGGGGTGTTCTGCTGTAATCCCCAAGCTTTGAGATTCCAGTTTGTGTCCCCAGCATGGAAGCCAACTTGTGATACTTTCCATTTGTCTAATAAGGTAAGGATGAGCTTTCTTTCCAGGATACCTGTGCCTACCATGCTGGGGACCATCTACATCCTCTCCAAGGTCAAAGTCGGGAAGCATTTACTCCTGTTGATCATTCATTCATTCATTCAGTTAGCATCCCTGTGTGTCCCACAGGCAACCAGTATACAGGGATGTCAGCAGCATGACCTTGCCCTGAGGACAGCCTTATACGTGGGCACTGTGCCAGGGGGGGTTCTTGTTTCTGAGGTGCCTTCTGGGAGCCTACCCTGCTTCTGACATCTTGCTATCATTTGTTTACAACTTGTTCACCTACACCCAAAACATTCCTGCCCTGATTCATAGGTAGATGGCTCCCAGCTTGCTTGTTTCTTCTAGCCCAACTGGAACGAACAGCTTACCTCTAAGTTGGGTACACTTAGCTTTGTCATGCAGACTTCCTAATGATGTGTTCCTTAGAGGCACTTCACTGTTAGTAACTGTTTTCTAGGGCTGGTCTTTGGAGTGTGGGGAGAAAGAGGATGGGGAGAGTATTCCTAACATAATAGCACAATAGTTTGGAATATATATGTGTGTATATATATATATCATTACTACATTACAATCTTACCAGTTTGTGCACATTTGGTTGTGCATATTTGATACCGACACTTGGAAGGAAGGATCATGGGTTCGAGGACAGCCTAGACTACATAGCTTGACTTCTCTTGCTATTCTTCAGTGTGCTTGTTCTCTCCCTCTGATGCGGTGACTACTCTTGCTCTTGCCTCCAGATTATTGAACACGATGCACTTCTAGCTCTTCCTGACTTCCCTTCCTTAATTCCTAGTCAATCTTGAAGACACTGCCAGACATACCCTGACAGGAGACATGTTCCTAGAATACTTAGTGCCTTCCAGTGTAACCCTCACCCTTTGCATCAGCCAGATCGGGAAGCCCTGCCGTGTTCCTGGACTGACTGGTACATGGGCTGGGTCATTGCCGTGTTGGGTGTTCATTGCCTGCATAGCTGTCCGTTCTTACTGGAATATGTGACCTCAAGGTCTTCTCTACTAGTTCCCAGCATTCATTAGGAAGGCAAAAACCCCATAACTGCTTGGCATACTAATTCACTCACTAAGACAATGGTTGCAGTGAGAGAACTCCTAGGCTTAGTGTCAGCCAGTCTTACCATAACAAAAGCCCTCCAAAGGAAGTCCTATGGTCAGAGTCCCCTGAACAACAGGTTGTGTGCTGCTTCTATCCATATAGCACTGTGGTTTTCGCCATGTGTTGATGTCTATGCTGCCAGTCTCTCCTGTCCTCTCACACTCTTCCAGTAAGAATTGTACTTACTCTTCCAGGTTGAAGTAGGGATGTCAAAGGTCCACCATGACCCCCAAAGACCCTCTTAAACACCCATAAATAGTATGAGGACATAATTAGAAATAGGAGCTGTTTTGAGGACTTGATCCTCGAAGTCTAATTGTCAACTGACTTCTCCCTGGACCTGCAGAGCCAGGTCTTTATTTCCTCCTAATTGGCAACTCAGGATTCCTGCAGAACAATTCCACTGGCAGAGGTGGTGGTGGTGGTGGTGGGGTGTCTACATAGCTGATGGCTTTGCCGGTTCCAAAGACTGGGGGTGGAAATACAGCTCTGATCAAGCCCTAAGAACTATTGTAAAAAAAAGATGAAACCCAATGAAAGGCCATGAAGTGAAAGGTATTATCCCCTCTAGTGCCCACATCCAGAGGCCACAAAATCTAGGGCTAGCACACAAGGCCAAGAAGTCTCAAAATTAATTGTCCGTACTCTGCATGGTAAATGATAGTTGTGATATGAAGCGCCATGTGAACAACAATCAGAACACAGAGGACATAAAGTACCTCCCGACAGTGGAGCTGGGCACAGTAACTAAACAGATACAAATTTGTGCTTATTGCTATGTAACTGGCTGGGGCAAGTCGAAGCAGGGCTTTTACTATCTAGTGTGCTTTTGCTTACACAGACAGTTGTCTGGAATAAGTAATGGTCACCAATGCTAAATGGCTCTGTGTGGTAAGGTGACACACATGGATGACATATTTCAGACTGTCCACTCCCAAAGGCCACTTGCCTAGATGGTTCCAAGGGCACACGTCCACAAGCCCGTGGTCCGTGAAGCCTGCTCTCCTACATCCTGAGTTCTAGGTCTCATCATTTATTCCTTTGTCCCTCAGAAGGAAGTCATGAAGAGAGACAGAGGCCATGCGTGCCCCTTATCAGCCAGCTAGACCCTGCAGCACTTGTGGCTACAACCCCTGGTTGTCTGTCTCATCCACTTATAGAGATTGACTTTTGCCAGAGATTCAAAGCATTTGGGTCCCAGAACCCTGGTGTGGCCTAAGGGCTCCTTAATTGTGACCCCTCGGGTAGCCTCCTTACTCTCTGAGCATTGACTTCATTGCCAGCATTGTCTCATAGGAGCACCAAGTCAGGTGAGATTTACAGAATTGCCTAGAGGGGTTGAAATGGCCTCACATAGAAAACTGGCTTTGGGAGGGATCTAAGTCAGGGTTTCTATTGCTGTGATGGAATGCTATGGCTGAAAGCAGCACGGGGAGGAAAGGGTTACTCAGCTTACACTTCCAGGTCCTTAGAGTAGTGGGGCAAGAGCTCAAACAGGGCAACAACCCAGAGGCCAGAACTGGTACTTGACTATCTCCAGACCCGTGAGGGACCTCTCAAAACAAAGGTGAATAGGCCAGTAGCTAAGAAACAAGATCCAAGACCATCCTCTGACCTCTGTACCCTTGTGCACACATGTGCATGAGCACCTGTACCTACACCTCCCCCCGCCCCCACCATACACACACAAAATAGCTGAAAAATAACACGGGCTTTGCAAAAGCCTCCTTGTCACAAATCAACTATGCAACTTTGGCAAGAAGAAAAATTTCTCTCACAGCCTGCTTTCCCCTTTGTAAAATGGGTTCTTCTGCTCTGTCCCGTCTGCCACCTGGAAGCACCCCAGGCCCCTTCTAAGCAGCACTGTGGTTTGTACAAGGTCCAGAGACCCAAGGCTCACCCAAGCTTCATCAGAAGCAGTTTTCCAGATGTGCCGGGGTGGGATGACCTATAGTTAGAGCTCAGTACACCCCCACCCCCATTTGTTTGTGTATTTACTGAAGCTCTAAACCAGCTGTCTGAATCACTTGCAAACAGATCCAAGCTATTTTCAGGCGTCACACGCAGCCCCACAAGAGTCAGCCACGCCTCAGGATAATGCACTAAAAATATCCTTATCGTGCTATTTTTAAGGCTCCGAAGCTACAAGCCACAGCCCGAGAAAGCAGAGTTCCTCACTGCGGTGCACACACAGGGCACCAAACCAGAGCCCAGTTCCCACTGGGCCCCCGGGTCAGTCCAGGAACTGTTCTTTTCTCTGACCATCTGGAATCTCCCTAGCCAAAGGCCCAGGCTGCATGTGAAGGAAGCCTTGTCTTTCCCCGGGGACCCTGCTAGACGCTGAGGGTTACAACACAGCCCATGACACGACGACGGGACCATTATGTCTGCTGTATGCTTGTTTCTGTTCTGAATCACCAGCACGGAGGCTTCTTTCCATCAGGGATGCTGGACATGTCCCTAGCATGTCTGAACAGTCATTTATAATTTTGAAACCATATCCCACATGCATCAGCTCCACCGATCACTGTGCTACCTCTACACAAGAGTTATTATTGTCTATAGGTGCGAATTTGTGCCCAGTTGTCACTTTGGTGATGTGATAGAACACAGGTGGTCTCTGGTGATGACTTTACACTGGTTCAGCATCTTCTTTCTGCTGCCGTAGTAAGCACAGCCGTCACAATTCATTTGCTCGTTCGTTGGTTCATTCATTCATTCATTCATTCACTCGTTCCCTTGAGAAGTATTTTCCTCAATTCATAAGCTAAAGCCCTCTCTGCACGAGGCTGAGACATAAATGACACTGTCCCTTGTCTAGGAGGTGGCAGTACCAGGACAGAAACCCAAGAGAAGCTTCTTAGTCATATTGGGGCCCCAAGGGCTAAGGAGGATATATAAACAAACACCGTGGACGGGGAAGGCCTGAAAAGCCTGAGGTGAAAACTGAAAGCAAGAGTGAGTAAGGGCAGGAGCCCAGGGAATTGTGGGGGCTGGCAGCTAGAGGGGGTGGGGTGGGGAGAGGTTGGTGGAGGGCGAGGGGCTGGGGGGTGTCGCAGCTGATCCGGACAGTCCAGCAGTTTACAGCAGAGGTCAGTGCAGACACAGCTGGGTTTTAAGAATCCCAGAGATGGGGGCTGGTGAGATGGCTCAGCGGGTTAGAGCACCCGACTGCTCTTCTGAAGGTGATGAGTTCAAATCCCAGCAACCACATGGTGGCTTACAACCACCTGTAACAAGATCTGACGCCCTTCTCTGGTGTCTGGTGCGTCTGAAGTCAGCTACAGCGTACTTATGAAGAATAATAAGAAAATGAATCCTTGGACCGGAGAGACCATCCGTAGTGAGTGAGCAGAGCCTGCGGGAGAGAGCGGGGTCGAGCGGAGTGAGCGGGGGTTGACCGGAACAAGGAAAAAAAGGGGGGCCGGGCGTGGAGGCACACGCCTTTAATCCCAGCACTCGGGAGGCAGAGGCAGGCGGATTTCTGAGTTTGAGGCCAGCCTGGTCTACAAAGTGAGTTCCAGGACAGCCAGGGCTATACAGAGAAACCCTGTCTCAAAAACAAAAACCAAAAAACAAAAACAAAAAAAGAAGCTGGAGCAAATAAATACATAAATAATCTATATGATATCAAATGATGATTAAAAAAAAAAAAAAAGAATCCCAAAGATGGTCTGTGGTGGGTGGGGTAGCCAGGCTTCAGAGAAAAGAGCCAGCTTGCAGGCCATGGCAACAGTTCAGGTGACCGAGGATGGGACTGAGGGAGGAGTCCAGGAGGTTGACAGAGGAAGATGAGATTCAGAAAGTATATGGAAATAGCTACGAGGCTGGCTGAGTACCGTTATAGCGAGCAGTGTAGTTAGATACAGAAGTTAGATACAGAGTTGTGGAGTTCCAGGAGGAGAGCAAGAGTGGACACAGTTTGGAAGGAAGTAGGCTTTTGAGAGGAATCTATAAATCTGTGGGTCTCAACCCTCTTTCTCATCTCTCCCTGATCACAGCCTAAAATCTCCCCATCAGTGTCTAAAATCAGGGGCTCAGAGGGTGCTTGGTGATTCAAGTGCATATGCAAATATATTCCCTTAGCCAAGGAAGTGTGTGTGTGTGTGTGTGTGTGTGTGTGTGTGTGTGTGTGTGCTTACCACAGGGTAGCCAGGAAGGCCTCTCTGGCCTCTGGGTGCTTACCTCCATTAAGACCCCCTGGAGGGCTCTGTCTAGCTGTCCTCTGAGGCCTGCTGTTGTCCCCTGAAGAGAAATTCCATGGCTACAGAGTTCATGCCACCTGCACTTTCCCGTATGTCCAGTCTAGGTTAGGGAAGGTCACACACACACACACACACAAGGGGAAAATTCCAGAACATGAGCTCATAGCGTGTGGGTTAAAAGTGAGGAAATTTGCCTGGAATTTTGGAATCTGCTCCAGGAATTCATTTTTTTGTTTTAACAGTAAATAGCTTCTAGGGAGCTACCAGGAATAGCTGTTCGCCAGTCCCACCGTGGCTGGTCTTCATTCACATGGCAAGATATATATATATATATATATATATATATATATATATATATATATATACTAATGACCAACAAAACAGGTACTCTGATATTTCCTGGCTTACAACACTAATATTTGCTTATAAAGAATATTTGAAAAAAATCAATACACTTTCATCTGTAAAGGATTTTTTTTCTAAGACATGAATTGCTCCCTTCAAACCAAAACTGCCTAACTCTAGGACTGATGCTAGGCGTGTGGTGGAGGGCAGTGTGCTGTTACCACATACTGTGATTTGCCTCCCTCTGCAAGCTGCCATTTAGCATGGTCCTTCCCATCTGTGAGACCTAGAAAGGAACCCTGTCTATGCCTTCCATAGCAATGCACCCACACGGCTGTGCAATGGTGTGTAACAGCATACACATGGGACCAGGTCAGCTTGAGGTGGAACTTCTTAGCTACATAGGGGCCTAGGTTTAGGAATGCATCCGCCAGGAGTGTGCCACTTCCTGCCGACTTTACCTCCCCTTCTCAGCCACAGATGTGACCTCTGACCCCGAGGAGTCTGTTTGCGATGGCTCTGAGCCCCCAGGCTTCCACTTTCCTATACCCATGACCTTACAGAGGCTTACTCGCTGGACACGGTAGAAGGTTTTTCTGCCTGTTGATGAAGAGCAGAAACCCCAAATGATGGCCCTTTAAAGGGCTCCTGTAAACTGATCTTTCTAGACTAGAACTCTTCCTGCTTCTGGCTCTCAGCTGCTCTCTAATTCTGAGAGTTTCCTGAGGTTCGGAGTGATTAAGGTCTTTATCTCAATGGGCCTGTGCTTTTGTGGAGAGAGCTGAATAAACATGAGGTAGGAGCTGGGAGGGGGCGGGGAACAGAACCCCAGGGATAAAGCAGACAAGGACAATTATCAAGATGAGAGGGAACGGAGAGCTCCCGTCCTCAAAAGAGGGAAGCAGGAAGTCTCACTGGGCCTGGATGGGAGTGGGGAGGATCCAGAATGACTGAGGAAGGGAGAGAAGAGAAGGGAAAATGATGGATGTTTCCTGTTTCTATTTCACTCCAACCTGAGTCGGTATCTATCAGAACACAGGCTTGGTGACACTCACCAAATCCCACAACTGCAGCTTTTACTTGGCCACATGGCCCTATAGTCGGGAGCACCGATAGGGGCGGAGTCTTCCGCAATGGCGTCATCACTCTGCCGGGTTGATCGTAGCAATTTTATCAGATTCGAAGCACACACCAGATGGGAAACAGTTTCTATTTGCCTCATGCCTAGAGAGTGATGACTCCAGGATCTGGGAGGAGACTGAGACCTTTGAGCAAGCAGGGCAGAGGACCTATCTGCAAGCACCAGAAGGGTTGTCTTTCATGTGGAAGAGAGACAGGTTTGCTGAGCCCAGAGGGAGAGATTTTAACAAATTCACCAATACCAACAAGATGGGCTGTTGTCATGGTCAGCTTGCAACACCACCACAACAAGTCAGACACAGGCTACTTATGAAGAAAATGAATGTATTTAATTCACAGTTGGGAAGACTCAAGGGGTATGGTACCTGCATTGGATGACTGGGGTGGGAGGTAGTCATGGCAGAGAGAGATAGCAGTGGTGGAGATATGTGTCGGGACCAGTACACAAATTTTAAATCAAGAGTCAGAGACAGGGGCAGTGGTCCAATTTCCCTCCTTTAATAGAAACTGTTTCAGAGGACTACAGATGGGGTATGTGAGAACTGCTTCATGTTTTCAATGAACAAAGATCATGTCACCTCCAATAGCCCCACTATTGAGAGCAGCCCTCTGAGTATATGGACCCTTGAAGGGCACTCAGACTGTGGCAGCTGCCTTGGAAGGTGATGAGCTCCTGTCAAAGAAATATAAGCAGAAGTGTGGAACCATTTGAGGGGCTAAATCAAGGCTCTTGAGTTAATTAAGACTCTGACCATTTCTGTAGCACGTGAGTTCAAACTTAGTCCACCTGCTATCCGGTTGATAAGATTCACCATGACTCTCTGGGACTCTTTTACTTCAAATAAGGTAAGCTGCCGCTACCTGCAGGTAAGTAGAGCCTGTCCTTGTCTGACCAATGATCTTAGCTCACCCCAAAAAAACAAGACCAGGACCCTCATCGGTGCTAAGTTCTGAATTCAGGTCTCAGTTTTGACACTTGCAAGAAAACAAAAACAGAAGTTATACAAACGAGCTGGTGAGTAAATCAGGTGCGATAGATCATGCCTGCGCTTCAAGGCATTCTCACGTCAGAAGAGAGTGATGGAAATTGCCATCCCACCTGATTTGACCTGTGTGTAAACTGGAATTCAAATGCATTCCTTCAAACACTGTGTAATGACGCATGGTTTCATCCCAGGCCCCGCCCACAGAACATCCGATTTCTTCCATCTTCTCTTCTATTGTAGGGCATGTAACTCCGTCCAGGATTACCAAATGTGTGGGAGTTGTAATTCCTGCTAATGCCCAGTTTGATTGTGCAAACCATCTGCCTACTCTGTCCTAAAAATATTCTCTGGAGGAGGAGGAGGTGGTGTGTGCATGTGTGCATGAATTAGACCAGACATGTTCGCATGAGATCTGGGGGACAGCAAACGTCTGAGTAGCCTTTGATCCTAGGTCTCGGGTCAGAAGTCTTGAATGAATCCAGGTGTCACTCTCCTACAAACCAGAGAGGAAGCAGAAACCAAGGAACAAAACACCACCCAACAAAGACAAGACCATATACTAGCACCTAGAATTACAGTTTTCCCTATCCTAGATGCTTGGACACTAACTTTAAAATTCAATCAATAACAGCCAGGACAATATGTCTCTACTGGAGCCCAGTAACCCTACCACAGCAGGCCCTGAATGTTCCAATATAACTAAAGCACACACACACACACACACACACACACACCCTTAAAATAGCCTTTATGAATGTTGTAGAGGTCCTTAAAGAGGAAATGAATAAATCCCTTAAAGAAATCGCTGAAAACACAATGGAAAAAATGAATAAAACCAGCCAGGATATGAAAATGAAAACAGAATCAGTAAAGAAAACCCAAACTGAAGAAAATCTAAAAATGAAAAATTTAGTAACACTATAGGAACCACCCAGGCAAGCTTCACCCACAGAATTCAAGAGATATAAGAGAGACTCTCAGGCATTGAAGACACAATAGAAGAAATAAATACCTCAATCAAAGGAAATGTTAAATCTAAAAAACTCCTGGCACAAAACACCCAGGAAATCTGGGACACCATGAAAATACCAAAGCTAAGGTTAATAGGAATAGAGGACAGAGAATAAACTCAGGTCAAAGGCACAGAAAATATATTCAACAAAATGACAGAAGATATGTGTCTGTAAAGATAAAAGAAGTATTCACCACACCAAACAGATTGAATCAGAAATGAAAGTTCCCTCAGCACATAATCACCAAAACACTAAATGTACAGAACAAAGAAAGAGTATTAAAAGATGCAAGTGAGGAAGAGCAGGTAACATAAAATCAGACCTGTTAAGAATTCCTCCTGACTTCTCTATGGAGAATCTCAAAGCCAAATGGACCTAAGAAGCAAGCTGTTGTAACCATTTTTATTATCTGACAAAACAGACTTCCAAGCAAAACCAATTAATTAGAAGAAATAAGGAAGGACACAACATACTCATCAGAGGAAAAACCCACCAAGAGGACATTTCAATTCTTAACATCTATGCCTCAAACACGAGGGCACCCACATCTGTAAAAGAAGCACTACTACAGTTGAAACCACATGTTGAACCTCACACACTGATAGTGGGAGAATTCAACACCCAACTCTGGTCAGTAGTAAGGTCATCCAAACAAAAACTTAACTAGAAACCAAATGGACATAACAGATATTTACACAACATTTCACCCAAACACACACACACACAATGCCTTCTTCTCAGCACCTCATGAAACATTCTCCAAAATTGACCATATACCCGGTCATAAAGCCTCAACAAATACAAGAATATTTAGCGTCCTACATCCTATCTGCCCACCATGGATTAAAGCTGGACTTCAACAACAACAAAGCTAATAGAAGCATGGAAATTGAACAGCTCTCTACTGAATGAACAATGGGTCAAGACAGAAATTAAGAAAGGAATTAACTGGGCACTGGTGGTGCACACCTTTAATCTCAGTGCTAGAGAGGCAAAGGCAGGTAGATCTCTGAGTTCAAGGCCAACCTGGTCTACAGAGTGAGTTCCAAGACAGCCAGGGCTACACAGAGAAACCCTGTCTCAAGTAAAGAGTAGGAGGGGGAAATTAAAGACTTTCTAGAATTGAATTAAAATGAATATACAAATGCCAAAATTTGTGGCACACAACAAAAGTGGTTTTAAGGGGCAAGTTCATGACACTAAGTGCCTACATTAAAAGGTGGAGAGATCTCAAAGTAACAACTTCACAGCACACCTGAAAGTTCTAGAACAAAGAAATAAAAGAAAAGAAAGAAGGAAGGAAAGAAAGAAAGAAAGAAAGAAAGGAAGGAAGAAAGAAGCCTCACTCAAGAGGAGAAGGAGTAGATAACAAGAAATAATCAAACTCAAGGCTGAAATCAATAAAACGGAAGTAACAACAACTCAAGTACAAAGAGTCAATGAGACAGAGCTGGCTCCCTGAGAAAATCAATCAAATCAATTATATAAATTAATTAAAAGATGGAGAGAGAATATCTATATTAAGGAATCAGAAATGAAAGGGGGGACATAACTACAGACACTGAGGAAGTCCAGAGAATCATAAGGACATACATTAAAAACCAAATTGGAAAAATCAAAAGAAATGAATAACTTATCTCAATACATACCATTTACAAAAGTTAAAACAAGATTAGATAAACAATTTAAATAGACCCATGAGTTTCTAGTGAAGTAGAAGTAGTCATTAAAAGTTTCCCAACAACAACAACAAGCCCAGGGCAGAATTTTACCACCCTTACAGAGAAGAGTTAATGCAATACTCCTTAAATGATTCTACAGAACAGAGGCAGGAGGAGCATTGCTCAATTCATTTTATGAAGGCACAGAGATGCTGATACCCAAACCACATAAAGACCCAACGAAGAAAGAGAAATACAGACTAATTTTCCCTTATGAACATAGATGCAAAATACTCAATAAAATACTTGCAAACCGGATCCAAGAACATATCAAAAAGATCATTCACCATGCCTGAGTAGGCTTTATCCCAGAGATTCAGAGATGGACCAAGATATGAAATTTAGAAAATTCAATCCACCATATAAACATACTGAAAGATAAAAACAAAAATAAACAAACAAAAAACCCAACCATGATCAGCTCCTTAGATGCAGAAAATGTCTTTGACAAAATCCAACACTCCTGCACAATAAAAGTTCTGGAGAAATTAAGGGTACATGAGACATACCAAAACAAAATAAAAGCAGCTTACAGAAAACCCATAGCCAATGTCTACTAAATGCAAAGAAAATCAAAACAATTATACTAAAATTAGGAATAAGACAAGATGACCCACTCTCTCCGTACCTATTCATTATAGTACTTAAAGTCTTAACCAGAGAAATAAGACAATTGAAGGAGATCAAGGTAATACATACTGGAAAGAAATAAGCCCAGGAAACTCCTTCAACTGATAAACACTTTAAGTAAAGTAGCTGGATACATTTAGATGGATAAAATTAATAACAAAAATCAGTACCTTTCTGTACACAAATGGCAAGTGGACTGAGAAAGAACTCAGGGAAATAAAACCTTTCACAATAGCCACAAATAATATAAAACATCTTGGAGTAACTCTAACCAAGCAAGTGAAATGTAGGGAGCCATTCTACCGTTGCTTAAAGACGGCACAGACCGTCTCAGTTGTACTGGCATAAACAACTCTTAATTGGCATTAGGCTGTGTCAGCTGTTGTTTGATCTTGTGCCCGAGACCACCTGGTGTAGCCACGGGGCAGCCCAAGACCACCTGATGTATGAGCGAGAGCCACGAGGCAGCTCAGTGATTGGCCAGGACAGGGTTTAAATAGCTGCTCCTGGGTGGGCTCGGGGCCCCCCATTCCATTCTACCACTCCACTCTGCTACTCCACTCTTCTCAGCCCCATTCCACCATTGCACCATTTTCACTCTGTAACTGCATACAGGACCATTCTGCATTGCCATTCACCTCATTACATTTCCTGAGTAAACCGTGCTGAGAAGAAACCTGGTTTGTCCCGCTTCTTATTCCCGCTGGTCGGCAGGGCGCGAGACAGTGAAAGACTTATATGATAAAAACTTCAAGTTACAGAAATTGAAAAAGATATCAGAAAATGGAAAGATTTTCTATTCTCAAGGATTGGTAGGATTAACCTAGTAAAAATGGCCATTCTACCAAAGGCAATCTACAGATTCAATGTAATACCCATCAAAATTCCAACACAATTCTTCACAGACTTATTTCCAGCTTCATACAAATCCAGAATAGCTAAAATAATCCTGAATAATAAAAGAACTGCTGGGGGTATTATCATCTTGATTTCAAGTTTTACTATAAAACTATAGTAATAACAAATCAAACAAAACCAGCTTAGTATTGGCACAAAACCAAATACATTGATCAGTGGAATTGAGTTCAAGACCCAGTCATAAATTCATATACCTATGGACAACTGAGTTTTGATAAAGAAGCCAGAAACACAGACTGCAAAAATACAGCATCTTCAACACATGATGCCAGTCAAATTAGTTGTCTACATTTAGAAGAATGTAAATATATCCATATATATCACCCTGCATAAAACTCTAGTCCAAGTGGATCAAAAAACCTCAACATAAAACCAGATACACTGAACTTAGTAGAGAAAGTGGGAAATAGCCTTAAATGCATTGACACAGGAGATGACTTTCTGAAAAAAGTACTGACAGTTCGGGCACTAAGATCAGTAATTAATAATTAGGACCTCATGGCACTGAAGGCTTCTATAAGGCAAAGAACACTGTCATTTGGTTTGAGCAAAGCAGCTCAAGAATGAGAAAAGATCTTCAACAACTCCATATCTGATAGAGGGCTAATATCTAGACTATATAACCAACTCAAGAAACTGGATATCAAGAAACAAACAACCTAGTTTTTAAAATAGAGGAAACTCAAATGAGAAACACTTAAAAGATGGGAACAAAGACAGAGATCCAAAGCCAGACATTATTCAGAGAGTTAGAGACTCTCAGAAAGTGGACCACTCGGACCTAAATGGGATGTCTCCATCAAATCCTTCCCCTCAGAGTTCAGGGAACCCCGTGGAAGAGGAGGCAGAAAGAGCATAAAAACCAGAGTGGATGGAGAACACCAAGGGAACAAGGCCTCTCAATCAACATGAGAAAAACTCATAGGAACTCACAAAGACTGAAGCAGTAAGGACAGGGCATGTGTGAGTCTGCACCAGATATATCATGGCTTCTACTTTAGTGTTTTTATGGGATTCCTGAATGTGCAAATGAGTGCGTCTCTGACTCTTGTGCCTTCTCTTGGGCTCTTTTCCTTCTCTTGGTTCATCTTATCCAATTTCAATGGGATTATTTTGTTTTATCTTATTGTTTTGTTACATTTTATTATTATCTTTTAGAAGCCTATTTTTTTTCTAATGAGAGACAGAAGGGGAATGGATCTGAATAAGAGGGAAGGTGCGAGAAAAAACGGGAGGAGTAGGGGGAGGGGAAACTGTGGTCAGAATAGATTGTGGGAGAAAAGAGTTTATGTTCAATAAAAGGAAAAGGAAGAGGAATAAAATTAAGTGGGAAGCCAAAACACAACTAGAAACATATTCAAGTGATCCCTGGAGTAGGGGGAGTAGCTTCTCCCCTACACTAGCATTTTGACCCTGGAGTCACAACTTAGAGCAGTTCCCAGGGCAGAATTGGGGAAGGAGGAACGTCTTACCCCTGAAAAGACTATTCATGTGGTTAAGTTAGCCTCAGAAAACCAAGGGCCAGTCTAGCTCCTTAGAAGTTACCACCATACATGTGTAACAGTTGTCTGATGGGAAAATGGCCCCTGGTTCCCAGTGCAGGAGGTGCAGGGGGGAGGGAAAGAAGCAACACACCATAGCTGGGGCTTTCTTTTCCATCTCAAATAAACTAATTGATTGTTCAGCTTGTGGTTAGCTTGCTTTGGGTTATTCTGAGCTTTCAAAACAAGGGGACAGAAGAAGGCACATGATGAAAGACATCGATCTCTGTGAATTCTAAATCTATCCTCAGACTCTCAGTCAGGCCCGAGGGTTTGCCAGGGAAAAGTTCAATCCAAGCCATTCTCATTGTCCTACCACTCAGCCTTCCAAAGAGAAGAGACAGGGCATGGGAGAAGGGAACTAGGGAGGAGGTGTATGTGTGTGTGTGTGGGGGGGGGGGACAGAGTAAGGAAGAGAAGAAGGACCAGATAATCACAAGGAAATTATTTCTTGTTTAAAGATAATATTGAGTCTGAACTCATTTTTATGTAAACATAATTTAAGATACTGATTTCATTCTTTTTCCACATCTCTGATACTTTAACAGCAAAGCTTATCAGTGCTAACTCTGCATGTTCTCCACAAACTGCCTCCCAGCCGTGTACAGTAAGCTCCAATCTTCCTATAGCCAAACCCTAAGACACTGACCCGATTTGTGACTTTGTTTTTCCTGGCATGTGAAGGAAGAACAAGGAAATGAAAGAGTTCTTCCAGGACAACAATGAGGGAAACTGTCCTTACAGTCTGTCTCATAGTAGTGTGAACTCTGACTCTCTGCCCTGGGGACATGATGGGCTAAGAAAACAGAAAACCAGGGTTGTGCTACATGCCACATGTATGTCCATCCCCTGCAAGAGCCCAAGCCCAAGAGGACAGCATGGAGCCCCAGCTCAGAGAGAATGATGCCAACGTGTCAGGTAGGGGCTACTCTTCAGAAGGACTTCCCATGACCACAGGCACACAGAGCCCCTGCAAAACCCGGTACTGAGCTTGGCTGTACCAGTCATGACACCAAATCAGAAAACTGGCCTCAATGTAGGGAACCTCAGCAAATGGGAGATTAACCCACAAGAGATTGAAACAGCTCAGAGGCGTGAACAAGCATTGAGAAGGGCCGATGGGTGCGGCCAGCGATCTCAGGGAGTTTGCTGGGAGGAACAGAACCTGAGATAGAAGTTAGGCGAGAACCAAATGCAGACACTACTGCACACGCCAGCAGGATATTGCTGAAAGGTCCCTGATATAGCTGTCTCCTGTGAGGCTTTGACAGTCCCTGACAAATACAGAAGTGGATGCTCACAGTCATCTATAGGGCAGAACACAGGGTCCCCAATGTAGGAGCTAGAGAGAGTACCCAAGAGCTGTAGGGGTCTGCAACCCTATAGATGGAACAACAATATGAACTAATCAGAACCCCCAGAGCTCATGTCTCTAGCTGCATAGGTATTAGAAGATGGCCTAGTTGGCCATTATTGGGAAGTAAGGCCCCTTGGTCTAGCAATGTTTATATGCCCCAGTACAGGGGAATGCTAGGGCCAAGAAGTGGGAGTGGGTGGGTAAGGGAGCAGGGCAGGGGGAGGGTATAGGGGGCTTATGGGATAGCACTTGAAATGTAAATGAAAAAAATATCTAATAAAAAAAAAGAAAGAAAAGAAAAAAGAAGTTAGGCGAGAGTCTTAGCCTAAGAGCCAACCAAGTCCAGGGGTCTTGAGCAAGTGGCCAGAAGTCTAGTGCCATGAGAAGAAACCAGAAGAAAGCCATCTGGTACCACATAGCCCAAGGGAAGGGAAGAGCTAGGGCAGGAGCTATGGTTCCAGTTCTGGGAGGATGACTTCTCTCTGATGTCTCTGTTAATGTCATGTGGGACAAGATCATTGAT
>LR750019.1:0-100000 GCA_902729485.2 Mus minutoides
GGCTTTGACAGTCCCTGACAAATACAGAAGTGGATGCTCACAGTCATCTATAGGGTGGAACACAGGGTCCCCAATTTAGGAGCTAGAGAGAGTACCCAAGAGCTGTAGGGGTCTGCAACCCTATAGATGGAACAACAATATGAACTAATCAGAACCCCCAGAGCTCATGTCTCTAGCTGCATATGTATTAGAAGATGGCTTAGTTGGCCATTATTGGGAAGAAAGGCCCCCTGGTCTAACAATCTTTTATGCTCCAGTACAGGGGAATGCCAGGGCCAAGTAGTGGGAGTGGGTGGGTAGGGGAGCAGGGAAGGGGAGGGTATAGGGGACTTATGGGATAGTACTTGAAATGTAAATGAAGAAAATATCTAATAAAAATGGGAAAAAAGACTATTTTGTCAAGACCTCACTTACATTGTTTATGTCTTGGGACCTCAGTTTAAAATTTTTATTTAATGTACTCCAGTCATTTGAAATATTTTTATAGTCATAAAGTATGGGAATTAAAATCTTTCTATAATCAAGTGAATATCTTTCTTTGTGTACGTGAAAATAATTTTTGCTTCCATTCACATATGTCATTATTTGTGAACTGTACTTCTGAGCTAAACAATTAACTGGCATAGAACAAATATTGGCAAAGAAGAGGAAGTTCCCTTGAAGAACACTATAAATAGATGAGTGACTCGGCCAGGCCCTGGGCTCATCTCACTGCTCCCAGCAGTCAGAACCACAGGCAAAAAATAAAAGTGAGACGCCACACAACAAAATAAAAAAAAATCTAGCAACTCTTCTTGGAAAGGAATTCCAATGTCTTCTGATAGCAATAACAAAATATTTTGTAATAGATGTAAAGTGATAAATTTATCCTTTTAATTACAATTTCTCCCACATCATCAAAAGAAAAAAAAATGCTCTGTTTGAGTCTGCTCTCTGACTCTAACTTAAAGATTTAATGATGTCAGTTAATCTTAAAAGCTTCACTTTCCTTACATGTAGATACAATAGAAGTGATAATAATATGATCTCATAAGATTAAATGTCAAAAGTAAATGTAGTTAGTAGTCATTTCCAAATTCAAAACTAAATGTGATTGATAGGTGGACATGATTGATAGCTGAACATGATTGATAGGTGGACATGATTGATAGGTGGACATGATTTCTAAACCATGAAGCGTAACCTAACTGTTCATCTGATTCCCAGCAAACAAATCTCTGTCCAAGGACTGGCTCTGCCTCTGAATGGAAGATTATCTTTCTCATTTCAGTCTCTCTATTGTTGGAACTGACTCCCATAGACAACGATGACATTGTCTTGAACATGAAGGAGAAACTATAAGATACAAAAAATACAAAACATGCATGCATGTTAGTATTTAGATATATATGTATTTGCATTTACATCTTAATGATTTTTTTTAATAAGACAAAGATATAAGCGCACACAGCTTGGCAAAGTAGTAAGGAAACTTCACTGAAAATCAAATAGAGTCAGAAGGAAATACTCTAAAAAAGAGCAGTGGATGAAATGAAGAAGGATTTGCTAGAGCCTGAGTATTGACTTCTTTTTATGGAGGTCAAGAGAAGGAGACATTTGTTGCTAAGGGCCACAGTTTGGGGATGGTTCTATTTTGATTGACAGTCTTTAATTATGTAGCTCTTTTCAAACTGTGCAATCCTGACTCATAATGCAGCTCATTTTAACCTTACTGACACCCAGTCATGCATAATATATTAAATAGGGGATTTTCCCCTAAAAGTTCAATTGACATAATTTCGCCTCGTTATTTATGCAACCACAACCTTTCATTCATTCTTCACCCTGGATACACTGGAACTATGCTTGAGTGGAAACTGTCCAAGACCATCTTATCATGACTAGAAGCAGAAAAAATGTTATATTTCAGAGAAGGCAGGAGGTTGAGGTTACTAAGAACATGTTCCAAGAGAGATACATGGGGGGAGGGGGGGGCATGAAAACAGGTCCTAGGCCACCAAATGCATTAGTAGAAATGGGTAGGTATATATATATATAATCAAAACCATATTCAGTCCTGATATGCTTGGCCCAGGGAGTGGTACTATTAAGAGGTGTGGCCTTTTTGGATTAGGCGTGTCACTGTAGGTGTGGGCTTTAAGACTCTCGTCCCAGCTGACTGGAAACCAATCTTTTCCTAGCATCTTTCAGATGAAGATGTAGAACTGTCAGACTCCCTTCCACCATGCCTGCCTGGATGCTGCCTTGCTCCTGCCTTAGTGATAATGAACTGAACCTCTGAACCTGTAAGCCAGCCCCAATTAAATGTCCTTATAAGAGTTGCCTTGGTCATGGTGTCTGTTCACAGCAGTAAAACCCTAAAACAAGTCCCAGCTGATTGAACTACTCCCTGTGCTTGCCTGCCATAACAGCAGAGAGTAAGTATTTTAACCCTTGAGAGCTATATAGGATCTTGGTCTCTCAGGAGTATTTCAATGCAGCATTCACACAAAAACAATGGAAACAACATGTAAATGGATGGGCAGGGCTGTGTTCCAACAAACCTTTACTTGTGCACTAAAGTTTAAATATCATACACTCCTCACTCCCATCTTAGACTAGTTATCTGCTGCAACCAAATACTTTCAACTGACTAGTTTACAAGTAATAAAACTGTACTGCTCACAGTCTAGAAGGCATAAAGTCTGAGATGTAGGCAGAAGCTAACTCAGTGTCTAGAGAGCATCAATTCCTCATACGCAATGCACGTGTGGCCTTGCGTGGCAAAGGCGCAGCCTGGGCCTCTTTCATAAGAACACTAATCCCACTTGCAAGGGCTCCATACACATGGTCTAACCGCTTCCCAAAGGTGCTGCCTATTAAAACTATGCGAGAACTAAGTCTCATGACAGAAAACAGACATTGAGGACCACAGCCACAGACTCTGAAGTGACCTTCTCTCATTATTTAACAATGTAAAAATAAAAATAAAGAAAACACCACTTTATTTCACCAATTGTTCAAAAACAAGCAGCAAGCCCCATTTAGCCTGAGGGTCAAGACCTACTATAAAAATGGCACCCTCAATCATTCTTTTTGGTAAAAGAGCAATGCAAATGTATGCCTTTCACTGTGGTGACTTAGCCGTGGTAGGCAGTATAATTAGAATAATTTTCTGACTATATTAGAGGTAGCATCCATGATTGCCCCTGGGAATGTTGCCAAAGGAGATTTGGAGGTAGAACTCTAAGAGAGGTCACCAGCCACATCCAATCCAGACCTACCTAGATGGTCCTGGGAAGGTCCTGTGCCTAGCCCACCATTACACCCACTGAGCCATGCATTTGGAATGTTTACTATAAATGTAGATCTGTGAGACCCTGGCACTTAGCCATGCACTCGCTCCATTTCTCAAGCAGCACAGTGTGGCTGGGAGGGTCACGCAAATCAAAGCAGCTCTGCCTTTGTATGTGTATGCACTGTCCCCCCCACACACACACACACACTGGTGCGTTGCAGTATGATCCCTAATGAGATGCTGTGAGGCGGCGAAGCCTTTGGAAGGTGCTTATGCCTGAAGGCAGAAGGTAAGAAACAGAATCAGTGCCCTCATAAGAAAGGTCCCAGGGAGAGCTGGCTGCTCTGCTTGGCATGTGGGAATACAGCAAGGTGCAGTGGTTCCCTGCCTGATCTGCCTGCACCTTCAGCTTCTAGAACAGATAAATAAAGAAATTCACTTATGTTGTTTAAAAGCTACCCAGAGTCAAATGTGGTGGTAGGTGCCTGTAACAACAGCGTTTGGGAGGCAAAGGCAAGGGGATTTTGAGTTCAAGCCCAGTCTGGGTGTTAAATAGTGGGACTCTATCTCAAGAAACAAACAAGAAAAGAAGAAAAGGAAAACAGAAACCAAGTGTAACCCCAGGCTTTTCCACTGCACACAAGTTCCCAAATAATGACTCGGCGNTTCCCCTGGCTTGCTCAGCCTGCTCTCTTATAGAACCCAAGAGTGCCAGCCCAGAGATGGTCCCACCCACAAGGGGCCCTTGATCACTAATTGAGAAAATGCCTCACAGCTAGATCTCATGGAGGCATTTCCCCAACTGAAGCTCTTTTCTCTGTGATAACCCAGCTGTGTCAAGTTGACACAAAAACTAGCTAGTACACCTGTTATCCCAGCACTTGGGAGGAGAGAAGAATTCTCAGTTTGAGACCATCCTGGGGATATTGAGTAAGACCCTTTCATTCGAAGGGAGAGGGGACTGAAAAGGAGGGAAGAAAAACCTGAGAGAGAGAGAGAGAGAGAGAGAGAGAGAGAGAGAGAGAGAGAGAGAAACAAAGAAAGAAACAAAGAAAGAAACAAAAAAGAAACAAAGAAAGAAACAAAGAAAGAAACAAAGAAAGAAAGCTATCCAGAACCCAGATTGTGATGTTTTAGTTAGCACAAGTTAGGATAGTGCTTATATCTTTCACAGCCGTTTGGCTTCCCATCAGCACAGAGATAACTGATCTGCAAGGTCACTGGAAAACACAGGAAGCTGCCAGGAGGTGAGACAAGAACAGCTCAGAGGTTCCTCCTTCCGGAGCTGTCTTTACTTTCAAACTGGTGTTGAAAGGGTTCTGCCTGTCACTTCACAGCTAAATGAAAAGCCACTTTTTATTTCTTCTTCTGTCTTTATTTTATTTTTATTCTGTGTATGTGCATGATGTGTATACCTTCATGTGCGCATATTGCACATTCACATATGTGAGTATGGGTACGCACATGACATACTGTACATGTGAAAGATAAAGACCAACATGTAATCCTAGTTCACATCTGCAACTGGGCTAAGACAAGGTCTCCTTCTTCCCTACTGTGTACACCAGGCTGGCTGGAATTCAGCATCTGCGACTCTACTGTCTCCATCTCCCATCTCACCATAGGAGCCCTAGGATTACAGATTTGGTCTACTGTTCTTAGCTATCCCTGGACACAAGCTCAGACCCTCACATTTGCACAGGATTTTACTGACCAGGTTATCACTTCAGCCCGAGTTCTGTTTCACTTTAAAGACACCTCTTAAGAGCAAACATGAATACACATTTTACCAATATATTTTGCTTTTAATGCAAAGAGAGTCATGAGGAAACCCAAGATTAAAAGCAGTGGACTATGGTCAGGAGGTTTTAGAGATCATGTATGTTTTCCCTTGTGCGTCATTAATATTTCTTAACACTTCTCAAAAGCATGCCCCCCCTTGTTCTCTTTTTAGATGTACATAATGCTATCAACCTTTCAACTCTACCAAACATCAAACCAACACTGTGATGAAAAGTCTCATCATCACACTGAATACAAATAAAATAAAATAATCTTTTGACAAAGAAGAGATAATATGGGACAGGGAGATGGCTCAGTAGGCACAAAACACTTGTAATCAAAGGCTAATAATGACCTGAGTTCAATACCTGGAACTCACATGATAGAACGAAAGAGCTAACCTCTGAAAAGTGCTCTCTGATGTCCACACATACATCATGACACACATGCACACATGTGTATATGCATACACACATAGATCATATACACATAATCATAATCACTAAACATAAACAGACACTACAATACTATCACAGTCAGTCAGTGATGTACTCCACAGATTGCTGTATTAGCTGAGAGCAGCATACAGAGTCAAACGCCTGGGCTTGAATTCCAGCCCTTCAGCTAGTAGTGTGAATAGCCCTGTGTGCATTCCATAAACTTCCCTGTAGTGAAAAATCTGGAATTTTGGGTTCTTTAAAAAAAAAAAAAAAAAAAAAAAGGCAGAGGCAGGCGGATTTCTGAGTTCAAGGCCAGCCTGGTCTACAGAGTGAGTTCCAGGACAGCCAGGCTACACAGAGAAACCCTGTCTGGAAAACAAAACAAAAAACAAACAAAAAACACAGAAATATAGTAAGAATGTGTTTTTGTCTTAATCCCAGGTGTGAGGATATGAGGCTGCTTCGAACCATCTGCAGCAGCTGACTATGATTTGCCTTGTGCTCTAGCAGAGGTGTGGTTTTGCCAGTTGTAGATACTTTCTGTGGTTGTGTGAGGTTTGGAATTCTGGGAACTTTTCAGAGGGTATATAGGTGGTAGTTGGTTGTTCAGATGGATTGGTTGTGGTTTGTTAGTAACTATATCAAAGAATAAGCAAAAAGAAAGAAATTAGATTTGGGGATTTTCCTAATTCCTCTCTCTCCTCCATCCTTGTTTCTCTCCTATCTAGTGTTAGCAGGTGAAGCTGGTCTAGAGGGCAGTAATAAAAGATGGGGAACAAAAGAACCCACAAAGTAGCAAAGACCAGCTAAACTTCCCTGTGACTGTTTCCTCATTATGAAAAAGAAAGCACTACTGCATTGTCTCACAAGAGGCAATATGGTGAGGATGATGCAGTGGGTCTCAGTCTGAGTTCTCCCAAGAACAGAGTTTGAGTCTGGACTTGGGTTCAGGTAGCTGGTTCAGGTGGGAGAGCAAGGGAGGCAAAGAGGAATACCACACCAATGACTTTTGAACAATACCATGTTTGGGCCAGTAAATACTCTGGGTCACAGTGGCTCAGGTGCTCAAAGCAATTTCTGAGAAAGCTTGTAGAATGTCCCTTGAGGTTGTATCTTCTGACATGGGAAGCCAGAGTGTCCACTCCTCACAATTTTAGCTCCCCTATTTAACAATGGACCTTGTGGTGCCTACGTACCTTCCCCAACTTCCCAGGAACCTCTAAGACTGAAAACCTGAGACATGTCCTTGAAGGTGGTCAGTGACAGTAAGCTTGGAGCTTTTCACTATGGCTAATACACAAAGCAGAGTGGAGCTGGGCATTCTAGCATGGACTCAGTTATCTGAGGTGGTGTGTGAAGCCCTGAGCACAGGATAGGAGGAAAGGCAGTTGATTGATACATTTTTAATTAATAGTAGTATCAGAATCAACACTGTAGTATGAGTTGGGCAAACTCCACTCATCTGCTAGGTCTTGAGTAGCATTGACACATACTCAGATACACACTGCAAAAATAGTGTGCCTGTGCAGAAAAGCACAAGACCCCAAAATTATTGTGTAAGAGTCTGTGTTCCTGAAGAGCGCCATAACACAAATATTGAACGGGCAGGCTGGAATTTTAATGATGTTTTTATTCATTCTTTGAGAATTTTATACAATGTATTTTGATCATATTCATGCCCCCTTCCATCTCCCCACAGATCCTTCTCATCTCCCTACTCATCCAACTTAATGATAGATAGATAGATAGATAGATAGATAGATAGATAGATTCTTTTTTAAACCCATTGAGCCAGCTTATATTGGTCAACTACTATTGGGCATGAGGCTTTCCCCAGAGTATGGTTAATATGCTGAGTATCACACCACTGAAGAAAATTGACTTTCCTTCTCCCAACAGCAATTGTATGCCAATAAGACTTGAAGAAATACAACACCAATAGATCTGCTAACATGGAAAGGAGGAGTCTCACTGGGCCTCACCTGTAAATAAAAAACTACAAGCAATTAAGGACTTCTGAGAGTGGGAGAACTAGTCTTCCCTGGGGGGATGAGTCCCCTAATTGGTTATCCAATACAAAATGGTCATCCCTGAAATCAATACATACAAGTAACACTAAAGAGACCAATCAGGCTCTTTTAACACGCACACACACACACACACACACACACACACACACACACACACACACATCAACTAAAGAAAAAAAGGCCATGATTTTGAGAGGGAGAAAGGTGAAAGTGGGTGCATAATATTAGAGGGGGGAAGAAAACAGAGGGCGAAACAATGTAATTATATTGTAACATTAAAATGTATTTTTTAAAGTTTAAATTTCATTAACACAGAAATCCATAACTGGTTTTCACAGAATAAGAGACTTTGGAATGTTTAGCCATAACTGGAATGTCTGTACACATCTTTTTTTTTCTCAAGGCCTTGAGAGGAAGGATAAGATGTAGATAGACATCAAGTTGTGGAAGAGGGGGTAGAAAGCCTGTAAGGGCCAGAATTGGAGGATAACTCCAAGGAAACAGCATCTTCTAGACATTACAGTACTGATACACATTCACAGAGACAGTGATAAGACACACAAGACTGCACAGATTCAAACTAGACAAAGTCCTAGCATGGTGGAAGGGGACTAGGTACAAAGTCTCCTAGCTCATGCTGAAGCTTTGGTGTACAACTCAGGAAAGTACAAGCTAGACATGTTCTTTCTATATTCATACTCATATGCTGACATGTGATCCTTGAGACAAACAAGAAATCTTAGTCAGAGTTTCTATTTCTGCATAAACATTATGACCAAGAAGCAAGTTGGGGAGGAAAGGATTTATTCAGCTTATACTTCCACACTGTTGTTCATTACCAAAGAAAGTCAGCACTGGAACTCAAGCATGTCAGGAAGCAGGAGCTGATGCAGAGGCCATGGAGGGATGTTACTTACTGGCTTGCATCTCCTGGATTGCTCAGCTTGCTTTCTTACAGAACCCAGGACTACCAGCCCAGGAATGGCCTCACCCACAATGGGATGGGTCCTCCCAAATAAATCACTACTTTGGATGAGCATGATGTACATACATACATGTACACATATATTGCACATATATACAGCATGCACTCACATACAAAGAGTGAACCTGGGATATCAATAGTACTTAAGTAACTGTAAAATATAATGCTCTGGAAAGCAGAAAAGTACAATCTTACCAGGGAAGCAGGAGGCAGCAGGAGATGGTGGTGTCATGGAAACCAGAAGAGAGGGTTAGTCTATAAGACGGAGTATTCAACACTGTCAAATGCTGCCGAGAACAACAGAAAAACAACTCGAAAAATGTTAGTTAAACACATTTTAAAGATGCAATTAACAGGATATTGATTCCAGGAATTTTTTAATGCAATTTAAAATTATCTGGAAACTAGAAACAGTCATAGCAATGTATAAAAATCAAGGCGCTAATATAGTTCAACATGAGATTCTACTAAACGTCTTATATGCCCAGAGCATCACAGAGATGGTGGAGCATTGTGTAAAGCTAATAATCATGAAAATTCTGACTCTTTCCTTGTATTTTGTGTTTTGCGAAGTGAGGTTATGATAGGATCCTGGCATGTTATAGAGGCATCCACACCCCACTCCATCTGTGTGTGTTACCTAATCACAAGCATTCCCAAATCTCCTTTCTCCACCAAACAATGGAACCTGCAAAGCAGCCTAATAATTGGGATGCCCGCTGGCTTTTCCAAACGTGCCCGGATGTCCCATTCAGTCTAGGACTTGATGGCCTCTTAAAACACCAGAAGCCAGCCGGACGTGGTGGCGCACGCCTTTAATCCCAGCACTTGGGAGGCAGAGGCAGGCGGATTTCTGAGTTCGAGGCCAGCCTGGTCTGCAAAGTGAGTTCCAGGACAGCCAGGGCTACACAGAGAGGAAAAAAAAAAAAAAAAAAAACACCAGAAGCCATGCTTGTGTCCTTGCAATAATAAACAGTCCATTTTTAGCTCTGAGGGTGGAACCCAATGGCCACTAGATGGCGAAAGACACCCAGTGACCCCTGCAACAAAGACAAGCGCTCCCTGGCTTATTCCTAACAGTTCACTAGTGGATTCAGTGGTAAACACAAGGCACTTCTATGAGCAGCGATGGCAGCTACTCCATACACGTGGGTCACTCCTCTTTTCCCTGGAATCTCCTTTCCGAGAGTGAGTTGTATGATCTTCTGATCAGTATAAGCTCAGCACTTGAACTAACAGGTCTACGACATGTCTCTGAGCCTTCAGTCTCTCAAACAGCCCCAGCAAACACAGCCTGGGATACATCTGGGCTATAGAAATTGTGCCATTTCATCTTCTCTTCTACTCCCTGTAGCATCTTCAGATACCACCCTGAGCTCAAAAACCGTAAAGGACCAAGTTGTATCACTCCTAAGTAGCTATGTGTTTACTTGGGGCCTCAGGACAGAGGGTCTTCACAATCTAAAGGAATAAAACATTAAGGGTGAAATTTGAGAAGAAGAGCCAACATGCTCCCAGGACATCCTGAGACTTCATTATTCATGCAGATAATAAAGAGAAATCCATTCCTCCAGCCAGAAAGTCCTTACATTCAAGGAAACTCAAGCTCTCGGCCTCTTCATCTCCCAGCTTCCAGCTAGAGCACACTCGAGCACTCTGCTTCTGCCACATCTCTTCCTCGGACTTCATGTGTCTCTGGGTTTTAATATTCACATTAAATAAACTGATAAAACTCGATCTCCCCATTCCTCATCTAAGTATTCAGGCGCACCCAGATTTGTGAATTCTTTATTGGAAAATACCTTCTCGGGAACTTTGTGGCTCAGCCACACTGGCAGAAAGGAAAACTGAGAACAGTTGTAATTGCATTTTATAAATGCAATTACCTTACTGCCCTAGAATATTCCAGCATATCTTCTTCATTTTGCTATAGATAGATAGATAGATAGATAGATAGATAGATAGATAGATGAAAGTATAATTGTGGACTATGGGATTGGGAATAGGAAACCACGAAGGCCAATGAGAGAATAAATGAAGAAGTCTAGATGGAAATACAGAGGGGGCCTGTTCAGTGACAAACCCTGCTGTTTCCCCCGCTCCCAGAGCCTCCTTTCTAACCTTGCAGGCGAGGTGCAGATTTTAGTTAATTCCCTATTCATTTCCAGTGGGTGGTTCTCCTGGTATTCAATCCTGTGAGGATGCAAATAGGTCCAAAGGGAAACTACTCATCTTGATTATTCTAAGAAGTCATCCTAATTAACTTAGTTGGTGTCTGGAGAAGAAATTGTCTACTTAGCTATTTTTTTTTTGACCTTCACGAAAGATTCATGGCACATAAAGGATTTAAAGTGGAGATGTTAGGCACGACCTAATCCCTGCCCTTTGGCCTAAGGATGGGGCACTGAAGCCTGGGGAAGCAGCATGCCTTCATTTAATCTCCTAACATTGGTGACAGGTTCAAGCACATGCCCGAGGCTACATCTGTTCTGTATCACAATGCTTGTACAATGTTGATTTTTCCCCCCTCTTCTTGCTATAGAATAAGCCAGGGATTATTAAGTAAGCGGCTAGGAGAGCTTTTGATAATGAGATTTGAAAATTTAGATGTTTCATCTTCAAAATGAGGTTAGACCTTTAATTACATAAAGACATGAACAGGACAGATACCACACAACTTTGAACCTGGTTCCCTTCCAGACCACCCTGCAGGGCACAAAGATCTTATGAATAATGCAATCCTGAAGTATGATACCTTCTGTGTGAGGGCATATACTACCTCATCCATTTGCTGCATGCTATAGTTGAGCCACGAATCGTTCGTGAACCCCCAAAAGACCACCAAGGAGCCGATTACAATGTCATCGCATTAGGGTCTCTTTATTGCAAGCTTGAACTCGGGCTCTTCACCAACCCTGACACAGCAAAACTATAAAGTGGAGCAGGCCTGAGCCCTCATCAAGATAAGGTTTTATAGGGAATGTCAAGCAAGCCATGGGGTTTAAGCCAACAGGTGGGTGCCTTGAAGCAAAACCATGAAAAAATCACAAATGGTCTAGAAGTACATCTGAAACAATCAGACTAATATTTGATTGACCGTTGCTAGGAAGTAGCTAGGGAGTAACTCTCGGGTATGGACCAAGGCCAAGCTATGGGGTCCTTCCTGGTACTTGGGTGCAGCTTGGGTTCAGCTGTAGGTCAAATTCCCTGTCTCCTTTTCTTTTAAGATGAAGGCTGATCCCAAGATAGCATTGGTTTGGCCTCTATTTTACTATTAAGTAAATGAGATACACGTGTTAGTATTTAATTCTTACTCATACCAGAAGATTCAAAAATAAAAGTATTTTGACATCTTTGGAGAAAGTACTGGTTTTTAAAAAAATACCAAGTTGTTATGGAAGAAAACAGGGAAATCCTCTAATAAAACACATGGACATTATTTATGCCTCTCTTCTGTTGGGAGTTTTGTAATAGCTTCCCATGCAATCTTACATGGTCCCATGTACTGCGCTCCTCTTGCTGGCCTACAGAATACATGGCATTATCACAGCAAGGCACAGATGAAGAAAGTGACACTTAGGATAAGTGTGTCCGCATATACAACTAATAACTGGCTGCACCAGAGCTTGAGAGAACATAGCCCTGGCTGGTGTCAGAGCCCCATTGCAATCAGTCTGGGTCACCATCTCCAGGGTTAACCTCCACAGAGAACGCCCTAGGACTTCAGAAAAATCAGCATCAGGTTTTTCCTTCTCATCTAGCAGGCTGTCCATCACCCAGTTCTTTCTCTGGACACATCCCCCTCTGTGTTCTAAAGCACAGAGGAAGTAAGGCACCAAGACTGTCCCAGACTGGGGAGTGTTTACATAAGGTCAGGATGTGGGCGTTACTCTCAAAGCTTTATGTCAGTTAGAGTCAACCCTAACTAGACTTGCCAAGTGACCTACATCTTTTTGCCCAGCTTGGTGCCAGACTCACTTCCACCACTAGCCATATTTTATCCTTTTTTAAAAATATTGTAACCTATTCCATAGTGTCATTACAGCTCTTCTTCTCATATCAAATAATAAACAAATCCCACTCTGTCTGCACAGATCCTAAAGAAGAAGGTTTTGTCTAGCATTTCCTCAGAGCCTATGATATACCCAAGCATAGCAAAGCTTAACCGTGCATGAGCTGCCAACCCGAAACCAGGCAGGGGAAAGGGAGAGAATTGAATGAGTCTCTGGGAGTTTTTGCTTTCTCTAAGCCTCTTAAAACTGCTACTTGCTCTAATTCCTGTAGACAGGAGGGTAGCCATTAACGGCCAAATATACTCTCTGCTGACTGGCCTCTGTCTCCATTCCCACAAGAGGACTCATGAATTGGGCAGAGCTTCAGCAGAGTTTCAGACATGATTCATGTCATAAGGAGACACTTCTAAGACAATTTCTACTGTGACATGAAGGGGTGTTCACATAGGCTGGCCCTTCCAGGAGAAAACTGTTACATCTTGGGAATACAGACATGTGTGTTCTTCTGCCTCACAGCAGAACAAAAGGACCCAGAAGCAACCAAATGTAGATTCAGACCCACCCAATGCACAGGCCCCTAGAAGTTCAGACTGAGAGTCAGAATAGAGTGTCCAGAGGATTTAAGAGAACAGAGGATTTAAGAGAACAAAGGATGGAAGTGCTATCATCTTTAGGAACTCAGCACACAGGCACAGGCAAGACACTAAAAGAGCCAAGTAGAAAGGAACCTTCAGAGAAAAAAAAAAAAAAAACACTAGCAGGTTCATGGAATAGGAACATTCCATGGAGTCCCCACCATTCCTAGGGGCAGACTGAAACATGTACCAGCTTAAGATATAGACAAGGTAGATCCCAATCTGGCCAAGGAAACATGACACATATCTATCATGTAAGTCCGTGTGGAAGACCTAGATCTCAGGACAAAACCTCCTTGGTCCATATGGAGATACAATCCAGCGTCAGGCCTGGTACTCCGAAACTGGGGCAGAGTCCTGCCAGCTGTTTGTTTACAGTCAGAATGGATGTGACTTACCGTGTGGGGCCACTGGCCCAACCTCTAAGAAGACAGTGATTCCAGGTCACAAGAACTAAAACGGAGTCAGACAGAATCCATGTAACGCTTTTGCTCTCCCGTCAAAGGTGCCCTACCCCGTGCGGGTACAGAATATCCTGTAGGCACAGGAGGTGACGGGTAGCCAGTGCTAGGTTACAGACCCTCCTCCTTTCCCACAAGCCACCCTGTGTCCCCTACAGCCTGTCTTCTCCTGCCCATTTGTAGCTACAGCCTGCATCCCCCACTCCCTCCATCCAGATTCATGAGCGCCTTTAGCTATAGCCAGTTCTTATCAGTACCTTTCTTACTTTTAGCACAAAGGCTAGGTCTGGTAGCATGGAGCCTGCCTACAACTGGAAACCCTCAAGGGTAAGAAAGCTGCCCCTGAATCCCTTCATTGAAATGGAAAGGACTTGAAGGCTTTCAGGGCCCATCATGGCTGCCTCTGGCCCTCATGCTGTAGTTTTCAAAAAATAAATAAATAAATAAACCCTCTTCCAAACAGAAATTTATTTTGTCTCAGCTACAATCCTGTGATCTTGTGTCATCTCTTAATAATTTGTGTTATTTAAAAAAAAAAAAGGATACCCTTCCAAGTAGGGCAGAGACCTCCACCAGGCATAGCCCAATACACAGAAACTCAGGTATGATGTCCCATGTGTTCTAAGACCTTTCCAGAGACATGTAAAAGTATCTATTCACTCCAGAAAGGGAATGGACAACACACCACAAAAAAAAAAAAAATTATTCCACCCAAGTCTAACTTAGTAAACAAGCAAACTGTCTGGATCACTCCCAGGCAACTTAAAGGCCACCTCAGCATGACTGACAGTTCATGAAAGCTGCTCTCCTTAACCCCCCCTATGCAACTTGCAGACAGACAGCGTATCAGGCTCTCATGGGAAAGTTTTCCCGCCCTAGTAACTACTTACTAGTTTTATGTAAACCTTGGGGAGGGTCCTTGTGTCTCTTAGAAACTGCCAAAAGCTTCGTAAGCCTTGTAAGTTTCATTCACTTCCTGTGTCTTGTGAAAAAAACGCTGTCTTTTCTCCAGGAAGGAATGTTTCCATTCCTAAGAACGGATTATACATTAAATTCTCCTCATCTGGACATACCTAAATTTTCAAAACCTGCAAACCATACCCAGGCGATTTGGAAGGCTCAACTGATTAACGAAAGAAGTTTCACTGTGGAAAGCTGTGGGGAAGGATTTTTCACTTTTTCTCAAGCAAAACAAAGCCCCCTCTTCAAGCTCTGTGGGACATCAGAAGCAGAATCAAGCAGAGCCCGCCCTAACAGCTCCACACCAGACTTCTTTTCCTCCCCAAAGTTCAGTACATTGAGAATCCAAAGTAAGAAATCTGAGAAACTCCAGAATAAATGTTTTGGCAAAAACATTGCTATATCATGACTTTTCAAAGTCAAGATCGGTTCCCCGATCTGTTTTCTCCAGCCACTCCTCACCGAGTTTTATTATCTGTGACAAAGTGGAAGATAAGTTGGACAGATGCACCATTGGAAAGCCAAGTTCTGCACAGCACTTTGTTCTGGAAACAGCATCTGGCTCCCTGACTTTGGGCCCCTTGGAGAATCAGTGGCTGTGGATGTGGCTGGCTGCTTGGCTCGATCTCCAGCTGCAAGGCTGCGCTTCCAAGTCACACTTGGCGGAAGCACAGCTGAGCAGCATCTGACCTCAGCTTTCCTCTGCCATCCTGTCCTGTCACTCAAGGTGGACCCCAGAGGGGTGAGAGAAAGATTCCCATGAGGACAGGATGGTGTTGGCAATGTCTCTCAGCTAAACAGGGTCACAGGGAGCAAGGTGTGGCCGTGCAGCAACCAGGCTTGGCTGGTCACCCTGCTATGGTTTAGAAAAGTTAACCTCCCCCATCAGGCAATGGGGGAAACAGTAATGATAAACAGGTGGGACAGGAAAAATAACTGTTTTTGAAAGCAGGGCCTTTTCTCTCAGTGGAACCAGGGGATAGAAAATGCAGGAAGGGGCATATAAAACTCCTTTTCAACAAGGAGAGCAGTGCCAGGCAGTGGTGACGCATGCCCTTAATCCCAGCACTCAGGAGGCAGAGGCTGGCAGATCTCTGAGTTTGAGATCAGCTTGGTCCATAGAGTAAGTTGCAGGATAGCCAGGGCTACACAGAGAAACTGTGTCTCAAAAAAAAAAAAAAGCATAAATAAACAAACACATGCATGCATACATACATAGAGAGTGGAAACCTTTGCACTGGGAGGACTCAGGTCTGGTAACTTTTTAAATAATATTTACATCTTCTAGATTATTCATGCTCATTACAGAAACTTGAGAGGTTTCAAATACTATAAAGGACATGAAGGCACAAACTGTTCCTTGAGCCACAAGCTGTATTAATACCATGGACAGACAGACAGAGACAAGAGCATGGCAGGGACTCTGGTGAGAGTTGAGGCCCCAGCACAAGCAATTCACAGCATGAGTGGGCCCTGATCTCCTCTCTTCAGATCAACAGTCTATACTCCCAGTGCTCGTGGGGTGCAGGCAGGAGGATGCTGGGGACTTGCTAACCAACAAGTCAAGCCAAACTGGTTCAGTGAGAGATCCTGCCTCAAAAACTAAAAGGAGAACAGCAACATGTGACACTGACTCTACATGCATGTGCATATGTACACATGCACACTCACATCTGTATGTGTACACATGAACATGCATATAACACACACACACACACACACACACACACACACACACTGTTGTGCCTCACCCTCCACTCCCAGGCTGATCAGAACCTGCCCCTCACAAGGACTTTAGGTAGCTCACATGCACAATGAAGAGACTCACTGCTTAAAGAGATGTTACATAGCTCACTAGTAGAGATGTGATGACTGCCTCTTTCTACTAAACCAAAACATATTTTATTGGATGAATAAGGGTAACAGGCAACTTTCAGCAATGCCCTCGTAGCCAGACACTCAGTTGCCCAACCTTTACCCTCTCAGCAACCACATTAGTAACATCGTACAGACCCAAAAGTGAATGTTAAAGAACTTAGCCAAGGTCACATCAAGCTGAGCATAAAGGCACGTGCCTGCAATCCCCACACTCAGAAGGCACAGGTGAAAGGATCACTACAACTTGGAAGCCAGCCTAGTCTATGTCGTGAGTTCCAATCCAGCCAGGCCTATGTCATAGAATTCTGGCTTCAAACACAAAACAAGACAGAGAGGGGGATAGGAAAGGGGAGAAGAAAAGGGAAGGATAATTAGTGGGAAAGTCAGTTGTCTAGGTCCACCGTTGTGTTTTTAAGCCTGAAAGTAAACAAATGGGTGGAACGGATAACTGGCTAGACTGGCATATGAATGGGTAACGGCCCCCATTGCTGAACTTTAGCCTCCAGCTGATAAATGTCATATTTAATATGCTAAGAACACATTGATGTGTAGCTGTATGTTTCCACAGCCTCCTGCTCTTCAGGAGCCAGTTCACCATAACTACGAAGCAAATACCATATATACCGTGCCGCCATTTGGAATGGCCAGACAAGATTATAAGGCAATCGATCATGCCCTACATATCCAATGTGTCAGTCAACATGTCAAGTATCCCTCCACGTAACTTTCTGTTCATTTCTATTTCCTCATCAGCATCTTCTCCCAATATCTTCTCACCTGTATCCTGCCCACAGTGGGTCTGCTTCAGGTATAGTCGTAATAGTTAGAGTATGCTCATAGAGTTTGTAGTCTAAAAGAAAAGCCTGTGGTTGAACTGTTGCGTGAGCACGTGTTTAACTTCACATTTGTTGGGAGCAGTGTCCACCGCCCTGGGAAAGAAGCAGGAGTCAGAACTTCATCTAGGCAGAGGCTTATCCGCCCTGCCCCCTCTCTGCAGCCCTGCCCCATCTCTGCAGCTTCAGTTTACCGTGGTCCTTCACTATTTCTCTGCTCAAGCATCACACTCACATTATGAATATCTAAACCTCACAACTCCCTCTCCAGTTTAATGGGGCAGCTGTCTTAGCTTCCGAACGCTGCTGAGACACATGACCACAGGTGGGTGGCTTAGAAGCAGTGTGTCACTGGTTTACTTCTGAAAATATTCATTCCACTGTGTAAAATCGAGACGTCAGCAGGGCTGTCTTCCTTTAGGGGAGCGAGGTGGGGGGGGGCACTAGACAAGAACGGGGTTGCTGGCATTTTCCAGCTTCCAGAAGGTATCCCATGCCAGGACGTGTGGCAATTTACGAGCAAATGTATCTCTCCTGTCTCTGCTCCCATGATCACTTCTCAAGCACACCTCCTAGACTTACAAGGATTTCTATGAATATTCACTTCATGCAGGCCTCCAAATCTATTACCTGATTACGTCTATAGAAAAATCTCCCTTGAGGACCAGCAAGGTGGCTCCGTAGCTTGCCGGACAGGTTGCATCACGTGAGTTTGCGCCTCACGTGAAAAGCCAGATGCAGCGCTTGCTTCTGTAATCACAGCTTTTCTAAGGCAAGGTGAAAGGCAGAGGCAGCAGAATCCTCACTGAAGCTTGTGGGCCAGTCAGTCTTCCAGCAGGAAACACGCAAGAAAGACCCTGACTCAAGGCAGAAGCAGAAAATGATGAGAGTGTTCTTCTCTGACCTGCATACAAACACTGTGGTACATGAACACCTATACCTACACACACAGACACACATGCAATAATAATAAATAAAAAATTAATATCATTATATTTAAAATTAATTTATAATACATACTTACATTATAAATATAAAAAATAAATATTCTATTTCTCTTGAAGAATATAACAGAGAGGGGATGCAAATTGATCAAATACATCTGTGAAAATGTCATAATGAAGTCTATTATTATATACAATTAATGTAAGCTAATAAAAACATTTTAAAATCTCTTTGTTGACCTGTCTAGTAGCATAGTCACAGATTCAGAGGATTGGGATGTGGATATGTGTGAGACTATTCCTGCCTGCCACAGAATGCTCGTTTTATCTCCTTTGCCCAGTTTTAGAGAACAAAATCCTGTTGTCATCATGGGTGACAATTGTGTGCTTCTCACTTTTTCCCTCATAACAAAGCACCGTGGCTCCAGAAACACACTTAGCCAAACAGGAAGAAGGAAGCATCTTGGGTCAACTCCTGAGTCATGACTTTTTTATTGGACCATTCTCTGTGTCTCTGCACGCATATGTGTGTGTGTGTGTGTGTGTGTGTGTGTGTGTCTGTGTGTCTGTGTGTGTGTCTGTGTGTGTGTCTGTGTGTGTCTGTGTCTGTGTGTCTGTGTGTCTGTGTGTGTCTGTGTCTGTGTGTCTGTGTATGTCTGTGTCTGTGTCTGTGTATGTCTGTGTCTGTGTGTCTATGTGTGTATGTCTGTGTGTGTGTGTCTGTGTCTGTGTGTCTGTGTCTGTGTGTCTGTATCCTCCCCCCTCTCTCATTTCTCTTTCTCTCTTCTTCTTTTCCTCCCTTCCTCCCTCCCTCCCTCTCCATCCCTTCCTGCCTCCCTCTCCCCTCCATCCCTTCCCCCTCAAAGCCTTTGTCTTGGTTTTGACTTTCCAAAACTCAAAACAACACATTTCCTGCTTCGGGGTGTGCCTGCAGAACAATAGACAGGCTGTCATTTTTTCCAGGTAGGGTTTAATAAAGGAAAAAGTTGCGTTGAATTGAACTGTTCATTGGGTTGGTACAGACATGCAGAAGGTCAAATGAAAGCCTTAAGTTAAAAGTTAACACAGTCTCATCCACCCTAGAAAATTAGAGACGGGAGCAACTGTGAACACAATGAAGAGTAGAAACTCCCCTAAACATTAAAGGAAAGATTCACAAATTCTCTTACATCTACGTGAGAGATCGTCCTCTATGCAGCCTTTAAATGATGTTATGTACATGCCAAGTGACCAGGATGCAGAACAGTGACAACAGGCAGATTCAACAAACTCACCATAGAATGCCTTGATACATGTCTCTATCCAGAGTTACTTCACTAAAACAACCACAGAGTTTTGTGGTGTCGTTTGGCTTTATCTGTGGTTTTCTAATTGTCTCCTATAGTTGACACTATGAAATGGTCTAAAAAGTTGTTTAGAGAAGGGTTCCCTGATTTAAATATATGAACTTTCAAAAAAATGTAAAGTTTGGGCTGGCGAAATGAATTGGTGTTTAAGAGTTCTTCTTGCGTAAGACCTAAGTTCAGTTCACAGCATCCACATAGAGACTCACAACTATGATACCCTATTCCAGCCTCCCCAGTGGTACCAGCATGCACATAATATACAGACATGCAGTCACTCACTCTCAAACACACTCACAAATAAACAAATCTGTTAAAAATTCATGACAACGGTAAGTAAAATGTGTGTTGTTCTATGGCTTGAAAGGCAGGTTCTCACACAAACTTTAGATCCATAAAGTGGTTTTGGACATTAGTTTGGATTTTTTTTTTTGCTCCAAAACACCTATGTCTCATGAATAAAATCTTCATCAGCCTGAGTAGAAGGAGAAAACTGACTCCCACTAGTTTTTCTGTGACATTCAAACATGCACCATATCGCTCACACACAAGCACACATACACACATAGAAAATATACACATACATACATATATATAATTTTAAAATTTAAAAATGGAAAATGTCTTGTAATTTATTTTAAAACACAATGCATTCACGGCTGAAAAACTATCTAATTTGATATTAGATGAAGTATATTCTAAGAGGGCTACAAATATTTAGCCTACTTCTGGGGTAAAGCTGGCTGCTCTTCTTAGCACTACACATGCTTGAAATGTTCAATTCCCAACCAAAGGAAGCAATCTTTTAGTTTTAATATCGGTGTTCAGTGTTTTAATTGATTACTATTAAGTGGAACAATTGGTTTTTAGCAGCTTGGATGTACCATGAAAGACATCAAAATTAACCTTCTCTCTATTTGGTTCCCATTCCACTCCCTCAAGGGTCCATCAGGGTGATTGTTTCTAAAGAAAGGACGCTAATTTGAGTATTAAGTACCTATAAATGCAGGAATAAGCCCATAAGAGACAATGAAGACCAGATCCCTTGTTTACCAGACAAGTGCTTTATCAACTAAGACAGGAGCCTTGTACATACGCCTTATTTAAACATTCCTTTAAACATTCGTTATTTTAAAATTCATTTAAAACAAACTCCTTTAATCCCAGCACTCGGGAGGCAGAGGCAGGCGTATTTCTGAGTTCGAGGCCAGCCTGGTCTACAAAGTGAGTTCCAGGACAGCCAGGGCTATACAGAGAAACCCTATCTCGAAAAACAAACAAACAAACAAACAAACAAACAAACAAAAAAACTCTGAAATCCCATGTAGAGATTTCAGTGGAGATGTGCTAAACATGCTATAGGCTTTGAGAAGATGTAGAAAAGACAAAATGTAACCCAAAGATACTGTAATCTTAAAAAAAAAAAAAAAAAAAAAGAAAGAAAGAAAATCTCATAGCTGCTGCTTTATAAGAGTCTGCCAACATTCACACTGGATGACTCATTGGAAGTTTATAAAATAAACCGGGTAAAATATGCACAAATCCTTACACAAGTATGGTGGGGTTTTTTTTCCATGTTCTCACGGCTGTTACAACATTTGTCTGAAAACAGATAACATGCCTGAGAGAGGAATAACCATTTAATTCAAGATGAATGCAAGCTTGCTGGTGTACTTCTTCAGCAAGCTAGCTGGGGGAGGCCAGCTGCGATCGTTGGTGACGTGGAAAATAAGGGAGGGATCCAGTACCCAACTCCAGAATAGTAGGGAGGTGAGAACCTTCTGAAAGGAAGACAACGGGGTAACTGTAACTCATCAAAAGTAATTGAGGCGGATATTTAACCACAAGCAACCATGTCCTTCGAGATTAGGCTGCTGGGAGACTAGGAGCAGCTTCTATCTACAGGAACTGGGCAGAAACACCTCAGGAACATATGCCCTCCTACCACCGGCCCTCAAACCCAAACAAATGCCCATCAGAAACTGAGCACATGAACACCATCAGATGCTGTTAGCTTGCAGCTGGGTTTCTACCGTGTCCTCCTCCTGGGAATCTGGTTAACTGGAGTACCAGGTTTTGAACTATAGCTGTTGCTTCTAGGGGAAAGATTTGATATTAAGTTCTAACTCTTTTGGAGTTAATTTAATATTTATAAAGAAACATATTTTGACATTGTACTAATATAGCAACACTACTGTAATCAACAACTAAATCTCAATGTCACCAGGAGTCAGGCAAGGTGATACCAATGACCTCCTATTATTGAAATCACAAAGCCCCTGTATAAGCTTAGAGTTTCAAACCCTACTTTTAATATGGGTTCTTAAATGCTTTAAGCTCCCTTCTAGCCCACCACCCACCAGAGATAGTGGGAAAGAAACGGGGAAGTGGACCTGTTAGAAATTGTCCTTTGGAGCAAATCCTATCTGCATTGTCAGGAAATCAACAGTTCAGTTCACAAGATTCGACCCACTTGCAAACACTACATGAATATACCAGCAGTCCAGTATAGTGGAGTCAGGAGAGCAGCAGTGGTGGCACAACCTAGCAGGAACAGCCAGGCCTCAGATGAATTGGCATGAGTCATCAGGAGGGACCAAGACCATCGGGAACATCAGGAGAAGTCCTCTGCCATGCCTTCCACCAGTGAAGATGGGAGACCAGAAAGTGTTGCAAAGCTAGCTATGCAAGACTCTCCCTTTTCCATCGAGTCCTATTTATACTCCTTCTGAACATCATGTGCTGTCCATGGGTCTCGCCTCACCACGTGTCTTGCCTCAGCATATGAGTCTGTCTTAGCAAAACTCCACGTGACTCTGTATCAGCTGACATCACTCTGCCAATCCACACGCATTCTCGGAAGTGGCAAGAAGTCACCAGAACACCACCAGAAGGTTTTTTTAGTGCATTTCTCTGTGGAGTAATGACAAGAAGAGGTCAGCTACACAGTGTAAGCTGAACCAATCCATGCTTGTTGTTATGGAAGAATTCTTCATCTTTAGCAAACCATCCTCTCACCCGTGTCCGCTTCAACACGAACGTTCCTCCGTGTCTGCTTTAGCAAAATACCATCCGACACAACTGACTTTTCAAAGAACCTGCAAGTTTCCACTTCGGCCCTGTGAGCATCATCCTACCAAAACTACATGGCCTACATCTAATCACACCATATGTTGTGACAAAAAGTCGATGACGCTAAAGAGCAGGGCTTAGACTAAGTTCTGACCTACCTTGTCCACAGTCTTAAGTCAAAGGTTTTAATATCCTGTAATGATCCTCTGGGATCCCCTGCTGTGGCCTTGTCTTACCCCTTATTTTATGGATCTCTCTCTCTCTCTCTCTCTCTCTCTCTCTCTCTCTCTCTCTCTCTCTCTCTCTCTCTCCCACACACACACACACCTTTAGTCAGTTTTGGCATCGTTAGTCTTAGTTGCCTTTAAGAGAACCAACTTGTATGATTCTGTCTATACTTCTTTTAGTCTCCCAGCTTTTCTTTCATACATGTAAAAGTCAGGCACGTACCTGAAATCCCAGCCATGGCAAGACAGAGACAGGTGATCCCAGAAGCGTGCTGACCAATCATCCTAGCCAAACTAATAAGCTCCAGATATAAGTGAGAGACTACCACAGAAAATAAAGAGCTCGGGAAAACACCCATCGACCGGTGCCTCCGTATGCATCGCCTACCCATCAAACAAAATAGTTCCTTAATCTGATAAATATACTATGGCTACAAAGAAAATGTGTGCATTTCTAGAGAGTATGTTTAGGTATACAGAAAGTCAGGCAACACGATGACTGACTAATCTCAAACGTTTTAGGAAGCTGGGCATATAGAGGCAAAGGCAGGAGGAACTTGAGGCTAGCCTTCATTACATAGTCATTTCTAGGACAGCTTAGGTCAAGACTCCATCTCCAAACAACAAAAATATTTTAGGTAGATACAAAAAGAGGTGAGTTGATAATGCATGTGTGGCAAACAAAGTGTTAGTTGGTGACTCTAAGTAAAGATGCCACGGGAACTGTTTTATGCTACTTTATCAATTCTATACTAAGTGTAAGCTATTTTAAATTTCAAAGTGTTTAAATTTAATTCTTTTAAAATATGAGATTATTAAGTTCTAAGATATATGAAAATTTATTATTAATTCCCAATATCCACTCTTCCTGGCTAACAGAGTTGCTGAATTCTACAATAAGGGGGAAATATATTTATCTCTTAGTAATTATGCAGACAACTGTAACAATTCATCAAATGTTTTAAGTGTTCATATGTGTATTTGAAGTGGATATTTTTCAGAGTATTCCACGGTATTAACTGGAAGTAGCTGAAGAATGACAGGATACCACCAACCACCTCATACCCAGAGAGCTAACCTCTGGATAGCATGACTCTAAATATCCCTCCCTATTCCTGGGCTGGTGTCGGGCCCTGCATCACTTGGGTACTATCCCCCACTTTTCCTGGGCTGCTGTCGGGCCCTGCATCACTTGGGTACTATCCCCCACTTTTCCTGGGCTGCTGTCAAGCTCTGTATCACTTGGATACCATTCTAAACCATAGCCTCAGAGAAGCTGCCACTTCCCAGGTCGGTATCCTAGCCCACACCACTCTCCCGAGCTGCAGATCCACAAGGTCACAGCCAACTGTGAGGTTTGATTTGTACACCCAGAAGATATCTGTTCCCATCCCCACTATGCCAAACCCTTGATATCCCCTATCCAAATCAGTCTTTCTCTGTTTTGATGATCACTAGCTCCTTCCAGCAGGAAGGACCCTCTGTCTTCCTCCCACCCACATGCTGTGAGTTGTCTAGTCCACTGACTCTCTTTCTAAAAAACAATGCTACAGTCTGCTGGCAACCCATTTCAATCTGAGAGACAAGAAATCAGTGCTTAATGTCGCAGATGCTCTAATCACATTGCATGGGGTGAAGTCCAAGCTTTTTTACCCTCATATCTCTGTGACCTTAAATAACTTTGCATCCACGGACCTCGATGGTTTCATCTGTAAAGCTGGGGTCAATCACGACACCCATGTTTCAGTTTTCTTATGTGTCTGTGTCTTCAACTGTGTTACAAGTGACTGCTGTTTTTGTCCCTGTTTCGTTCCAGCCAGCATCTGTCCACAAGACGAGCCCTTTACTGGGATCCTTAATCCCATATTTTGACTCCCTAACCTACCATCTAACTACAAGTCAGTCTCACAAAAGACTCGTAGAAGCATGGAATTCCCCTGTTCAATGTTTATCTGTGGTTTCCCATTACTCAAATAGAACCCAATTTTTTTTTCTCAAAGCCTACATTCCCCAGCATGACCTAGTCTATTTCTCCAACTTCTGATAACTGGAGATCACATGACGGGCATGCAGTTACCACAGTGCTACCATTTTAGGCTTAAAAGAAATATGAGGGGCTGAAGAGATGGCTCAGTGGTTAAGAGCACTGGTTGCTCTTCCAGAGGACCCAGGTTCAATTCCCAGCATCCACACGGCAGCTCACACCTATCTGTAACTCCAGTTCCAGAGGATCTGACACCTTCACACAGACATACAGGCAAGCAAAACACTAATGAGCATAAAATAAAAATAAATTATTTTTAAAAAGAAAGGTGAGCCTAAGATTATCCTAAATAATAAAAATTCTGTTTGAAGATAAAAATAACAATAGATATCATTCATGAGAAGCAGGACACTCACCAAGGCCTCCAGCTCCAAGTGAACGTCCAATGTCAAAATGCATGTGATTTATTTTCTTATATTTTATCTTGAATAATCTATAAAATCTCAAATCACAACTACAGACAGATCTTTAGGAGTGACAGTGTGGGGTGAAACTGTTAGAGGGCTCATAATTTAATAGCCTAGAGACCCCCCCAAAAATCTAGGATAAATGTACTGGCTGGATGTTGTGTCAACTTGATACAAGCTAGGATAGTCAGAGAAGGAGCCTCAGTTGAGAAAATGGCTCCATGAGATCCTGCTGTAAGGCATTTTCTCAAGTAGTGGTTGATGGGGGAGGGCCCAGCCCATCAATCACTTGGTGAGCAAGGCCATCCCTGGGCTGATGGTCCTGGATTCTATAAGAAGGCAGGCTGAGCAAGTCATGGGAAGCAAGCCAGTAAGCAGCATCCCTCCATGGCCTCTGCATCAGCTCCTGCCTCCAGGTTCCTGCCCTGCTTGAGTTCCTGTGTTGACTTCCTCCAATAATGAACGGCAGCATGGAAGTATAAGCTAAATAAATCCCTTTCTCCCCAATTAGCTTCTGGGGCCATGGCGATTCTTCACAGCAATAGAAACCTGACTAAGACTGAATGTCACTCTCAAAACCTCTCAGGTCCTCGCTTAGGCAACATACCATACATCCAAGCTGCAAGGTTAGCATGAATTCCCTATCCAGTCTGGCAGCCCTTTTGTTTTTTGTTTGTTTGGTTGGGTGGGTTTTTTGTTTTGTTTTGTTTTGTTTTGTTTTTTATCTCTAGTAGCATTTATAGATGGTTTTCAACTATTCCTCAGTGAGAATCATTTTTGTCTGAGACATGAGAAGAACATCATTATGTGCTCAGGGAAGTGAGAGAGGGATCAAATTCTTAGCCATGGAGCCTTTTCCAATGAAGGTCAGTCTGTGATTCTTTCTTTTTAGCTTCCACATTAAAGGCCAGGCTATGGCAGCTATCAACACTAGAGTAGAGTGCTTGAGGTTCTGACACCACAAAGAGTCAAAGCACTTGAGCAAAGCACTTGTCAACACATCCCAGTGGCATACTGCAGCCATGGCCAGCTCATTGTGAAGATGCATTACGTCTCTTCCTCACTAAAATAACTTGCCAGCATCTACATCTCCTACATCTTGATTTGTCCTTTTTATTAGACCAATCCCAACCACTTTAAAAGCATGCTATTATTCTTTCCCTGAAGCAAAGCTCCCCCTCTTTCTCTGATAACTTCCTAATCCTTTCCAATCAATGTCTTGCTATGATTCAGCCAATTCTATGACAACCACTGTTGTGAAAGCACCTGTGTACTCCATGTTACAAAACCCAATGGCTAGGCTTAGACCTCCATATTCTTAAACGTCAGCAGTGCTGCTTTTAAAATTAATACATAAGAATATATATATATATATGTATGTATATATATATATATACATATATATATATATATATATACACACACACGTGTGTGTGTGTTATTATCTGATACTTTGATATGTAAGTACATTGTGTTTAAATCAGGGTGAATGTGGCTATTTCCTCAAGCCTGCCTCTGCCTCAGTTGTTTGTAATAAAAGCATTCAAAACTTATATATATATTTATATATATATATATATATATATATATATATATATATTGCTATTGATAAAGAATAGAGGTTAAAGCCCAGATTAATGGTGAATGCTTTAAAATATGAATGCTTGGTAAACAGAAGCAGGAGAATCACCATAAATTCCAGGCAGGTCTGGTCTACATAGAGATATAGACTAGCGAGGACTGCATAGCAAGACTCAATCTCAAAAAAAGGAAGGTGGGGGTGTTTATTTGTCTAATGGTCCTTACGACCAGCATGAACATCTGTTCAACATCTGGAGAAGGCCTTCTTGCTGTTTCATAACATTATGGAGAACATCATATGGAGACCAAGCGAATATTAGCCCCAGTTCCTCTTTTTGTTCTGAAACCATTAAAGTATTATGGCCCACACCCTCATGACATTATGTAACCTTGACTACCTTCCAAATACCATCAACATGTGATTTGGGGGATTAAGTTTCTAACACTTGAGTTTTGTAAGGAAGTACTGAAATATAACAACACTTAGCCTGCGGGACACCTCTTTCTCTCTGGTTCCTCCCACTCCTCCTCTGTCTGCTTTGCTTCTCTCATTTGATGAAGCTTCTCCTTTCTCGGGGACTCCAGTTATGACCCTTGACTACCTCCCCTGAAGTCTACCAGGCACCTCCCCCTCGATAGAACTTGATCCTGCCTGTCACTTTCCCTTCACAGCCTCAGTTCATGGATTTTTCCATCTTCCCATTTGTTCAGAGCAAAATATTGAGTGGTCCTCCTCAGTTCCTACTATTCTTTCAAAACCTGTGTCCATAGATTAGCCAGGCCACTGGCACATCCACAAGACCTTGCTCTAGACACTTTCCCTGCTCCATGTCTAGTCCCAGGTACCCCTGAATCTCACCTGGATTACTGTAACTGCTTTCATTGATTTCATCCCCCTTTCCCTTCCCAGCAGCTAGAGCAGCACACCTAGTCACATGACTCCGATGATCCAGCCCTTTGGGAGCTCCCGATCAGATCAGCTCAACTTCACTCTACGTTCTCTGCCACATTCTCTTACTCAGAGTGTCTGCTACAACGAAGCTCAAATCTTCCAGGGACACCATCATATGAGGACTTTTGTATTGGGAGACCCCTCTCCCTGCAGCATCTTCCCAAGATATGAAGTACGCCCTTACTGAATTTTTCAGACTTAAAGGCCCCTGTCTCTGTGTGTCTGTCATCACTATCTTGCTTTTGGCTGTCTTGTTTGTCTATAGCTCTCATCACCTATTTTTATACATTTGTTATGCCTGTTATCTATCTACCTCCTTCTTCCCTCTGGAGTTTAAGCTCCAGAAGTTCAGTGATCTGATTCTCTCTCTCTCATGGCAATATCCTGAGCACTCAGTAGGTGCTCAATGAATATCTGTTCTTGAAATCAATAAATCCATAGTAAACCTTTCCTAGTCACTTTCTCAACTGTGGTGGTTTGAATGACCCCTCCCCATCGGTTTATATGTTTGAATACTTGGTCCCCAGTTGGCAAAACTGTTCAGAAAGGATTAGGAGTTCTGAGGTTTCAAAAGCCCATATCATTCCCAGAAAAATAAATACTTTCTCTCTCTCTCTCTCTCTCTCTCTCTCTCTCTCTCTCTCTCTCTCCCCCTGTCCGTCTCCTCCTGCCCCTTCCTCCCTCCTCCTCCTGCTCCTCCCTCCCTCCCTCCTCCTCCATCCCCCCTCCTTGTACTTTTGGATCAAATTATAAGTCCTCAGCTACTGTTCCAACACCATGTCTGCCTGTTGTCATGCTCGCTACCATGGTGGTCATGGACTCTAACTTTCTGAAATTTTAAGCCCCAAATAAACTCATGTTTTATGAGTTTCTTTAACTGTCTTAATGCAATAATAGAAAAGTAACTAAGATATCAAGCCAATTCTTTATGTTTAAACTCTTCTAAACAACTGCTTATCAATAATGAGGTTTACAGTGCTGAAAGAGCAAGATATAAACTCTAAAAATTCAGACTTGGACTTGAATCTTTGCCCTGCAGCTAAACCTTCTATCTACACGACTTTAGGTCTGAGCTTCCTTTTAAGTACAAAAAGAAAAACTGTGATGTGTATCTCTCTGCTACTGAAAAGATTTATTTTACCATCTGTGACATCTATTCTTGGCTGTCAAGTTGACTACATCTGGAGTTGACTAAAACCCAAGCGGCTGGGCACACCTGTGAGGGATTATTCTCAAGTGGATCTTTTAAGGTAGGAAGACTCACAGTGAGTCTAAGCCACACCTTCTGATGGCAGCCTATATAAAGGACACTGGCCAGACGAAGGGAGCTTTGGCTTTTTACCTGCTTTTTTGCCCTCACTCTCACTGGGAAAGTCTTTCTTTCATGGTATTCGAACCTACTTCTTCCAGATTTTAATATGTACTGAAGACCAGTTGAACATCCAGCCTCTTGGACCAATTATTGGATTTTTTTAACTTTCTGTTGGGAGCCAGCCAGACCACAGTCTGTAAGAAAGCCCTTCCAACACACACACACACACACACACACACACACACACACACATACATATATACAATGGTGGGAGATTTATATAGATGGGATATATAATATATAATATATGCATGAAAAGTCAGTATAGGGAAGAGAGGCTGACCTTACAAGTGGATATAACTATTCTCCTAGGATTCCACAATCTTCATCAGGATGGCCCGAGAACTGTAACTCATATGTTTTGTGATGTAAAGAATATGAAAGCTTAATTATTTTAAGTACACATCACATCCAGAATATATATACATTCTACTCTCTCAGTTCTATTTCTTTACTGCCCAGGACATTGTTGCTCCTTAAGGGCTGTGAGAGTGAGCTCTGCTTCCTTTTGTCTTTTTCTTTTATCACAAGGAGCCACTTCCTCTGCCTGATAAAGACTTCTCGGAAATGGTGACAGATGTTACTAGGTTGAAAGGGATTTATCAGCCAGGTCCAGATTTCAAAAAGCAGGACAATACTACCCATGAATCTTGAAGGGGAGGAAGGGAGCAGTTGCAAAGAACCTGCCATGTTGTATGTAAATTTTCACCTACTGCCTACAGAGCACTCACCTAGTCCTCCAATTTCCATTTGTGTTTCCTGGCACGATTGAGTGGAGCTGTCTCATGCTTCAATGTCAAATCAAGGAAATATTTGAGGATAAGACATCCAAAAAAATCTATATTTCTACAAGAGTTTATCAGACCAATTGAGCTGTCACTTTATTTTATGGAGTCTGTCTATTTCAATATGTCCAGGCCACAGGTTAGCTAATCGGGCTCCACAAATCCCATGACCTCAATGGGATTTTGAAAGGCCACATTTACTACAAGTATCTTTTTCCCAACGACATAAATGATATAGTGAGGACTCAAACACTTTTTTAAAAGATCTCTGGTTCAGACTTCAAGCTTAAGCATTATTGAATCCTAGCAGTGTGAGAAATAGGTGTAAGGAAGAGAGGCTGACCTTACAAGTGGATATAACTATTTTCCTAGGATGCCACAATCTTCATCAAGATGGCCCTGGAAACTATCTCATATGTTTTTGTGGCATAAAAATATGATGTTCAGAATGTATTTTGGAAGAAGAAAGAAGAGTGGACAAAATGGTATTTAGCTCTCCCACCCCACTTCTCACTAAAGGTACTAAAGACACTCAACTTACCTAAGAACAAATCTTTATATCCAAAGTAAAAAGGAAACGAATGCTTCTATTATGTGCTAACTTTAAAGATAAAACACAAGGTCTCACAATCCACACCCAACATCAAGTCAAACATCTGTAGCCTAAGACCCAGCTGTTCTGATTCAAGCCATGACACTTCACCCCTACATCCCCATCCTGTTTGGAGTGTGTGAACAGTCTGGGAAATGAGGAAGATACATATTTAGCTGCCATCCTCAGCTTAAGGAATAGCTGGATCAGTGGCAGAAATCCACATAGCCAAGAGAACGGTGCAAGTGTCATAGCCAGCAGGACAGAGCTCCGGCTCACCAGCATTCAGCTACATGGACTCAGCCTCTCTGTGTTAGTCACCTGCTTGCAAAATGATGGCTGTGCATGCTTCTTTCCCAGAGCTTTGACAAGGACAAAATGTTAATGTGTGCAATCTATAGAGGTTTAGTAAGTCAGAGATCATTGTTCATCATTGGCACAAAATGAAAACACAATCAGTGATACAGAGGAGAGAGAGAGAGAGACAGAGAGAGAGAGAGAGAGAGCGCCATGTTGAAATTCCATCACCATGTCAGTAGTTTTAAAAAGTGGGGACCCTGTGGGATGTGATTAGGTTAAAAGAGATCCTTCACAAATGAGATTAATGTCTTTACAAAGAGACTGAAAGATATGGTTTGTCTGCTCTGTCATGAGATGACACACAGAGGTTCCATCTATGAATAGCAGACCCTTGCCAGGCACTTAACCTGCTAACACACTTAACTTTAAAATCCCAGCCTCTAGAACTATGAGCAATGTATTCCCATTGCTTAAAAATTACCACATCTAGGGTATTTTGTTATAGCTTCCTGAACTGATGAAGATAATACCTTTAAACTTAACCTAGTTTATTAACTTAACCAATTTTATTACTTAGATTTTTTTAAATGTATTCATGACAATGTTCTATTAATAATGGTATTATTTGAGGGGGGAGTTACACTTATCAAGAATCTTTCATAATTCCACACCAGTGATGGTATCAATGACTGAGATCTAGGCCTTAATCTAATAAATACAGAAAGGTGGCTTTGAGGAGAAAATTAGCTCCAGTGCCTAAATCCAGGTGCCTGGGATGCCCCTCCACATTCACAGAGTGGTTTAACAAGCGTGGACTTGCTCAGAAAGTTGTCACTGCATGAAAAGACCTCAACATGCAAAAACACAGGACTCCCCATTTCTGCACATGTATTGTCCTTGGGGGGGAGGACACTCTTAAGTGTGAGCAAAGGAAATCCATCCCAAGTCAATGGAAATCAAAGGGACTGTGTTGCCCCTTCATGAACTGGAGAGTAGGCTAGAAATGATGAGATCAGTGGTGAGTTTTTCTCTGACTCTCAGCTGTGTCTCTGGATAACAAATCACAAGCTTTGCAGACAGCTGCAAGATTGAGAATCCCCGAGCTACTGCCTCCTAGACCGACTGTTTACACTAACCTCGTTACCTGACTTCACCACATGTTTCCAATCATAAGAATGAGGATAATGATCATTTTTACCTGCTAGCTTTGGAGAAGGGATTACCTGACTTTAAACACAAGCTCTTTAAATTATCCTCATTGTCAGCTCTTCCCTCCTGGTGACAAAGATGCCCCCAAACAAGCTCTATGTGATCCTCAGTGAGAGACATCCATGGGAAAAGAACACCTGAGGACTTCAGAAACAAGCACAGACTTGATTCTCACTAACAGAAGCCTGGAGTGGAGGGTCGAATCTGCCCCCACTGAATACTTAAACCGAAGGAAGAAGGCATCTTGGTGGCAAATCAGCATCTCCAGCATCTGTTACAAAGCAAGGCGTTGCTATGCACTTGGATCTCCAGGGCAATGGTGCACAGAGATGACGGATCACTAGGGTCTTAGAGATTGATTCTAATGCTTTGATTCAATCGGCTGCATGTCCAAACACTAAAGGTCCTTGTCCCCAACTGGGTTTTGATTGATCAATAATGATACCAGTGGTCCATGGTTGCACAAAGGGATAGAGGTGGGACCCTTAAAGTTTCACGGGCTAGGACACAGGAGGTAGGAGAGAGAAATCATCTGTGAGATACAGACGGACATAGGAGCTCCAGGAGATAAAGCCAACCAGCCATGTGAGATTACAGATATGTGGCCACTGGCCACTTCCCTGATTAGTGGAGGATTGGAACTGCCCAGCCTTTGAACCAGAGATTGAACTAGACAGTGAGTTTATCTTCAGCATCCTCATGACATTTTCTGATGCTAGTAAAATATGGATGTAGATGAATTTGAGACAGTCTACCCAGGCACCTGAGTCTACTCAGCAGAATCCATTTCTCCTGAAGTCAGTGTCTTACAGGTTGAGGGCTGGTAACCTGTGAGCACTTAAGACCATATCATTTCGTGTTTAGTTTGGTCCTAATANGAGTTTATCTTCAGCATCCTCATGACATTTTCTGATGCTAGTAAAATATGGATGTAGATGAATTTGAGACAGTCTACCCAGGCACCTGAGTCTACTCAGCAGAATCCATTTCTCCTGAAGTCAGTGTCTTACAGGTTGAGGGCTGGTAACCTGTGAGCACTTAAGACCATATCATTTCGTGTTTAGTTTGGTCCTAATAGTTAAAATGATTCCCTGGACACAGCACAGCCTATTTCTCCAGCTGTTGACCCTTCCGTTCCTCAAATTATACATTATCTTTTCCATTTTAGATTATCTTTGATAGTTTGTTTTGCTCCTGTGTGCACACTTGCATTTACAGATGCATATTCATATGTGTGGGCACACATACATGTGCATGAGTATGCAGGCCAGAGGTTGCCATTAAGGGGATACATTGTTCCCTCTCCATCGTACGCACTGAAGCAGGGTCTCTCACTGGAACCCAGAGTTTGCTGTTTTGACTAGTCTAGCTAGCCAGCTTAGTCAGAGGCACCTTGCCTTGCCTACTGAGCTTTGGGATTACAGATGAACCTCCATGTCCACCTTGCCTTTACGTGGATTCTGGGGATCTGAACTCTGGTCCACATGCAGCAAGACCTTTCCCATAGAGCCATCTCTCCAGCCTATGGTGTTGGGTTTTGGTTTGAGGAGGGGAAGGGAATTGTTTGTTTTGGTTGTTTTGAGGTGTCGTTGTTGGTGGTGGTGTTGTTCATTTGGTGGGGTGGTTTTGTGCTTTTGGTTTGTTTGTTTGTTTGTTTGTTTTTTCAGACATGGTCTCATGATGTAGCCCAAGCTGGCCTCAAAGTTGTGCTCTTCCTCCCTCAGCCTCCCAAGTGCTGGGATTGCAGGCATGGCACCCGATCTTCTGGAGAGAGGGAATTTGAATGACCCCTAACCCAACAGATCTCATCTTTCCTTAAACAGATAGTAGTCCCACCCATGCCTCATTTACAATTAACTGAATTTCTCTCAAAATTATGAGGTTTACAGGGGGGGAAAAAGTCCTCAAGATAGAAAAAATATCCTTCTATGGAATTTTTTAAAAAGCATATCCAAGAGACTTCGGCCTATAAGACATGCCATGAGTGGCGCATGACATCGGTGGTAACTGGAAGCCGAGCGCAGGAACTCTAAGATGCAGAACACAGACACATGAGCATCCCAGATGGAGATGACTCATCCCCCTTGGGAAGGGGCCATTCCAGTCCAAGCTAGAACACTCTGTTCAGTGTTAGTGTCCTAGCCAGTCGGGGATATTTGGGTCAGAAGCCTTAGAACTACAGTGGTGTTGGTCCCAATTCACGTCTTCCCATCACTGTTACAGACTGCTTAGCCTCCGAGAGGACTGTCTATGGAATGTAGGTGGCTAGTGGCTTCTAGGGGCCCTCAGATAACCAGAATCATAACACACTGCACGTTTATAAACCTGGAATCAAAAGACTGTCACAGAAAGACTGTCCCAGAATAAGAAGATATGACCCAGTTACACTACTTCCCTGTGCAACCTCTGGTGGGAAAACAAGGAAAGAGGTCAAGGTTCTTCCTTCAATTAAAGTCACAAGAAAACTGGACTTAGGCAGATGAGTCAAGATTTTTGCAAGTGTGTGTTTATACGATGTGTGTGTGTGTGTGTGTGTGTGTGTGTGTGTGTGTGTACATGTAAGAGAGTGTGAGAGAGAGTGTATGCGTATGAAAGAGTATGTGTGTACTTGAGAGTGTGTGTGAGAGAAAAAGTGTGTATGTGTGAGTGCATGTCTGAGAGTGTGCATTTTGAAAGAGAGTGTGTACATGTGTATAGTGCATGTAAGAGTAAAAGAGAGTGCGTGTGTGAGAGAGAGAGAGTGTGTGTGTGTGTGTGTGTGTGTGTGTGTGTGTGTGTTTGAGCTGACGTTTGCAGAAATTCCTATAAAACCAAAGCACAGTGAATAGAAGTGAGCCAGGGAATTAAGGTCTCTTAGAAAAAGCAAAATCACCCAACAAGATTTCACCATGCGCTGTTAAGTTTGGATAAACTTAGCGGTGAGGTAAACCAAATAATTAATGGTTTTGTGACCACCAGTCAATCATCTGCATGGCTCAAGACCCAAAAGTACAGACATCTGCCTAAGAACATGTTAGACAGCAGTCTTCATACCACTTCCAAAGTCATATAGACAAATGTTTAGAATGGAAGGACACTCTTGGTCATTCTACCTGGCCAACCATACACACCTCTATGGTTTCCTGAACCTGTAAGAACAATAGTAAATTTTTAAGATTCAGGTTCATGTAAGGGTTGTTGTTGTCACAGTCATCATTGCTGTTGTTCTAGAGTTTCATTATGTTTGAGACAGGGTCTGACCATATAACCCTGACTGGCTTAAATATAGTCAGGTTATAGACCAACTTTCCTTGAACTCAGAGATCCACCCCTTGAGTGCTGGACTTAAAGGAGTACCCCACCTGACCCAGTTTTCATGACAGTCTTGTTGTCTAAAGGTTTTAATATTAAAAATGATGTGTTTTCATAGACAGTGTAATCCATTTAACAGTAAGTCTAAAATACTAAAATTTTATCTTTTTGTTATTTTTTAATACAATACTCAAAACTTCTTTCTATAATTGTTACATTCTTATTAAATGGTCATAAAACAACTTTATTGTGAGCAATACAACCAACATTCTCCAGAGCTATAAGCCATTTGCCTTCCATATGTCTTCCAGCCTGGCAGAAGTACCACTCCACAGATGAAGAGACCCAGAACTAGCTTCTTGGAATGTCTTAAAGGTCTCAGTACAAAGTCCACATGACCATAAGAATGGACTTAACTGTCTGTGTCCCATGGTGCAAGATTTAGGCTACACATGGACATAGCAACCTCACCTAAATCCTCTATGCAGGCCCAGCATCTGTGGTGTTCAGGCTCTGCTAATCTCAGCCTGAAGGCCAAGGAAGACCCTGCTCACAGCTCTGCCAACCACTGCGTCATCACATTGTGCTCGGGGGATCCTGTTCACTTCCAGGCAGCAGGTTTGAGGGGTTTTTTGAGTTTGGGGGAGAAGGGATGTTTGTGCTGCCAACCAATCGCCTTTTAACCTGCACAGGTTTGTGTGACTACCTCCCTCAACCCTCGAAGCCTTTTAGCAGAAGTACAACAGAACTTTCTAAATTACAATTCTATTCTGCATACCCTGGGTTCCCCAGAAAGACTAACTGGAAATAAAATCACACCAACTACAGGCAGCTGTGGGGGCCTTCACAGGCTTCATGACAAGGCTTCATGTGAACCATTTACACTCCAAGTAGAGTCAAATAAGCGATCTCTGTCTGTCATTCAAGCTGTTCATCAGTGTGTGGTGCTTCCCTCCCAGCTCAGGGTAGGATGATGCTTCTGACCCTTCAGTTGAGCCCCTATAAGCATGCAACTTGTTCTGGCCAGTGAATGTTAGCAGAGGGTCACTTCCTAAAGAAAACATAGAGTCGGAGCTTCTCCATGGTCATTTCCTCACCTGCCAGGGTGATCAGTCATGGTGTACATGACAGTTCAATCTGCCCCAACCCTGAATAAAAAGAACAATGCTGTATACAGCATACACAGGAGGAGGAGGAGGAAGAAGAGAGGGGGAGGGAGAAGAGAGGGGAAGGGAGAAGAGAAAAAGGAGGGAGGAGAAAAGGGAAGAGGAGGAGAAAAGGAGGGGGAAGAGAAAAGGAGGGGGAGGAGAAAAGAGGAGGAAAGGGGGAAGGAGGAAAAAAAGGAAAGAAAGAAAAAAGAAAGAGAGAGAGAAAGAAAGAAAAGAGAAAGAAAGAAAGAAACAAAGAAAGAAAAAAAGAAAGAAAGAAAAAGGAAAGAAAGAAAAAAGAAAGAGAGGGAGAAAGAAAGAAAGAAAGAAAGAAAGAAAGAAAGAAAGAAAGAAAGAAAGAAAGAAAAAGTTATTTCGAATTCTGAACTTTGGGGATTGTTGTTATGGTAACATAACATCCCTGATACACTCTATACCTAATTGAAATGTTATTCTTTCACAGGAAAGAAATGTTGGAGCACTGAGCATGATGGCAAGTGCTACTCTATTCAAAACAGAAGAGATGTGGACTCTGTTACTTGATAGCATGTACATGAGTTATAGGTACCTAGGTTACTGACACTCACTAAAGCTGACTTTTCCCCATCCCAGCCACAGTGAAACTGCTCAAAGCCCTTAGATAATCTGCAATCTTCAAAATCTCATAGGAAAGCAAAGTTTTGTTGTTGTTGTTGTTTTGTTTTTACTTTAACCCATTTGTCAAAATCATTTGTAGGTTCACGTTGTCCATTATCAAACGGGGCTTCATTCTGAGGCACCAAACAAGCTGGCTGTTATGCGCCTGTGTCATTGAGGAGATCCAGGATGACCCAGGGGGAGATGATTCGAAGTAACAGGGGGACCTCTAAGCATACACAGCATTAGGGACTCTAACCAAGCCAAAAGGCCACACTACCTGCTTCTCTCTCACTTCCAAGAGTGTGAGGCTTGAGCTGAGCTCGGCAGATGCACAGTAAGAGAAAATTCAAATACCCAATATCTGATTGATTTCCTCTGTTTAAAAAAAAATCATACGGGATGTTTTGGGGATCTGAAATGTATATTTGAGCATTGTGCTCAAACACAGACTTGTAAACTTGGTCACACCTAATATACCTACAACCTGCACAACATTTTCCCCCTTTCAAAACTGACTCTGGAAGATTTCCTTCCTTGTTGCGGAAAAGAATTGCTTGAGTTTCTCGTTTAAGTAAAGGAAAAAAAAAACTGTGGATTTTCAATTTGCTTTGAACTGGTGAGTCGGGAAGGAGGGATGACGTCATATGTTAGCCTGCAATCCCTATGTGGTTCTCTCAGCTCCCTAGAGCTCTCAAACTCAGTCCTCTCCCTAGTTTCTGCGGCAGACACTGCTCCCCGGGTTCCATCCTTTCTTCTTTGGCTTCTTCCCAGCCACAAGCCAGCAGCCTGGCTAGCAGGGGATAAAGCAGGAAGTCTGACAGCTTAAGCAGGCTGCAGGACCCCTAGTGTTTTCCCCTCTCCGTGTCCTGGCCTGGTTCCCCAGAAGTCCAAACACACGCACAGAGCCCCATTGTTGCCGCCTTCCCCGGCCCACTGATCCTAATATGGAATGCAGCAGGAAACCCACGATTTCCTGACACTCGGCAAGCTGGAGGAAGCGAGGGGGGGAAACTCCGTTTAAAAGCCCTTCTCTCCTCCATATTAGCTGTGTGGTGGAAAACCGGGCAGGAGTTATCCAAATCCCACCGTGTCATCAGCCAGGCTGGGGATGGGGAGGGTAGAGTGAGACTCTCACGGGCTGCTGAGATTTCTAGACTACTACCAGGAAGTCCCGGGAAGTCTGTGGACATGAGAGTTTCTTAACTCCAGCTCGACTCCCAACTCCACTTCTCCGTTGGGATTGGGAGAAAGGGACAGACCCTTTTCATCCCTCCTCCCAAGAGTGCCTTCCTTCTCCAGCATGGTGAGCGGCGGGGCTCGCGTGTGTCTGGGTTGTGCCTGGGAGAGCCGGGCCAGCCAGAGTCAGGCCGCCTGAGCTCCAGCCTGGGGCCGGGTGCCACCGCTCCATGAACTGCAGAAGCCCCAGCAGCTGCTGCGGGAGCCGCCAACATGAGCTGCAGAGAGGGGACCGACAGCAGCTGCGGCTGCAATGGGCGCGACGAGAACAGGATCCTGAAGTGCGTTGTGGTCGGGGACGGCGCGGTGGGGAAAACCTGCCTGCTGATGAGCTACGCCAACGACGCCTTCCCGGAGGAATACGTGCCCACTGTGTTTGACCACTATGCAGGTAGGAAAGCGTGGGAACCAACTTCATCTAGATGAGCGGCGGGGTTCCGGGCACAGCTAGCTAAGCATTCAGAGGGACCTGGCTGTAGTCAGGAAGTCACAGACTGATGTGGACCTGGCAGGTACCAGGTAACTCAGTCAAGAATGGTGCTAGGATCCTGCGGAGACCCTGTACATCTATCCATTCACATGCTTCTCCTATTGAAACAAATGTGCAATCCTAGGAAAATATCTTCCAGACATCGGTGCCAGAAATGTTTCTCAACATTTTTGCCTAAACTTTCTTCAACTTTTCAAGGTGATTTTTTTTTTAAAGTGTAGTGTAATTGCAAAATATTCCATTAAAAAAAATCACCGCTAGACACATGGAAAGTGTTCTACTCTCTAAACTTTTTCTACTCCATGCTAGTCATGACCAACCGGCTATTAGAACCAGCCAATAAAACCTTCTCTTTTTTTCCGGATTACTTGGGATTTAAATTTTGTACTTTCACTCTTCTGGGATGGTAGATAAGGAGAAAAGTGTCCCAAGCTTTTAAATACTGAGTGGGAAATTAAGTAAAAGATGGCTATGTTCTTTAAGTAACAAATTCAAATGTAATTAAATCGTTTTCAAGTATGTCCTGAAAAGACAAATTTAAACCGTGATCACCCCGATGCTGTAGTCACAACTTAATCCTTTCAGGGGACTTAGTATTTGAGTGTTTGAAGGTTCATGGTGGTGTCAGTCAGCATCATGCCTTAGCGGCTGCCCCTAAGCTTCCCCTATGTGAACTGACTGCCTTGGGCTCCCTGTGGCCTCGGTTTTATAACGTTTTTTGAACACTTTGATCGATCCCCCTCGAGTTATCAGAGATCTGGGGTCTGGTGGAAGGAAAATATCTCTCTCTTCACCTTGGCTGGGGATCAGGATCAGCCTAAAGGAAGCCGCTCACAGGAAGCCAGCCTGGAGCTCTGCTGTATGGCCATTTGAAATCCTCCCTCCATAGGAAGCAGAGGCTTGTCATCCTCTCTGGAGTGCTCCTCCCAGCCCCCATCTTCCCTTCCTTTTAAGTGGACATATTTGCAGCAGTGGTATACAGCTGACAGGGGAGGGATTCGCGGCTGGGAAGGAGTCAATTTCCTATCAGGTTTTTCTCTCTGTAGAAATTACCTACAAAGTTGAAGACCAAATCTCCTGAGCTTTTCTGAAAACATAGTTAGCTTGGCCAGGGAAGGACTTTTTAATGAGAATGAAACAAGACAAAAAGAGGTTTATCTTGAGGGGGGAAAAAAAGTTATAAAGTGCTTTGAGGAAGGGACTCTAATTCCGGTCCTGAAAACATCATAGCAGAAATTATTTCTCCTGTGTCTTCATGCTAGACAGGTAGGTGGCAAGTACTTTATTTCAGGAACTTTCTGATCAAAGACAGAACTGAAAATCTACTAAAAGGAAGGGCTCTTAGTGCCTGGGAAATTATGTCTCCAGATACCCATCCTTTGGGTGAGCCAATCGAAGTGGTGTCGGGAAGAAAGACAAAACCATCTTTGGAAATAAAGCTAGCCTATGATGGGAAAAAAAAATTAGAGGTCAAACCAGCTGGACTCTGCTGGCGCTGAGTTACTTTATGTTTCAATTATATGCACACTGGCTGGTGGTTGAGCACCAAAACCTCTCAGAGAAGTTTTAATACTTGAGTTTTTCAGGAACTAAACTGTATTATTTCCGCTTCCAAGAAATCACAGCCCTGAAACACAGAGCAGTACTTTGTACATAGTAGACTATCCTGAACATGGTGACTTCCATTTATTCTATATACTTCTTTCATACATGATATCTTACATGCTATCCATGTGGTTAAAGCGGGGAAAGGCATGAGCCACACTCACACGAGAGACTCTTGAGTGCTGATTTCCATCCCAAGAACCCCGCCCTGCTCATACTTGCTCTGGCCGAGCATCAGCCCGTGGGCGGCCATCGGGGAGCAGATCAGTTCTAAAATAACCATACGCCCCCTTTTGCATCTGGATCCAGTTTTCAGTTCCCTGGGTCCTACTGACCCACTCTGATAGAACAACAGGAAGTCTTTTGAAAAGTGCAGTTGAAATCAAAGACAGCCTATCTCTTGAAGATGGTTCACTGATGATGGTCCATCCCAAGAAAGTATGTAATGTAGTAGGACTGAGTACAACAATACCACACGATCTAGCTCTAATACCACCTTCTCTGTCATTTACTCTGTGACCTTGAGAAAGTTACTTAACCTCTCTGTGCCTCAGTTCTGAAAGGTAAAATCGGGGACAGTAAAGATATTGGAATTATTTTTTTAAATGAAATGAATTCATATGTGTAAAGTTCTAGACCCAGACACACAATATTAGATGTGAGGTCACATATCACATCAAAGTCTATACAACTACACACAGTGATTAAGTCAAATTAAAATGTTACTAAAAGAGAAGAACTACAACCGGGGATAGAGGAGTATCCTATAGTATCCGGTAATGAAAGTACAGGGCAGGATAGGATGTAGTATTGTCCTTATAAAATAGCCATCATGGAGGTAAGACCTGATGGCCCTGGCTACAGTAGTCATGGGATGTTAACTTAAGAGGTAAAATACAAAAGTGATAGCAAAAAAAAAAAAAAAGTTGAAGTTTTATTGCTCCTCATTTACCTGTCCTTCCAACCTACCAGAATCCAAAAGGCATAGCAGTATACTAACTCTATATGGCGTTCCTGAATTGTCTGAGGAGGGTCCTGGATCTGTGTCCAGTCACCTCCAGAAGTGTGTTTACATCTCTAGGTGCAGTCTGCACCACCCTGTCATGTTTTACTTCCTTACGCCCACCCCAACCCTCTCTGTTCTGAGACTCCTTAAAGAAAGGTCATTTCTTGCCACATCTAGCTGGCACCTTGCCCTAGAGATGTTTTTGATGGTTCGTGACTCTCCTTAAAACACATTCCTAGCTTGGCTTCTGAAACACTTCCTCCCTTTATTGTCCCACACCCTGGCGACGCTCTCCATCTCCTCTGTGCCTCCCCATCTCCCAGGGACTGAGAGGTCACAGGTCAGCGGTCAGTCCCTTGGCTCATTTCTCTAGTGAACCTTGGAACCTGGGTGCTAGTATCTACTTTCACAGCTTAAGATGCCATTGATATACTACCAATTTCTGCCCCCCCCCCCAGCCTCAGAACACTCATCTGTATAACTGCACACATTCACTTATGTATCTAACAGGCCTCTCCAGCCAATGCTTCTTCAAGTCTCCCGCCTATTCTTCCACTTCCCTTCTTGTCCATGTAAGATCACTGCTGCTTTCTTCTGCCCAGTGACTGAGAGCAAGCGCCAGTGACTGAGAACAAGCACCAGTGTCACCCAGGACTCCTTGCTTCCTCTGCTCCCTCCTCTTCCCTCTCCATTCAAACCATTAGTTATTATCTCTTGCTCAGACATATGAGCTCAGCATTCACAATGAACCAAGAACTAACCCCTGTCACTTGTCAGGACCTTTTATAGCCTTTTCTCCTATCCACACCACTATCATCTCTCACCCACACTAGCATAGTGGCCTCCTGACTCCCTCTTCTAACCCTGCCGCCCCCCACCCCCCATGAGTCTCCACCCAGCTGGCACAGAGCCATCCACAGTCCCAACTCCCCATCCTTTCCTCCCAAACACACACTCCTCCTTTGCCAGAGTGTACAAGGTCCTCTATGACTTTGTCCCTGTTTTCTCTCCTCTCATCCTCTAGCACTTTTCTCGGTATTTCTTCTGTAACCACAGTAGGCCATCTTGTTATTTCTCATGGAAGACTCCTTAAATATTTGGCATTCACTCTTACCCTGGCCTGACACTCCCTGCCCAGATCTGACATAGTATTAATTGGCCACATAATTTAATCCATGTGTCTGTGCCATGTGTCTGTGTCATGTGTCTGTGCCTGTGTGCCCCCCCACACAAACCATACTCACACATGTGCACGTGCAAATAAACACACACATATACATGTATGTGAGAGAGAGAGAGAGAGAGAGAGAGAGAGAGAGAGAGAGAGAGAGAGAGACCTCTTTTTCTGCTATACCATCCTTGGCCATATTTAATACTACTTAATGCTGTCTCTTTATTTCCTACCTTCAGCTTCTCAAAGCAGAGCTTGGGACATATTAGACTCTCAGTAGATAATCACTGAGTGACATGATTCTAAGCATTCACCTTCTTGTTCTCTCCAGCATTCGAGTCATCTCTAGTACACTAAAGCCTTGGTGAACAGTACTAAAGGCACAGTTCTGTAGTAGAAGCCTTGCCACACATGCTCAGGCCTCAGTACCTGATCTTGTACTTGATCCTAAGCACCAGAAAAAAATAAAACTTTGACAAATATGTAATGCCGGTCTAATATATATTTCTTTAAGAATGAACATATGAAACTATTTGTTAGGTATATTCTATCTTGTAGGGGTTTTTTGTTTTGTTTTGTTTTATATTCTATACAATCATCTCTCCTATTGTAGCTATCATACAGTAATAATTATCTTGACCTCAGTGGACATTGTGACAATTACTGAATAGTGACTCTCCACAGTGTATAAATGTCACCTGATTTCCTCCATCTGCGTTACACTCAAAGCTAGACTGCATTTGATGTAACCCACTCAAACAGTTGTACTTCTTATAAACAGAGAATCTGCAAGAATAACCCACGTTCCACTGAGGGTTAGGACTGCAGAGTTAGAGCATCAGGATAAAGGTAGAAAGGTGTATGCTATGAGGTAAATGGTGTATGCTATGAGGCTCTAAAAGCACCATTGGACACTGCTTCCTAAACCCATCCAAGGATTCCTTAAAATCCCCTAACAGTCTCTGGGCTGTTGAGTTTAGCATACAACAAGAGCATATCTTCCTGGTCTTCAATTTTGTGACCAACCCCTTATGGATAAAATATCCATTAACATTTCATATGGCATCAGAATAAGACTTGCATCTGAGTTCAGTTGGATTGTACGCTGTTAGGCAGTGTATGTAGACATCTCCAGCTGAAGCATGTCTCCACAGACTTCACCATTTGCATCATGCTCTGTCTGAAGGGTCTCTTCTAACACTCATCACACCTAGGGCTCGCTCATCAGAAGTCACTCTGTTTGGGAAGCCACTTGGCAAACTCAGGCCGCCTGTGCAGGAAGTTAACACAATTCATGGAAAAGAAGAAAATCCAGTTACTCTGTCAGCTTTGTGAGATATAAAAGGAAGTTGTTTTCACAGAAAACTGAAATCTGGTTCTAACTTTTTCCACCAAACTGAATGGTAGTTGGCCCAAGGTGGACTCAGAGGCAATCATAACAGCTGGAATGGCCCATGGAAACGAGGCCAAATCCACAGAGGTGAGAGAAATAATAAACTGAAGAAACACTAGGTGTTAGGCCTACAGATAGTTCCCACAGGGACTGGAGATTTAGCTCCATGGTAGAGCGCTTGTCTATCACTAAGTTTGATCCAGACACTATGAAAATAAAAAATAAGGACTTGTAACATTTCTGCCCTACAGGAAAATCTATTCTGGAATATCTCTTTCACTCTTTATAAAAACATTTATAGGCATGCTAAAGAAAGAATGGGCTCATTTCTTGGAAAGAAAACAAACCTGAAGCAACTTTCACAAGGCTGCTAAGATTTATTTTACAAAAGAAAATTATCTCTTCACTTCAGCACAGACCTTCTATCCTGTTGTTAGTTCTTCTAGTGACCAGCCCCCTCCTAAAGCTCTCTAGGGAATCTGACAAAAGTCCCTTCATCAGCATAAGCTCAGGTAAAGAAGGAAGATGTCACTATGGATAGCAAAACACACTCCGGTCACTCCAATGGTTTTAGAAATCCCTATGCCAACAAAGAGGGCAAAAATCAAATGCACCATTGATTTCACCCCAAATGATTTACTGGTCCCCTTGGACACCCATCTTACTAAGTCATGGGTACATGGGTCCTCTCCCCAGCTCTCTGTTGCCTGAAAACCCCACCTACGATAGAAATCGAATGAAACCACTCACAGCAACCTGAAGCTGCAGAGGTGAGACCGGTAGGTCATTCAACAGAAGTGTACCGACTTCTCCAGCATCAAGCTAGGTCCTGCTCATGCAGTACAAACCCAACTGGGACATGGTCCCTGCTTTCAGGAGCCTTATAGCCCAGCTAGGAAGGCTGGTACAAATAAATGGCTACTTTCTGTTGGCTGGGTTATGGGCAGACCATCAAGGGTTGGTAAGGCATTCTGAGGACAGTAGAAAGCCATTGCAGGCTTTCCAAAGGAGCACCAGAAAAAAGAAAAGAGACCAGAGGGTTGTTGGACTTTTTTTTCCTTTTTTATTTATTTATTTTTGTGTCATGGTGGGAAGGGGTAAGCAAGATGCATTGCAGGCTCCTGTGCCACTGTGCATATAAACCACCAGATTCTTAGCCTCAGATAAAAGTATACATGGTGACTGTGACAGGAAAGACAAGAGAGAGATGATCGAGTAAATAAGTCATCTGGTCCCTCCTACTGCAATGACGGGCATTCAGATATCCAAAAGTCCACTCCCAGTAACCCATTATCAAGAATGCGATATATAGGCAATACTTTCTTCTGGACTCTGGGCTACCCTACCTAAGGATCAATAACAGAAATCACTTACATATGTCTAGTCACAGTCCACACTGAGACAGGAGACCAGATCTCTCAGAGGCAATTGGAATGGAAATTGCACTTCAAAAACCAAACTGTGCTGCCTAGGCAGCAACTTGTGAACTATTTTTCTTCTGAGCAAGCAAGAAAAAAATAATAAATGAAGGAGAAAGAAAAGCTTGAATCTGTGGTCAGTGTAACATTAGAAACACCCGCTCCGGGGTTGGGAACTTCATCTGCCATCCATGATGGTCTTACATGCCAGCAACCTTCCAAGGACAGCAGCCAAGCCAGGCTTAGGTGGACAGGCTTCCTGCCAGCAGGCTTCTAGTTCTACACAACCGGGCTCCACTTACTGTGCAGGTCAGGAAATGCCCCACAAGTCTGATCGCACAACTGTCCACTGACGCTGAGTTTCAGGTAAACTCCCTGTGGTAGCTTCTTCCATATCATTCCATATCATTTGTTCATTCTCCTTCTTGAGGGCTCAATAGCAAACAGCTTCAAGGTGGGTCCAGCCATTGGATGCCACTGTTTCTGAGTATGTTCATCTTCTTCTACAAAAGCACAAAATCCTTCAGGAGGATGGGAACAAAAATCAGAGAACCTGGCTTGTGTGTCAGCCAGTCTCTGCAAAGGGACAGACTCTCATCTCACCTCCAGATTTACTTTCTCACATACATATCCGTGATAGCTCTTAGTGAGCAGAGACCAAACACTTATCTAAGAATAGCACAGTCAGGCTAGATTCAATATGATCCAACTCCAAGCCACAGAGTATCCTCACACTGCCCAAGACACTCTGAAGTTCACCAACTTCTCATCTGCACCCAGACTTGACAAAAGACAAGGATGTGGCTCCTGTGTGGTCACTTAGCCTTGGTCCTGGTTCACTATGCAGTCACGGCATTCATTCCCTGTCACACTGTCAATTTCATTTATGTCCCCCCCCACCCCCGCCAGGAGGGTGGCAGCATTAACAACTGAAATCACACTGGGACTCATGACCACATAATAAGAGCCATACTCTAAAATCACCAGCACTATGATCCAGGCATATTGAAAGCATCTTCAAACAATAATTCATTGTCGCTTCATAGTCATCCCATGAGATGCTATCGTTTTCTCTGTTTTGCTTATAATAAAATTTAAATCTAAGGTTAAATTGCTTATAAGAGAGTAAGGGGAGACCAAGGAATAATGAGCAGTTTTAATCAGTGGATAGATTTGTGACATTAACCAAAAGCCACTGTTAGTTAGAGTATGATATGCTAAGCTGCAAAAACAAATAGACACAAATGTTGACACATGGCAGGCTATCCCTTGATACTCTTATGTCCCTGGTCCAGTGTTCAAGTCAATAGAGATTTTCTTCCATGTGATTACTTAAGGACTCACGAATGCTTCTATTCTGTGACCTTGGTTCCTCTAGGATCCCATAGTTATTGCCACCAACCAGCTCAGTGAGAAAAAGTATGGAGCAGCCTAAATGTTTAGAGACACATCCTGGAAGTGACAGACGTCATTTCCTGTCATTCTCCATGGAAGATAATTTAGTCACGTACCACCCCTCAGTCTAAGGGAGGCATAGAAAAAGTCCACCTGTGTGCCCAGAACAAAGAAGGATATATCCTGGTAGAAATGAGCGATCTCTGCTCCTCTCCAGCCGCCGAATATTTTTACACTTGTTTCCTCATATGTAAAGCAAACTTAACCTTCACCCCAGATGGCTCACCCTGTGTCACACCCCCATGCCAGGGTCCAGCATCAAGAGGTAATGCATAGCCCTCTCAATACGACTTCAATGTGATCCTTCACGGTGTGGTAATAACCATTCCTCTAACCAACATGCGGAGCCATCTCTGCTGCCATGGTGGAACAGAACTAGGGTGTCCACAATATTCAAACCCCTTTTCAGATAGAAGAGGCAGGAGATGGTAGTGGAATAATGGAGCCTGGTGAAAAGCACAGGGAAGTCCCGGCTTCAGCTGTGAGGAAGGTTCTTGGAAGAGAACCCATGAATATCATTCTTAACTTCCCTGAGCTGGGCTGCCTAAAGGTCCCTCTTCATGGTCCATCATCCTTCGTGACCCACATCTAAACTGAACCCTGTGAGATAAAACTTTCTTGTGTGTCGGGAGTGGGGTGCAACATTTTCTCAGCTGACTTCTTGACTGTGTATCTGGAATGCTCGATTGCTTTTTTGCTAAGCAGGAACATGTTACATACCAAGGCTTCTGGTAAGTTCCTGAGCCAGGCATCATGTCAGGACCAGAGTGTCTTCAGTAGGCACACCCGTTATGTACGTTTCAGTTGTGTGCTTCCTTTGCTTTCAGATGAGCAATAGCTTCTGGGGCCATGGAATGCAGCTTAGACAGGAGGTGACACTGGGGTCCTATCTACTGTTTAGAGAAAATTCTGATTTAGGAAAAATCCCATGAGCATCTGCTGCTAAGATTTCTTAAAATGCCTATTCACTGAGGCACACATGGGGCAGAGTGTTCATGTGCAGGTCAGAAGATGTTTTTTTTTTCTTCGACTTCTTTTTTTTTCCTCGTTCCGGTCAACCCAGCTTGCTCTGGTCTGCCCCGCTCACTCCGGTCAGCCCCGCTCACTCCCGTCGGTCCTGCTTGCTCAGTCCCTGCTCTCTCCGGTCCAAGGATTCATTTATTATTATTCATAAGTACACTATAGCTGACTTCAAATGCACCAGAGGAGGGCGTCAGATCTCATTATGGGTGGTTGTAAGCCACCATGTGGTTGCTGGGATTTGAACTCATCACCTTCGGAAGAGCAGTCGGGTGCTCTTACCCGCTGAGCCATCTCACCAGCCCCATCAGAAGACAACTTTTGGTAGTCAATTCTCTCCTTCCACCATGAGGACCCCAGGGATCAAATCCAGGTCATCAAACTTGATGGCATGGCGCAGAGGCATCTTAGAGCCCAACATTCTTTGTAAATTGTAAATGAATCATTTTTAACTCTATAAGGTCATTAACTTGGTTTCTATAAGTCTCTATTTAAAAAAAATTAAGGTTCTCTCTCTCTCTCTCTCTCTCTCTCTCTCTCTCTCTCTCTCTCTGTGTGTGTGTGTGTGTGTGTGTGTGTGTGTGTGTATGTGTGTGTGTGCCTGCGCTTGAGGGAGTGCACGCATGTGTAGTGATGCACATGTGTATGTGCATACATATGTATGTGAAGGTCAAAGGGTAAGCATCATTATTGCTCCCCAGGCATTGTTCACCTTGTCAACAGTCTCCCTCTGGGGCTCTACACTACATTTGCCTTTTTAGGTGGGTGCTGAGGATGGAACTCAGGTTCTTGTGCTTGCTTCGGTAGAACTTACCATCTGGGCTATCTCCCCAACCTACTGGTTTTCCTTTTCTTGAAATGTCTTGCTGTGTAAGACAGGAGACTCTCAGGAGCTCAAGGACCAGCTAGCCTGCACAAGCCGCAACCAACAGCAAGATAACCCACTTCATAGCAAGACGGAGGGTTGTCCCCAGGGTCTGACATATCCATCCACACACCAGCAGCACTCACATGAATACACACAAATAGTGCACACACAGACACACAAGATTTCTGTAAAAAAATAAAATATGGGTCCAAGCTAAAGCTGCTGAACTAAGAGATGGAACTGTGAGCATCAATTTCTTGAAGTTTTCAAGCATAGACAATATCTGTGAAACTTGGGCTTCAAAATCATTGGAACATTACACACTCATAGAGCTGAACTCTATGGTCAATGTATGTCAGTGTGTGTGTTTGTGTGTGTGTGTGTGTGTGTGTGTGTGTGTGTGTGTGTGTGTGTTTGTGTGTGTGTGTGTGTGTGTGTGTGTGTGTGTGTAGGCCAAAGTTTGGTATCAAATATCTTCTGCAGTCACGCTCTACCTTACTTTTTGAGACAGTTTCTCATAGAAACTGAAGTTCATCAATTGAGCTAGACTGGCTCCAGGGATCTCTGCCTGTCTCTGGCCCACCCAAGGCTAAGGTTGCAGACATGTGCCATCATGCCTGTAGGCTCTGGACATCTGAACTCAGGTCCTCATGCTGGACAGCAGGCATGTCCGAAACCAGCAGCCATGACCCTAGTTCCTCATACACAATTTATCAAGTTCAGTAAACCTTTCTTTACACTAATGAAGATGCCTAGAAATCAAGTCAGAAGGAACAATTTTCTAATCAGCCATCAACAATAAAGCAATTTACAAGTAGATACACACATAATGTCCTGATTTGGGAGTTTCTATCAGATTGTGTGAAGTATAAGGGGCCTTTAGAGTTTCTCAGGAACAGCTAGAAAACTCCTAAACTGTGGCCTCAAAAAAGGGGAACTGTATCCAAGGTTGAGACAGACAGAGACCTTGAAAAATAAAGGTCACAGAAGTACTGGGAGAGGACTTTCGAATGGAGGGAGAGAAGGCTCTGAGGCTGGGAGCAGAGACTGGTAGGAGTCAGAACTCAACCAACTTGGGCATAACCATGTACCAGCTGCTGGGAAACCTGGCACTTGGGCACAATCAACAAAGCTGCCCAACTATGGATTCTTTTCCCTGAGGCTGCTCCCCCAGGAGTCACGAGGGGAGCTAGGGAACATCTCCTCCCATGGGGAGTGCCGGGATTCTGGGATGGTTTGGATGCAGCTCCGTTTTGGAAGGGATTCTTGTTGTTCCCTAACTGTGCGGCCCTGTGATTGTGAAAGGAGCAGTAAACACCTGTTTCCCAGCTGCAAACCCTGCTGTTTTGCTTCATGCTTTGACATTTGACATTTGGGGGACAATAGGGTGGAAAACCCTCCTCCTCTGAGTCCAAAAGCCTGAAAGAGAAAGTGTGTAAGTTGTGGGAGGGGCAGGAGTTCTCTTACTGGAACTCCAGGTCCTTATCAGGACAGCCCAGTTGACAGGCAATCCCACTGATGCAATCGCCTAACCTCTAACTGTCGTAATACAAGTCCATGGCTCAGTCCTCAAAGGATGAGCTTATGGCTAGAGAACACTGTCCTGGCTCCAGCAGAAGACTCCACACATGAAACAGACAGTTATGGCCATAGTTCAGTAATGAAATAATAATTTGGCAACACTGAATAGCAGAGTATTTCCTGGGGTCAAGCCCTGTGTTGCCTTGGCTGTCTTGTCTGTTATATCTTAGGCAGTAGGCGTCTTCAGTTTGTGGACAAGAAAACTGGAGGCTCAAAGAGAAATCATTCGTCCCACATCCTGTGGCTAGGAAATGGTAGAATTGGGATTCGGATCTCTCTGACTGTTACCTCCTCCACCAGGCGCAGCATCCTGACGAGGCTGTATTCACCTGTGTGGGTTTTTTATATTATTTATGCTTTTATTCTATCACCAGCCTCTCCTTGTAGAAGACTGACCTGCAGGAAGCTGGGTTCTTTCCGCTCCGTTCTTCTGTTCCCAGAGCCTGGGGATGAACAAGAATCTTAGTGAGTGACATCTTAACCTATGCACTTCACTCAGTGCACCACCACGCTGTGTGAACGATCAAGACAATCTTCTATATTGACCTTATCCTCTCACTCTACACCCTGAGAGGATATACACTAACTATCATGAATGCAAAAAAGAAGAGCTAAAGAAAAAAAATCGTTTCCAGAGGTGGGGCGTGAGGGGATGGAAAATGGTTTGTTCCAGACAGACTTCAAACTTGTGAGTTCTGAGTGCTTTAACTAGGCATAAGGTGGCTTTCCTAGCTGTTTTAAGGCTTTGTTTCTATCTCTGTACTTCTGATACAGATTGACACAGGGATTTGTTAAAGAATGTGGTGTGTAACTTTCCTTTCAAATCACGAGGCTAATTAAGAAGAAACATAGCGAGCAAGTTATCTCCTTAACATGCAGCATGGGTAGGCCTCCTGGGTACTGAGTGACACTTAGAACATGCAGCTCCTCATCTGGTAAAAGTGTAACCGTTTTCAGCCGGCATGCTTGCAAGGTGTGCGATGCAGCCCTCCCTGTATCTACTCAAATCGCAGGGTGATCTGCTCTTGTCAAAGCAAGCATTATGAAGGGAAAAGAGGCTGCCCTCTCTCCTCGAGACTCCCTTCCTCTTCTTGTATTGGATTAGCTCACCTTAAGAATCCTAAATGCTTCTTCTCTCAAACAAAATGAATTCCATGTTATATTTGCAACAGTTCAAATTGGTGAATAAGAGGCTTAAGAATTTACCAGAATGAATGTGTTTTACTCTTCTAAAGAGAGCGAGAGTGAGTGCCAGCTTCTTGAGTGTCCGTGCTGGGCCTTTGCTTCAGGAGTCCTGCACCATATTCTACTTGTCTGTCCCTTCAGAGTGCCCACATCAGGCTCCTTCTTCTTTTTGATAAGCCATGTCAGGCTGTAGATCAGAGTCATATCCTCTCCCTGGAGGTCTGTGACGACTGAGACACATCTCATTATCACCCTCAGCCTAATGGCTCTTCGTGTACTTGAAGACTGGGAAAATCTCATCCTTGTTATCATAAAATATTTCAGCCAGTCTGTTCCAGTCCCCTTCACATCTGACCTATTCTTTCCCGCTTTTTGATGAGAAGTATATCACAGATTTACTTGAGGTCAGTCACAGCAATATGCACTTCAGAGACACAGCCTCACAGACTAGCTTTGCAGCACTTGTAGCAGGAATAAGAATCTTGTTAGCATGGTTAGGTACAGCTCTAACAGGATGCATAAGCCTAGACCAAATCATCATCACCACCACTACCGCCGCCACCACCACCACCACCACCACCACCACCACCACCAACGCCACCACCAACATCGCCACCACCACCACCACCACCGCCGCCGCCACCACCACCACCACCACCGCCGCCACCACCACCACCACCATCACCACCACCGCCGCCACCATCATCATCATATGTGTATGGGTGTTTTTCTTGAATGTATGTCTATACACCACATGCGTACCTAGTGCACACAGAGGCCGAAGTGAACATCTGAGCCCCTGAAACTGGAATTACATACAGTTGTGGTGCCGGCAATCAAGCGCAGGTTCTCTGGAAGGGCAGTGGTGAACCTTCCCTCCACAGCCCCTAAATAATCCTTCTGATCACGCCTATCATCTGCTTCCATTCCTTGTCACTCAAATTGATCCCTCAGGTTAACAAATGCTGAGAGCTGCAGTCATCGGTATGAGAGCAGTGTCTGTTTCCCAATAGTCTAACAAATATCCATAAAATTATTTCCAAAATTATCAACATTATAAGGTTGGGTTAACAGAGACACTGAAATTTATAGAGGAGAAAGTGGGGGAAAGCCTCAAAGATATGGGCACTGGGGGAAAATTCCTAAACAGAACAGCAATGGCTTGTGCTGTAAGATCAAGAATTGACAAATGGGACCTCATGAAATTGCAAAGCTTCTATAAGGCAAAAAACACTGTCGATAAGACAAAAAGGCCACCAACAGATTGGGAAAGGATGTTTTTACCAATCGTAAATCTGATAGGGGACTAATATCCAACATCTACAAAGAGCTCAAGAAGCTGGACTACAGAAATTCAAATAACCCCATTAAAAAAATGGGGTACAGAGCTAAACAAAGAATTCTCAAGCGAGGAATACCGAAGGGTTGAGAAGCACCTGAAAAAAATGTTCAACATCCTTAATCATCAAGGGAAATGCAAATCAAAACAACCTTGAGATTCCACCTCACTCCAGTCAGAATGGCTAAGATCAAAAATTCAGGTGACAACAGATGCTGGCAAGGATGTGGAGAAAGAGGAACACTCCTCCATTGCTGGTGGGATTGCAAGCCTGTACAACCACTCTGGAAATCAGTCTGGCAGTTGCTCAGAAAATTGAACATAGTACTACCAGAAGATCCAGCAATATCTCTACTGGGCATATACCCAGAAGATGTTCCAACTGGTAATAAGAATACATGCTCCACTATAATAGCCTTATTTAAAAGAGCCAGAAGCTGGAAAGAACCCAGATGTCCCTCAACAGAGGAAAGGATACAGAAAATGTGGTACATCTACACAATGGAGTACTACTCAGCTATAAAAAACAATGATTTTATGAAATTCCTGGACAAGTGGATGTATCTGGAGGATATCATCCTTAGTGAGATAACCCAATCACAAAAGAAGTCACTTGATATGCACTCACTGATAAGTGGATATTAGCCCAGAAACTTAGAATACCCAAGATATAATTTGCAAAACACAAGAAAATCAAGAACAAAAACCAAAGTGTGGATACTTCATTCCTCCTTAGAATAGAGAACAAAACACCCATGGAAGGAGTTACAAAGACAAAGTTTGGAGCTAAGACGAAAGGATGGACCATCCAGAAACTATTCCACCCAGGGATCCATCCCATAATCAGTCACCAAACCCAGACACTATTGCATATGCCAGCAAGATTTTGCTGAAAGGACCCGATATAGCTGTCTCTTGTGAGGCTATGCCAGTGCATGGCAAATACAGAAGTGGATGCTCACAGTCATCTATTGGATGGAACACAGAGCCCCTGATGAAGGAGCTAGAGAAAGTACCCAAGGAGCTAAAGGGGTCTGCAACCCTATAAGAGGAATAATGATATGAACTAACCAGTACCCCCCAGAGCTGCGTCTCTAGCTGTATATATAGCAGAAGATGGAAGAGAGGCCGTTGGTCTTGCAAACTTATATGCCCCAGTACAGGGGAATGCCAGGGGCCAAGAAGTGGGAGTGAGTGAGTGGGGGAGCAGGGTGCATGGAGGGTATAGGGAACTTTCGGGATAGTATTTGAAATGTAAATAAAGAAAATATCTAATTATAAATAAATAAATAAATAAATAAATAAGGTTGGGTTAAGGCTTAACAAAAGACAAGATTTATTTGGATCTTAAAATTAATGAAATTATGAGTCCCCCCCTAGCAATTCAAGCAGCCATACATGACATACTGAAGTGACTACTTGATAACAATGTCCTAGGCTGGTACTAAAGGTGGCTTGGTCATGCTAGTCACCACACATCTCAAATTCCATTGTTCTGTCACTTCAAAGGACATTCTGATCTCACTGAGACTCGGTATATAGAATCTATAGCTTGCAGTGGTACATACTGGTTGTCTATTTGACAGGATCTAAAATTACTTAGGGGGACAAGTCTCTGAACATGCCTGTGAGGATTAATTAAGGTAGGAAGACGCACATTAACTGTGACTGCACAGGCCAGGTTCCTGGAATGAATCAGCAGGGGGACTAGTGTTTGTCACTCTTGCTTCCTGAGTGTGGGTAGGATGTGACCAGCTACGCCAAGCTCCGGCCTCGGTGACTTCCCTACCGCGATGGGCTGCACTCTCAAACTGTCAACTAAAGCAAACCCTTTCTCCCTTAAGTTATTTTTCTTGGGGCATTTTAGCAGCAACAGAAAAAGTAACAAGACATATCCAAGCACGTAGTACTGGCAGATCACAAACCAGCCTTGCATTTCACATACTACATTCCTAAATCCATACCTTAAAACCTTTGTAAGGGTAGTTCACACTAGACAAACATCCTGCTTAGCAATTTTAACATTCACTCCAAATGGAATTCCAGTTTTGTTAAAATTCATTCCGTACCCAGTTGTGTTGTATGACAAGACTTTTCCTGGGGAGATGTAACATACCTCAGATAGGATTTCATGATAGACCAAAGTACAGGTACCACCACGGTCCAACTTGGTGAACCAACGAGTTTTATTGGACTTGCTTACAGGAGCAGAAACGACTCAAAGAAAGCTACATCACCAAGGCCCACCCTAGCACTGGAGACAGGCCACAGAAGCTGGGAACCTGAAGCTCACTGTGCAGCCTGCAGACAGATGGGAGAGTGTTCCTCAAAGTGACTCCAAACCTCTCACAGGCAACTTGCCTGGTTTCTGCTTCTTCCATGCGGCTGGTCAGGTCTCTGTCTTCTTTGCAGTGTAGCTAGTCTAAGAATGACTCTTAGCAGTCTTTATTGCTTACTATGGTAAGGATGGGGGTGGGGAGTTGGAGGGCATAGATCTAACGAATCTGGTCAGTTTCAGGGACTTCCTGAAGCTAGTTTACCATCTACTTATAGAGCTTCTCTGTAGGAAACTGTTATATAAAACTCCATCCCATCTTCTGGCTCTTACATTCTTCCCACGCCCTCTATGGCAATGATCTCTGCGCTTTGGAAGGGGACACTACAAACGTCCACCTGTGGCTAACAATTAGCCCACTCTGCCGCAGCATCACTGTGCCTAAACAGCCCCTTGTCTTCCAGAGCATTAGCAGTGGTTATGCGTTGAGGGTGACGACAGTGCCCATCTATAGCACACATTTTAAAGGCAGTTTGAACAGATACATCACGTGTAATAAGACCACAGAACTTGCTTCCCCATTAGGACCTATGACATCCCCAGCCACAAGTTTTTTGTTCTGGCCCACAGTACCATATATAAACACTCCCACTGTGAAACAGACCTTAAGCACAATTAAAAAAAAAAAAAAAAAGACTGTTGGTTTTATCTATGATAGCTGAGCCACTATTGCAAAAGCAGACATATCCTGCCTGGCACACATCAGTATTTTAACACGCATGTTCTTCCATGGTAACTCTCTATATTTCTCTACATCTGGTAAATTCAGTGGTCCTGACTTCATCCTTGCAGACCTACTCAGGGACAAGGGGAAACATGGTCCTGCTCTCCTCTGATGGACCTGCCCTTTGGGTCAAAGTGGCCCTGGTTGGCACTGTGCCTGTAGGAGCAGCTGTTGCCTCTCCACCCACCATACCTGACTGTGGGGAAGTTCCTGCCCGGGCAAACCATCTCTACCCTTAGAATAACATTTCCTGGAGGGAAACCTATCCTCCTTAGTCTCAATGACATAAACAAACCTGGGGCACCCACAAAAGATCATGTGTCATTTTGAACCCTGCTACATCTTCAACTAACTTTAGGTGAAATAATACCCACAGGAGGGGAAAAAAAACCTACTAGTATGAGCCCATTTCGAGATGTGGGTGATTTCCAAAATGCAAATGGATGTTCAAGTGTTAACTCTTAAAATAACGGAGGGAGAAGAAGCCAGGGCACAGATCTATCGATGCTCAGCTCTTGGTGCAGCCACAGGATTGGAGGAGACATTGGATTTGCTTTCCTCATCATAAGGAGCTGACAAACTCATTAGAGTTTTTCTTTAGGGTGTAATCTTTTGTGTTTTATTGAGAAAGAAAGGGAGAAAGAGGGGACAGGAGGAGAGGAGAGGAGAGGAGAGGAGAGGAGAGGAGAGGAGAGGAGAGGAGAGGAGAGAAGAGGAGAGGAAGACCATGAGCACACGGAGAGAGGGGGAGGGGAATGGGGAGAGGGGGAAGAGGTAAGAGAGTAAGAGAGTAGGAAAGCAACAGCGCTGTTTATAGTGAGTCGGGCATACCTGTTGCCAGGTAACTGTGGGGTGGAGCCTAGAAGAAATGCTAACATTATCCCTGCCTTGGTTTTCCCGCTTTTACCATCTCATGAACACTTTAGAAACCTGTTTCCTGGGAAATAAAGGAAGAGAATGCTGCTGATAGTTGGCACCTATTTAAAAGCCCAAATCTGGATACTCCCTCAAGCCCTGGAATAACTTGGGGCCAGGAGGAGCATGCAATAAAGCGTTCTGCAGATGGGAAGGATCTGGCCACAGAATGACCCCATTCCCCACCCCCACCCCCACAAGAGCTAACTGAACAACAACAAAGATGTTGCCATTTTTCTTTTCCTTTGCAGATTGTCAACTTAACTTTCAAATAAAGCTTCTCAGACAAAGAATTTAATTTATATGTTTGCTTTGGTTTTGAGATTGTCTCTTTGTATAAGGCTTTGACCAGCAATCCTCATGCCTGGCTTCCAGAGTGCTAGAGTTACAATTATAAACATGCAGTGACATGCCAGGGCTGGACTTGAACTCACCATCCTCCTATCTCTGGAGTGCTGGGATTAGGGGTGAAGGTAAACACCATCACATTTTGTCTCCCCTATGGTTCCTGAAACCAATAATCTGTTAACCATGAAAAGCTGTATTTGCTGTCCTTGATTTTCTCTCTCTCTCTCTCTCTCTCTCTCTCTCTCTCTCTCTGTGTGTGTGTGTGTGTGTGTGTGTGTGTGTGTGTGTGTGTGTATGTGGTTAAGACAAGGTTTCTTGTTATAGCCCTGGCTGTCCTACAACTAGCTCTGTAGAACTCACAGTGATCCACCTGCCTCTGCCTCCCAAGTGTTGGAATTAAAAGCATGTACCAAGACTGCCCAACCTTACTTCATCTTTAAAAGGAAGCTCTTCCACTCCTTCCTTGAAAGTCTCTGAACTTTCCAATTTGTGCGAGAAGGCTGTTCCTGTCCTTGTGATGTGCTTCTTCCTAGTGAGTTCACACAAAGGAGATTTCCTCTGCCAAGGAAAATATATAGAGCAACATATACGGTATATCCACTTAAGAGCAGCTCCCGATAAGCCAGATTTCATGCTAATACTATTTAAATTTGACCCTTTATTAAGATAAGGGGGACTCAAGATATATTTTAACGGTATCCATGAGGAGGACAGAAATTCTGTTACGGAAATGACACCACGATGTGAGGGGAATGAGGAGAAGCAGGATTCTTCTTCAGTGAATTAATCAGTGATTCAGGAGAAATAGCATGAGTCTGTCCTGGAGAAATGTCAATCAAACATACGGGAAAAGGAAATGAAGTAAAAAGATTCTCTATGGTTATTCAAAAGCAGAATTCTTCCAGCCTCGCACCCATGGCACTTTCCCACTAAATAAGGTCTGTAAGCTCTCAGGGATGCAAGTAGGGCTATTCAAAGCCTGCCTGGGCTCCATAGTAAGAGCCAGCTTTAAAAAAAAAAATCATTCCAAATCCTTACCTTGGTGCTCATGGCTTCTATTGGTTCCCAAACTTCTGTTCTTTTCTAAGAAACAACTAGATTCTATATATCCTCAAAAAGCCATACACAAAATTCTTGTTGGAAGCCCAATCTCCCTGTCCAAGAGAAGTGCTTCCGAAAGCAGAGTCTGCCTGGGGACCCTGGTCTATCAGACAGTGGGAACTAGAGGGGGACAGGTGTTCTCATAAAATATCCAACATCTGGAACATAAGGGATACCATTTTAATTTGGCTTCCAAATTCCTTCCTTCTTTATACATACTGTCTTCCAGTGGCTACAAATGCAGATTCAAAAGTAAAACAAATACTTATAGCCAAACACCCTCTTAAGATCTAAACGGATGTACTGGGACTCTTGACACAGTACGATTCTCTCCAGTTTTCTAACACCCCTTCTCTGCTGCCCTCAGCTACGGGCACACTCTTCAGGAAGCAGCTTCTATCCCCTCAGCAGGCTATCCTTCCAATAGGCCAGGCCTCTCCGCAGCCACTCGAGCACTTAGTTATCATCGTTTTAAGAGGTAAATGGGGTCATTCTGTGTTGATTCTTCTGGCACCAGAAGAGTGTGAAAAGGAACATAGCACCTTTTCTACTGTCAGGAATGTAACGAATATCCTGGGGATGAGGATTGTATCATGCTCTTCCTTTATAGACATGGTCAGGAAGGTTATCTTAATCTCAGAAACGACGGAGCCAATCAGGGCAGCATTGCACCTAACTACAGTCCCAGCTATTCAGAAGGCTGAGCCAGGAGAATGGCTTAAACTTTTAAGTTTTAAGTCATCCTGGATAATATGGTTCAAAAATAAGTCTTGATATAAAACGAGAGGTTGAAAGAATTTACAGGTTCACAATGACATTGCTACATAGTTTTTATGAAGTTGGTGGCATCTCCCTTCCGAGCATCTGACACTGGCATGATGGAGCATAGTTCATGATGGAAGCAGCCTGTTCTTATGCCCACTGTGTGTCCAAGAGAACAAAGGCAGGAGAATGCACATGGGTTTCTCTTCCTGTCATGATATGCATTCTTCCATTCTTAGGGCTCTTTCTCCATGCTTGGAGCTCTCTCATGGCTACAGCTGAAAAGCAGGAAATGAAGGTCAGCCACCTGAACCATTGATTCTGGCAGGACCTACTGACCTCATTATCATTAGGACCTCCCCCACCTTCTCTCCATTAAACCCCTATCATTGACAGACCACCGATCTTTATTGTAGCGAATAACATTCCTCTCCTCTCCATCCAACCTCTCAATTTATGTGTGATGTGTTTAGAGATTGCCCTACTCCTCTCTAGGCTCAAATGATCTACCAAGGTACCCTGGGGAGGGGGCACATTTAGTAACTTTGTGGTTTTTCAGTCTCCTCCCAAAAATCTAATATCCCCTATCTTTTCTTTACAAGGAGATGACTACCTTCAATGTTTCATAGAAAAGTTCTGAATGGTTTATAACTTAAAGCTATCTCACAGCTTATTTGTCTTCAACACAAATACCCCAACCCTGAACTTTTAGGACACCAAAGTAAATACAGTTCACTTTGTTGCTGTTTCTAATTGGGTGTGTGAGGGTATTGGTGGAAGAGGATGCAGGAGCAAGAAGAAGGAAGGAAGCCAAGACACAGAAAGAAACGGACAAAAATAGATGGAGACAAGGGGCACGGACACTATCCCTACATATACTGCTTTTCCAGACTAGGACTCAGCCTCCTTAAAAGGAGGCTGCAGTATGTTTTAGTTTTTAAGAAAGGATGTTGCTCATGAAAGCTCTTTATAAGTCTGTATATAGTCCTCTCCATAGTCCAGTTTCTCTTAACACCGAGAGCCCCTAAAAATATCCTGTTGCGCTTATTACCATAACTGTCTCTAGTATAATTTTGCATTGAAATCAAGCATCCAGGAAGTTATCTATCTCTCTTGACAACACAGGGTCTCAGGAATCACCAGACAACCTATCTGTGTTCTCCAACTGCCCACCAGAAGTCACAAATTAGACTGTACATAGACGCACTTGGTGTCACAAATTAGACTGTACCTAGACGCACTTGGTGTCACAAATTAGACTGTACCTAGACGCCTTTGGTATGTTTCAAAGCACCACAGGATGTTATTGTTTTCATCACAAATAAATTACTTTAGTTATTAAATGTGCCAGAAGTGTGGAATGGCATAATGATTTGTAACTAACTACAAGCTGCAGCCAAATCATGAAACTGAAGGCACCATCTCCCCAAATACTACATGGCTGAGAATGTAGTTCATCTTCTGTGTTCTTTCACAAATACATAAGCAGTACGGACATAGACCAGAAGATCGCTGCTCCAATGCTGCCACTTTTTACAACAGTCTTCTTGCTCCTTTTATGGGTAAATACCTTGGAGCTGTTGGCATTATCTCAGGAGCAGGAGAGGCAGAAATTCCCACAGCAAATGTTGCTCAGCCTCAGAACCAGCCTTCATTTCTAACCAGTCATATAAATCCATTTTTATGACCTTAAAAAGACTCACAATAAGAGCATTTGGATAGTAAAACACTCTATTCTAAAGACATGATTGCAACTGTACTGCTTGCTGCTGATACTATCCCACAAGCATTCTACTGCCTCATGGCAGAGTTGGGGGCTGGGTATGAGGCTCAGCGGCCCAGGGCTGCCTAGCATGTACAAGACTCTGGGAGTGAGCCGCAGCACTTCAGACAAAGGGGACAAAAAGAAAAAGCTCTAGGTTGAGACTCTTTCAAATCCACAGAGTGTCTATAACATATTCCCTCTTCTCTGTGAAGGACACGTTCTAAGTCATGGTAGCCTAAAACTACAGATAATACCAAACCTATAATAGCTGTCTTTTTCTATAAAAACATACCTATGATGAAATTTAACTTATAAATACACACACAGTAAAAGAATAACAATAACTGAAGTAACAAGTGGTGCAGTCTCTCTCCTCTTTCTGTAGATATCTTATCACATGGTACTCATCCTGCTGATGACTCAAGATGAGAAGAACGTTTGTGATAAGATGAAATAAAATAAGTGACATCAACATTATGACCATGTGTTTGGCCATAACTTAAGGGTTACAAAGTGCTGAAATTTCATGAGAGTGAGCCTCATACTGAGATAACTTCTGAAAAGTTTATGAGAGGGTCATATATGTAGTCTTTGGTGTTTCAAAACCCACTTTAATTATGGTTCTTTAACGATTCAACCTCCCTTCTAGCCCACCACCCACCAGAGGGAGGGGGAAAGAAAGGTTAATAGGAGATGGAAGTTGTGGACCTGTTTAGAAATTGTTCTCTGCTGTCAACAGTCCAGTCCCCAAGCAAAACTCCAAACACAGATAGCAGTAGTGGCTCCATCCAGGAGAAACAGTCTGAGTAGCTGTAGAGGCACCACCAGTCAACACGAGTCCATGGAAGCATCAAGACGCTCAAATACTAATTAGAAGTTCTTTGGTGAATTTCCATCTATGAAGTCATGACAAGAAAAATTCAGCAAAGAGAGCCAGGAGAAATAATGCAATAGAGTCATCAGCAAAGACCAGCCTCACCATAGCCTAACAAAGACAAGCAGAATTGCAAGGTGAACCAATGCCCTCTCAGCGTGAGTTCTATCCCTAAGACGCACATGATGGAAGGAGAGAGTTAACCCCTGCAAAGGGTCTTCTAATATTCATACATGCAGTCCCACACACATACACACAAACACCAGATTAAGTAAGCAAATGTAAAACTGCAATTCAAAACTAAACAAATCACAATTGTTTTCTAAATGTGTTACCCCATGAGGCTTACTGTCTAGAGAAGTAATATGCCACTGGAGATAAACACTGTAAACGAATATTTTGCAATGACATAGAAAAACTTAATGGGACATCCTCTGAATGACAAAGGGTTATGAAGGAAAGCAAAAGAACTCAACGCAGAAATGACAACAGGAAAAGACAGTGTGCTGGATGTCAGAACTGGAAAGAAAAACAGCCACCAGAAAAGGGAAGGTAGAGTTGGTGATCCCACCAAAGCAAAAAACCCACAGAAACACAGACACACTATAACCTGAAGATAGTTTTTAAAAATAAATAAATGTTAGCATAAACATTTTAAGAGGAGCACAGAGAAGATTGTATATGAAATAACATATGAATGTGTTTATAATATATAAAGAAAATACACGTGTGAGTAGAAAAATATGTATATATATTTCCACCTTAATTTTTTAAGTAAAAAAGTCAAAATTATGACACAAGAAATAAAAATAATATTATTTAAGAACAAAGGCTCAGAATAAATGAGATGAGTGTACATATTTTTAAAGACATCTCAAGGATAGTTGATATGAAACCATTAACATTGACACAAATCTTAAAATTTTTAAAGAATGATAGTTTCCAATGAACAGACAAAGGGACCAGTCACTTAAGGGGAGAAGAAGACACTGTGTCTGAAGATTCTCCACAGTGCTGGAGATGGTAGAGATGACATCCACGGTAGCCAAGGAGGGGAAGTATGAGACAACAATTTTCCAACTCAGTAAGGCTCTCAGTGAGGTAACAGGTATACAAGAGTCCGTGACAGAATTAAGACCAATCACAGCTGTTCTTTTACTAAATATAAGATATTTAACTGTTTTTTAAATCTTATTAGAGGACAAAGTAAAACCCAGTTCCATTATGTTCCATAAGAAATGCACACACACACACACACACACACACACACACACACACACACACACACAAAATCATTGGGAAATATTTTATAGTGACAGAGGAAAAGGTACATGATTACTATAACATCAAACACAGAAAATGACATCAAAATGTGCCCAGGGGAAGGAGAGAATACGTTATAATACCAAAGAGTTCAAGCCACAACAAGAAATAATTAGAGCTCTCAGTTCACAGTCGAAGCCACTAGCAACCATGAAAACCAAAACCTAGCGGACATAAAGAGATAAGTAGGCATGAACACATTAGTGAAGGGATTTTTGGTCCACTATTTATGATAATTAAAGCAGGGGTCATTTTAAAAAGGAAAAAAAATCTAAACCTAAATATTTCCAGGCAAGAATGAAATTAATTTGTTAAGGAGCTAATCCTCAAAAAAGTTAAAAAAAAAAAAAAAAAAAACCCTCGTAGGAAAATCCAATCAAGTCATTCCCATGCTATTTAAAGTGTTTTAGAGCACCATTAAAAAATTAAATGCTATAAATGATAAATGTTTTGGGTGATAAACATAATACTAACATCAAAATACAATGAAGTCTTTGAAACAGACTTGTGATTTTCTTTATATAAAACCCTGGCAAGCATCACTCAGAGGCTATGTACAAGAAAACTTTATTCCATATATTTAATAACCAATGGCTAAGTAAAGAAGAGGGACCATTTCCTAAGATTTCTCCCCAGCGCTAGAGATAGGGGAGTAACCTGCAAAGATAAGCAAGGAGGGGAAACTGTAACTGCCTGAGCCCACGTATCCAAAATAACTCCTCTGAGACTTAATTAATATGAATAAGTGCCTAGGCTTAAAGCTTTCCCTCATTCCCACTAGTTTATAACTTATTTAACCCGTGTAAACTATTCTATGTCTTCAACATGGTTAGCTACCTCTTCTCAGCTTCATACATGGGACTACTTCAGAATCTTTCCCACGTGACTCTTCCCTAGAAGTACCCTCTCTGTCAGAACTCCCACCTCCTATTTCCTGCCTAAGCTGATAGGCCAACAGCATTTTATTGACAGGTGATGCTTCCATTCATTACACTGCTGGATTGCCAACACGTTTTGAGCCAGCTCAGTAACCCTTCAAGTGAAGACGCTTGTATCTCAACTCTCAATCCTGTGCCATACAGAGAGATAAAAATGAGAACTAAGACTCTATAATCAATGATCTCAGCTGAGCCACCAAGTGATAATCCACGTTTGATAGCATACTTTAGAGCAGCAGTTCTCAACCAGTGGGTCGCCATCCCCTTGAGGGTCAACAGACTCTTTCACAGGGGTCTCATATCAGATACCCTGCACACTGGGTATTTACATTATGATTCACAATAGTGGCAAAATCACAGTTATGAAATAGCAACAAAATAATTTTGTGGTTGGGAAATCACCACAACATGAGAAGCTGTATTGAAGGGTCTCAGCATCGGGAAGGTTGAGAACCATTAGCTATCACAGATGTTCTGATCCAGTCAGCCCTGCCCCCTGCCCCAGCCGCGTACTGACAAAGTGAAAGGCAGAAAAACTGCCCAGAGGAACCCAGCCAGTGCATAGTTGTGTTAAGCTACTAATTGTGGGTGTGGCTTGTCAGACGGCAATAGGCAAGTTGTATGCACGTTTTCTTGAAGTCTATTAGTTCAAAAGTTGGGATTAGGGTTAATGAAGAAAGACTCGAAATACTTCCACTGAAGTTAGGACTCATGGTTGCTATCATTATTTAACATTCTATGAGAGGTACAGACCATGGCTGTCTCAAACGGTGTTTATTTTATCATTGTTTAAGAATTTAATACACCCACAATGCATTATGGTTATCACTACCCACCCACTCCCTCCAACTCATCTCCCATTCCCCAATGCACACAACTCTTCTCTCCCAACTTCACGTTTTCTTTTTTTAAAACCAATGAGTCCACTTAAGGCCACTTGTATGTGCATGCCTCTAGGACCAGATTTGGCCTTGGTAAAGAGTTTTTGTAAAAAAATTATAAATGAGACAGTTGTCAAAAATAACAAGAAAACTTTGATCCCAAGCATTGAGAGACACACAGAGAGGGTGAGGGGAGCACAAGCAAGCACCTTGAATTATTGGGGGGCTTGGGATAAAAGGCTATGTGTAGCAATCAAGCTACAGAAAAAAGCAAGTAGTGACCACCAAGTATGCGTAGAGGAAATCAAAACAAAACGTAAACGTAATGGCAGCACATGAGCACTTTTAAAAACTGAAAAACTGAAGAAAGCATGGATGCCAGGTACCTGTTGGAAGTTGAAACAGGATGAATGAGGAACGTTGTTCAGAAGAGGCATAGTCATTGCATGAATACCCGCTCAGCATGCCATGTCCTAACTCATGACCCTTACTATGCATTCAAATCCACAATTTTTGAAAACCTCTATGGCATACTGACCATGTCTTTTCCCCAGAATCTCTTCAAAGCATTCACCAAGGGCTGTCTTCCTTTCCTACGTGTGCACGTGGCCTTCTTAACTATCAGAAAGCCTACCATGGGACTATAATGACCTCCTTGCTGAGCCATGTCCCACACTAAAATATTCATAGAAACTCGGAGGAGGAGTCATCAGGAACCATCCGACCCAGTGCCTACCGATGAGCAGAACATGTAGACAAAAAAGAAAAGCCAGTAGGAAATAAGTTGCTTCCACTAAAAAGCAAAATGTTCCACAATATGTTCAGAGGCAATTGGATCTACAAACTTGATCCAAGAAGTTATTTTGCGTCCAAATACTTGATTTAAACAAAAGGGAACTAGAAGAATCATCATTGAATTGTAACATCTTCGGGAGTCCCGCAGGCATGAACAGCTTTTCTACTTGAGTCATTTCAGAGCCAAAGTCAAGTTATCAGTCACCTTGGCTCCCACATGGAGACTTTGGAGATGAATTTGCTACCAAGAGCTTTCTTTTACATAGACTTCAGTTTCTAGTGATGGTAGCACTGAGGGACTTGCCTCCTTGCTGACTGGTAGCCAAGGTCTGGTCTTAGCTTTTCAAGACCACCCACAACCCATGACGCACAGTCCACTCTGTCTCCCAAAGCAGCAATGGATATTTCCTGCTTGTTAAATTCTTTTCATGCTTCAGACCTCTTTCTTTCTCCTATCAGCTGCAGTAACTGCTCTGCTTTTTAAAGGGATGGTGTGGTTGGGTTGGGAACATCTCTCTATTACAAAAGCAACTGGTTAGTGACTTAAAGTATACCTGCAAATTTTCTCTTGCCAGTAATATCAGCAGAATCAAAGAAGCCATAGCTAGGGATAAGGATCATGGACAATCATATTTTTGCAGTCCTATGGTGGTCCTTCACACATTACTGTCCACCTTCCCTATGAGATAGCTAAAGGAATGTGGTCTGAGTTGTTCAGAGGAACAATGCTCTTCACCTTCAATGGAATGCTCCCTCCTCTCTGCTGGAATCTAATGACCTGAGGCCAGGAGCTGGGTTTCTAAAGACTGCTCCTGAAAACATACGGTGTGAGGGAAAAAGAAAACGGAGCAGGGGTGGTGAGGGAAGTGATGGTGGTATCTGGGAAAGTCTAAAACTAGTCGGAGGACAGGGAACAGCATAGAACAGTTGGTGAGTACAAGCTGCACAAACACATACACACACATGCACACACACATGCACAAACATACACACACGGACACCAACACATACACACACATAGACATACACACACATGCACACACATACACACACAAACATACACACAGACACACACATACACACATACACACACACAGAGACATACACACACATACACACACATGCACACACATGCACACAAACACATACACACATAAACATACACACACATACACACACATGCACACAAACACATACACACATAAACATACACACAGACATACACACACACACATACTCTCACACACGCGCACATGCACACACCTGACTGAATCACAGATAGAAACTCTCCTGAGCTCCGTGGAGTCCTTCATAAAAGCAGATGCTGTCATTCATATAAAGCCATGCAGGTTACCATCACTCAATTGACTCCTGGGTTTCCCTGGGGAAGTTTTCCCATAACTAGATTCTTTTCCTTCCTTATTGTCTTCATCTGAACAGCTATTTTCCTTTTCCCCTTGCTTGAATATAATATTTTGTTGTTTAAAAGCAAAACAAAAAAGTCCAATGGCATTGCTTCACCCCCTAAAAAACATTTTTTGCTGCATGATGTGGAGATTGCTCAGTGGTAAGAGTATTTGCTATACAAGAATGAAGAACTGAGTTCAGATCTACAGCCTCCACAAAAAAAAAAAAAAAACTAGAGTGCTCATACCCCAAGAGAAAGCAGAGATGGGCAGACCTTCTTCGACTCACTGGCCAACCAGTCCAGTCAAAACAGCAAGCTCCAGACCAACCAATAAGAGGCTGTCTCAAAAATAAAGAGGAACACAATCAAGGAAGACATCCAACATCAGCCTCCAGCCTACACACACACACACACACACACACACAGATACATCATCTGTGTAAACAAGGACCTACATCATCAACATTAAAACGTGTCTAAAAGCCAGGCAGTGGCGGCACACAAATTTAATCCCAACACTATGGAGGAAAAGGCAGGCGGATCTCTGAGTTTGAAGCCAGCCAGGTCCACAGAGTGAATTCCAAGACAGCCAAGGCTACAAAGAAACTCTGTCCTGAAAAATAAAATTAATAAATAAATTAAAATGTCTAGCTGGGTGGGTGGCACATGCCTTTAACACCAGCACTTGGGAGGCAAAGGAAAGCAGATTTCTGAGTTTGAGGCCAGCCTGGTCTACAGAGTAAGTTCTAGGACAGCCTAAAACCATCTCAAAACAGCCAAAAAAATTTTTTTAAATATGTCTAAAAGTCTTAACAAATATTTTTTAGTTGCATGAATGAAAGTTTATAAGAACAAAATGCTTTGATTTCTTAGTCATTTTTACATATTGATTCTTTGCTCCAAAAAGTATTTGTCTTCATTCCTACCTTTCCCCTCTGATCGTTTTGAGTCCTTTATATGGAATATTGAGCAAAAATAGGAATAAACACAAACAAATTTACCAGTTCCATAAACCACTAATGAACCACCGCACCTTGCTTCATGGCCTTAACAGCTAAGCAAATGAATCAAAATCACTCCCTTTATAGCACATTATGCTTAAACCATGGTGTAACTTTAATTTTTTCAAACCTTATTTTTAATGATGGTTCTTAAACACCTTAACCTCCCCTGTAGTCCACCACCCACCAAAGGTAGTGGAAAAGAAAGGATACAGGGTATAGGGAGAGAGTGGGCCTGATTTAGAAAGGTTTTTTGGAGCAACTCCCATCTATGTTGTCTGAAAATCAGCAATTCAGTTCACAGGTTAGCAGGTAATGGCATCTCCATTCACTCGCAAACACTTCATGGATACACCAGCAGTCCAGTTCAGTAGAGTCAGGTTAGCAACAGCAGTGGCATGACCTAGCAGAACAGCCAGGCCTCAGCCTCAGCTTAAGTGAACAGAAGAAAACCCAGAGGGATACCAGGAGACATTCTCAGCTGTGCCTTAAAAAAGCAAAGATCAGCCCCAGAAGCGTTACATAGCTAGCTGTACCAGCAAGCCAAGCTCTGTCTCCATCACTCCATGGAGTCCTATTTAAAGCCTCCAAACATCACGTGTCCTCCACGTGTCTTGCCTCAGCATGTGCATCCAATAAACCCGAGTCTGTGGTGTCCCGACAAACAGAGCTCAACTACGCAATGGAAGCCAGACCAATACATGTGTGTTGTTAGCAAAGAATCCCTCATCGAGTTTTCTTTCATGTGCTGGCCTTAGCAGAACATCCTCTCTCCTGAGTCGGCTTCAGTGAAACGTTCCTTCACGAGTCTGCCTTAGTCTTTCACCTGTGTCCACTTCAGGAAAACACTCCTTCGCATGTTTGCCCCAGCAAAACACCGTCCAACACAACTGACTCTCCAACGAACTCTTAAGTTTCCACTCCACCATGGTTTTCCTTGGAGACACGGGGAGTAGGGGGAGCAGTGATGTTTTTGCAAAAGCCATGTCTTATAGTTATGTTGATTAGCCATATCGGGGAACAAGATGCATCCACAGTCAAGAAGATGGGCTGGGAATCAAATATGCCTCAATACCACACTCGGCCCTATAACTTGGGATGGTTAGATTCTAGTCTAGCCTAGTCTCTTCTCTCCGCTCTAGCTAGTCTCTCCATCTGTAAAATGCACATGACACTTTTTTCTTGAGCTACTGAGGATGAGTCAAGCCAGCCCATCCAACCATGTGGGAGCACCGGCAAACAGCTGTGGCTTCCACTACTGTTGTTCTGTCCACGTGCTAGATGTAATCAATCTAACATCTTTGTGCTTCGGAAACAGCTCCTCTTGTAAACTGTGTTTTCCATGACTATGGTTGGTTTGCCACATCCAGGAAGGAGCAAATGACACAAAACACCCAGAGGCAGGATGACCGTGTGTTGACTCCTCGTAAGACCTCCCATGGGGTTGAAAGTTAGGAAGCTTCAGAAAGGGGACAGTGGTGACAGTTGGGTGGTTAAGATGCTGACATGCCTGAGGCAGGAAATGATGCAAGATGACTTCCTCCAGGCATTCTAAATCTGCCCTTTAGTCCTCTTAGGAAAGTTTATGGGAGTCACCACTTATTGCCAGCTAAGGGGCATGCTTGCTAATCTCAATGGAAGATTTTCAGGCCTTAGGCATCCAGGTGTACTCCCTTCCATTCAGATACTTATAAAAGTTATTTTCCACAAGTGCTGGCTTTTGTTTTATTTTGTTTTGTTGGTCCAAAATAATCTGAGGATTTAGATGCCAAAAGAGAGAAAGGTCTCCTGAGATGCCTGGGCAGCAGGCGACAAAGAAACACACCCAGCCTTGTTCTGAGGCAGCTTTCCTACCCATGTAAGAGGTGCTCCAGAACACAAACCCCGTACAGAGTTGGACAGTCTGTTTCCAAGCTCCGTGTGGAGATGGCCGGACAGGCAAGTGGAATGCTTGCTACACCAGCATGAAAACATGATTGCAAGTTCCAAGTTTTGATTTGTATTCTCTGGTGACTAATGATGTTGAACATTTTTTTTATGGTTTTGGCCATTTGTATTTCATCATTTGAGAGAAATCTGCTCATTGCATCCATCTGTTGACTGGGTTGTATGAGTTTTGGATGTTTAAGTTTTTGAGCTTTTTGTATACTTTAGTATTTAGTTATCCTCGGTCATATATATATATATATATATATATCAAAGACTTCCTCCCATTCTTTAGATTGTCTTTTTTTTTTTTTAACCTAACTGCTTCTTTTGATGGACAGGGCTTTCCATTTTCAAGAGGTCCCATTTCAAGAGGTCACTCTTTCCTGAGCAACTGAAGTCCTTCTGAGAAAGACCCTATGATGATTGTGTGTGTGTGTGTGTGTGTGTGTGTGTGTGTGTGTGTGTAAGTGAGCACACGTGTACCTGCGCATGTAGAAGCCAGAGGTTGACGTCGGGTGTCTTTTTCAACTGCTCTCCACCTTATTTTCTGAGGCAAGCTCTCTCCCTAAACCTGAAGCTTCTGGCTGAGCTGGACTGGCTGGCCAGCGAGGTAAAGAAGTACATCTGTCTATCTGTCTCCACTTTTACGTTTAGGGTTACAGACATGAATCACCTCATCTCGTTTTCTTCATGGATACTGGCAATCCAGACTCAGGTCTTCACACTTACGTGGTAGACACATTGCCGTCTGAGCCATCTCCCTAGCCCCTGAGCCAATATCTTGATGTGTTTTTCTCAACTCTTTACTCTATCAGCTCGAGTTGCACATGAGCTGTCGGTTTTAAATAGGCAGTGTAAAACCTTCACTGTCAAGGGTCTGTCTCACCTTAGAAATATTGTAGTTAGTATTTCTAAAAACTAAACTTGCATATACAGAAAGAAAGGCTGAGTGTCCCTCCCCACAGGTCTTCATGTGCATAATTATCAGATAACTACTTTCTTTGTTGGCAATTCCCGTATGAGCACTGTAACAGCATGCCCAGTCATTTATTAACATGTCCATTGAGGAATGATGACCTTTTGGCTTTTTTTTAATCCGTTCTATTTTGTTTGATTTTTGAAATATCTAAAACCCAGTAAATGTGAAAACATTGGGATCCCAAAATACTACTGTGCCTTCTGCCAAATGCCTTCCAACTACCTAAATCTCCTGGGCTTCTGTTTTCATATCCTCTCATGTTTTGCTGTTTATTAACACACCAAACTGAGTTATGAGGGCTCTTCTTTTGTGATTCTGAATTATAAGGAGTATAATCCAAACTACTGAGAATGAGACACGTGCCAAAGAAAACTCGCCTAGATCCATAAAGCATCAATACTAGAAAGGGGGCAAAAATGTGGAAACCACACTATGTCAAATGCTGGGTTTCAAGCTAGATACTGCTAAAAAAAAAAAAAAAAAAAAAAAAAAAAAAAAAAAAAAAAAAAAAAAAAAAAAAAAAAAAAAAAAAAAAAAAAAAAAAAAAAAAAAAAAAAAAAAAAGCATAGTCTAGGCTTATGACTCAGGCCTAGAATTTAGCAAATCCTGGATTTAATCTCCAGCATAAACTGAACTTGGTGGTTCACACCTGAGAACCCAGCATTCACAAACAGAAGGATCAGAAGCTCAGAGGATCCTTGGCTACATACTGAGTTCAAGTCCAGCCTTGGGTAAAAAGGCTCTCTGAAAAACACATAAGACATTAAAAAGAGAATAAGTGAGCAACAATATTAAGGTCATTTGCTGCCAATTGAAGATATTTTAATACACATAATTTTGATGGTTAGCTGGGCCTAGTGAAACAGGTCTGTAATTCAATCCACTCAGGAGCCTGAGACAGAAAGACTGCCAGTTCAAGGGATGTCTGGGCAGCTCGGTGAGGTCCAACTTCAAGATTCAATGAAAAAGGAAGCCTGGGTGGGGCTCAGTGGAAGAGCACTTGCCTGCCACGCTCAAGACACCAGGCTCAATCCCAGATGCTACAAACAGTGACATTGTTCTTGAACATGACAACACACAGTTACATGACAGTGTGGCCTTATTCTTAGGAGCTGTGGTAGCGCGTGTGGGTAACATGCTACCTGGTCTACATCTACTTACAAGTGTTCTGAAGATGTTCTTGGCTGCATCCCTGTATGTGGAAAAATAAGCCATTGTGGAAAAATAACATTACCAAACTGGGGGTGGGGGAGTCTTCCTATCATTCTTTTTTTTTTTCATTTTTTATGATGTTTCAAATTTTGCAAAACAGAAATGAGGTAGAAAGCCTCTGAGATTTTTTTAAAATAATAATAATAGTAATTAATTCGAATAATACCTGTTATCCATGTTGCAACACGTGTCTCAAACTGAAGCCCCTTTGGTGTTAGTGATGAGTAACCCTGCTGTGGGTAATTAACAGTCGATCGATGCAGGGGTTCTTTCCGGCTGTTGATGTGGATGCTGTGTTTAAAACTGAAAATTGAATTATCCAATCCTACTCTAGCATTTATCAAAAAGATGAGGTTAGAATTATCTCTCCCAGAAGGGAAGTTTAAAAATGCAGGTTTATGGCTTTCTAGGAAGAAAAAAAAAATTGTCCTCTTGCTTGAATGAGTATTTCCCAGAAAAATTGTGTGCGTGCATGCGTGCGTGTGTGTGTGCATGCGTGTGTGTGTGTGTGTGTGTGTGTGTGTGTGTGTGTGTGTAAAATACATACACACACACACACACACACACACAAGAAATTCTTCACAAAGATGTCTTCACTATTTCAGGATTCTAAAAGCAACACGTAGCTTTCCCAGCAGCTAAAGTTCTGTTTTTCTTTTTATAAATATCAGAACTTTCTTCCAACACCCCTTCTTCCTACACTGACCCCACAATTTTGCTGTACGATCAGCATGTTCTAAGAGAGCCATCAGACCTGGAAGACAATGCAGGCTTCACAAGTCACTTGTCAGAGTTAGTGCCTCTTTTTTTTTTTTTGAACAGGCCAGCTCTGGCAGCAGATAACCATCTAAAATACTCTCTCCAGCTCAGTGTGTGTGTGTGTGTGTGTGTGTGTGTGTGTGTGTGTGTGTGTGTGACACAGAGTGTGTTCTGGGGGTGAAGAGTCAATATTCTCTCCTCTTGAGAAGAAGTTTAAATAAGCATGCAGGTGCACACACCTGTAAACACACAGAAACAGGTATGTGAGCAAACATACACATATGTGTAAACACATACACACACATGAGCACATGTGCATGAGTGTGCATTAATGTGAAGGTATATGTAAGTACATGTGAGTGCCTGCAAGCATATGTGTAAACACACACACAAACATAGATGTAAAGATGTCTGTGTGCACACATGCAAAAACAGGTGTATGTATGTGATAGCACACGTAAATACATGTACACATGTGCAAACACACGCATATATATTTTTACATACATATTAATGTAAAGACACTTATTAACACTCTAGTAAACTCTACTTCAAAGCACCATTAGTGAACAGAAGATCTTTCACCTGACATAGTTTGCCTATAAATTCAAGGGACAATATGGACAAGAGGAAGAACAATGACTTTGCCCATATTTCAAGACAGAGATTGGCCTCAGTAGGAAACACGATGATGTAACCTGGAAAACACGACCTAACAACACATTTATCAACCCAAGTTTATTTCATGAGGAAAGGCTTTATTTCATGAGGAAAGACTTTGAACCTTAAAAGGAATTTGATCAAAGACATTATATGCATGTATAAAATACTCAAACAATAAACAAAGAAAAAATGTTCTTAGAATAAAAAAAAGAAGCATTTTTTCTTTTGTTTTCAAAGTACCCTGCAAAATACTTGAAATAATCTGCATGCCTGATCGATTGCAGTCCCTGGAAAAGTTTGAATTGTAAGCATTGAAAAATGCCTGCTTGTCGGAGTCCTTATCACTTCTGCAATTATAGTTTCCTTCTCGGGCCAATAGCAGGGAGAAAGTGTGTAATGTACCCTCGGCTGTCCACTCGTCAGAACCCCACCCCAGGTGCACAAGCTTCAGTTTAACTGATAACTTTATTAATGATCCTAAGGCTCTCTACTTCTAGTGTTCCAAGCAGTAACAGAGAGAGAGAGAGAGAGAGAGAGAGAGAGAGAGAGAGAGAGAGAGAGAGAGAGAGAGAGAGAAAGAGACAGAGACAGAGACAGAGAGACAGTCAATGACAGACATACTAAGAGACAGAAAGAAAGGCGCAGGCAAAGAGAGAGGCAGAGACAGAGAAAGACAAGGGAGACAAAGAGACAGAAACAGAGAGAGCAAGCTCACAAGCACAAAGAAAGAAATCGATTCTTCGGCAGCCATACCTTTTTATAACTTTACTTTTTGTTGTCAGTTGTACGTCAGGCTGAGTTAATTGACAAGGCTGAGTTAAATGACAAGACCCTTAGTCTTGTCCTCTCATCTCACTAAAATAAGGGAGTCTTCACATGCTTCTCATCCTTGAGCAAGTACAGCTTAGGCATTAAGGGAATTTTTCCTAGCGGGCTCTCCTCCCACCGAGCTCCATCCCGCTGATGCACAGCCGCTGAGCCTTGGCAGACTTCAGAACAGATGTACCACACGGCAGACTCTCACCGATGCATCCACCACATGGCAGACTCTCACCAATGTGTCCACCACTTTGCCTTCGTTCCCACTCGAAACAGATTTGTACTTAACACTGAAATTTTTTTCATACAGACAAAAATCTCAATTATAGGTGAGAGATAAGGAAAAATTATAGAGTTTAAGAAATTTAGAAAGCAGAAGTCTAATTTCTTTTGAAAATACTATCAGAGATAACTGCCTTAAGAGGTGTTCTCCTTCCTTGCTGGTTAATTTTCTTGCTTTCCTTTGGCATAAAAGAAAAATGTAGTGAAGACCAAGCTGCTCTAGGAAGCTGGGTAAACTGAGTGATGTGTCACAGTAAAAAACCCAGCTGCACTGAAAGAATTGTGTAAAGTTACCTTTAGGTTATATGTATAAGGTTTACATAAAACATAAATGAGGTACGTGATAGGTTTATCTCCTGGCCCCAAGATATTTATGTATATGAAAAATTATGAACATGAAATATTCCAAAATCAGAAAAAAAACTATAAAATTTTAAACGCTCTTGTTCCCAAGCATGAGAAACACTCAACCTGCATAATCAGTATGAACTGTATGAAGCCCGCTGTACTTCAGGAATATGGAAGGGGTTTTAGGTATACTGGTCCATATTCTTGGGGATCCTGGCTTCGAAGTAAAGTGATCTCTCCATTTCTAGAAGTGAGACAATAGTATTTGGAATCGTACCATGGTGACATCATGTGTGAGCAAGAGGCATGGCTGGATTTCTACCCAGTGTTCATAACCATAAAACCACACAAGCATCTCATACCATAGGCTGAGGGATAGGAAAGTAAGAGCCTATGGCCTGTGGAGGCTATCACCCTCTGCCGATCCATTCAAATGCAGGGTAAGTCCTTTTAAAATGGAAATTGAAAAGACAGTTCGTAAGCTCCATGGATCTATGCTACTAGAAAAATATTGGGGGAACTCTGACCACTTTTATGGTTCTCACATCATTTAAAAGAAAGCCAGGGACTGGGGAGACAGCTGCAGCTAAGGTGCTTTTCAGACATGCTTGAGGGCCAGAGTTTGACCTGAGGTCCCCACATGGAAGGGAAAGACTAAGCCAGGCACAGCGGCCTCACACTCACACTCTCACATACACTCACACACTCAATCACACACACACACACACATACACACCATACAGAAAGTCAGGGCCATTGGCATCCACTGAGTTATAATGCACACTACAAGTCAGGAGAGCAAATGCTTTTACTGGCAGTAAGGAAATTTAAATGTTTCAGCTTGTTCTGAAAGGGAGTAGACTAATGATCAGAAGAGGACTGGGCTCGCCATGGGAGGACTCCTGTATTTCGGGGTCTGGGCCCCTTGCTGTCACTGTAATTACAGTAGACGCTGCTGTTCCTTTTCAGAACAGGACACAGGAAAGCAGGCTTCTCACAGAGGGTCGGAAGAAGAGGAAGAAAAGGCTCTTTACCAATCTGTGTGTTTTCTGTGGTGAAGGACAGAAGAAAGAGGAGTTCTAAAGGAAGGTCTGTCGTTCTGCTCAAGGACGAAGGGTGACATTCAGAAGGACAGGGGTAGAAACCCTGTGGCTATGTGGATCTCACCACGGCAATCCTCAGGAGCCACAGCTCTGACTCTAGTTGCCTTTAGAAAGTGTCAAAGCATCTAATGTTTTATTCCATGTGACAGGTGCTCTGTAAATACAGTATAATGATAAAATGAATAATTTATAACATTGAAAACGGGGACTTGGGGAAAACACTAAAGATGTTCCATTTGGCTAAGAGGGGGAATTGAAGGCTGAGGGGTAACTTGCAGCGAAACAAAAATACAGAAAGTTTACTAGCGACAGAATATGAATGTACTCTCTAAGTGTACAAAAGTGTGAAAAAGAAGAGAGAAAATCATTCCACTGTTCCTAAGATACACTTTTGGCACAGTGAGCAAAATTGCTAAGTGCTAAGGACATGGGTTATTTCTTCGGTCAGTGTGCAGAGGTTCGGCCTGAGATCCTTTCATTTCTCTGAGGATTACAGTCTGATTCCTGCAGACCCTGAGATATGTGGTACATGTACCAGACATGTGCCGGCTCACCGATCTCAGAGGAAGGGGAGAAGGATAGCTGAAGATGTGGAGTGCTCCAAGTGGCTAGAGAGAAACAGGAAGGATGTAACACTGGGTGGGTGGGAGGGACGAGCGGGTGCAGAGAGCAGGGGAGGACTGCCAGCAGCAGCCGGCAAAACCAAGCCCTTTACACCAAGCCATGAAGGACAAGGCTGTTTCTTTTCTATTGTCATCCGGTCACACAGGGATTCTCTCATTAATACACACTGGTCTTTCAGGACGAGTTTTAAAAATAAATAAATGATAGATAGATAGATAGATAGATAGATAGATAGATAGATAGATAGATAGATAGATAAATAGATAGATAATAGATAGATGATAGATAGATGATAGATAGATAGATAGATAGATAGATAGATAGATAGATAGATAGATAGATAGATAGATAGATAGATAATAGATAACTGAAACCATCCATCAAATTGTGGAATAACTGCAATCCCCGCATTCTAGAGGCTGAAGTGGGAGGATTGTGAGTTCAAGGCCAACCTAGACAACTTGGCAAGACACTGTCAGAGAAGAGGAGGAGGAGAAGAAAGAGGATAAGGAGGAGGAATATGTCAGTTATGTCAGCATTTTCTCCATAAAGCTAGGTTTTTAAAAGAAAACCATTTAACTAAATTAATGATATTGAGGGTAGGAGTCCACTGCATTTGCGTTCTCATCTTTATATGGTCCCATATAAAAGCAGTGCCTATTATTTGCTAAGAATACTTTTAATAGTAGAGAAAGTATAAAGCTTTTGATGTCAAATTCAACACATAAAGCATTCCTCTCCCAACATTTTACTTGCCACCCCACCCCACCCCATCCCTACACACCTCAGGGAGCTCGTGGGAATTAATGACTAGGGTAAATAAACTCCAGGTGAGAAAGGACCAAGAGGGCAACTGTGATGTCATCGTGAGTTGTATAGGGGCTCATGAAATGTCCCTCGGGGACAAGTCAAATGCAGGAAGACTCCTGTATACCTCACTCATCCCAAAGTCACCCGAAGTCTCCTTTGAAAGCCAGATGTTAAGCAATGGGTTTAAAATGTGACGCCAGCCTCATGTTATGTTTGTCTATCCTTCAAGCTTTCTGGAAAACCAAGGACCAAAACATGCCAGCAACCTCCAGAGTCTCTAAAAGAGCCATAAACTCTCAGAGCCACCGACAGGGAGAGCTGAAGGTTTCTAATCCCATCAAAGAAGCCAGTCTTGTTTTTCTATTTTAAAGGAATGCTCATTCCCCATCGCTGGGCACACGTCAGAAGAATGGCTTGCCAGTCCTTTTTGTGCAACTCTTGGAGCTGGGGGTGGGATTTACTGACATAAAGGCAAGTGCAGTGAAAGGAGGCGAACCACTGCTCTGAGCTTTCTGCAGCTTTGGAGGTGACAGGGACATCAATACCCTGTTAGTTCCCACTGAGCCATCAGAGATGTAGCTAGAAACTGCCATCAGAGGCAATTGGGACATCAGGCAGAGACCTGCAAGGTATCTGAAGGAGCCAGTGAAGCCAGTTGCTAAATGTCAAGCTATTTTATATTCAAACCAGATCTCATGGACTAAAGATAGAGGAATAGATGAGGTGGAAGGGCACCACCACTGGAAACCACACCACTCTTGAGTGAACTAAAGCATCACCATGAAATCACAGGTACTTCTCAGTATTTGCAACCCAATGTCATCCTCTTGTGAAAAATAACTGCTAAGCAAATCCCTGGGGGTAATTTTGGGGGAAGATGGGGCTTTGCACATGCTGGGAGGAGGAAGGGCAGGCTATGGGAGCACATCCAGCAGTGCCGGTTCAATACAACAAGTTCCTTGAAATCCTTTAGTCTTAAGGCCCTCGGGCTGGGCCGTGGTGGTGCACACCTTTAATCCCCAGTAGTGGAGAGGCAGAGACAGGAGGATCTCTGACTTCGAGGCCAGCGTGAAGCATGCTGTCTCAGCGTTCTCTTGGGCACTGATGTGGCAAGGAGGAGCAACCTCTCATCTGTGCCTCACTACACAGATGCAGCTTTCAAAGCCTGGGTCAGAGGACAGGAACACATTAGCAATCACCAGAAGTCTCTTTACTATAAATCTCCTTATATAAGTCTCATCTATAAACTCTTAGGCAAGCAAAAGACCACAGCTACCATGAAGAGTACGGTCATACTAAGAGTATAACTGGATGATATAGAAGAAAATAATGGCAGTATTTTGCAATATGCAGAGTTTTTGTATAAATATAAAACTCTGACCAATATTTTAATTAAATTTACTTATTTATTCCCTTTACAGCCCAGTATCAGCCTTTCCTCTCCTCCCAATACCCTCACACAAGTCCTCCCCCCACCCCCCATCTCCCATTCCCCATTTCCCATTCCCCATTCCCCTTCTTTTTTGAGAAGGGGAAGCCCTCTTCTGGGTGTCAACCCCTCCCCCATCAAGTTGCTGCAGGACTAGACACATCCTCTCCCATTGAGGCCAGACAAGGCTGTCCATCTAGGGGTATGAGATCCACAGGCAGTCGGGCAGGCAACAGGCTCAGGGACAGCCCCTGCTCCAGCTGTTTGGAGGACCTCCATGAAGACCAAGCTGCTCATCTGCTACATATGTGCAGGGGGCCTGGGTCCAGCACATGCTTGCTCCTAGGTGATTCAGTCTCTGAGAGCCCCAAGGGTTCCAGGTTAGTTTATTCTGTTGGTCTTCTTGTGGATTCCCTGTTCTCTTCAGGTCCTTCAGTCTTTCTCCCAACTTTTCTGAAAGACTTCTCGAGCTCCAGCTAGTGTTTGGGTGTGAGTCCCCGCATCTCTTTCCATTGGCTGACTGCTGGGTGGAGCCTCTCAGAGGACTAATCCTACATCCAACCCAAGGCTAATATCCAACTAATTTTTGAACACTGAAGGTGTGTTTTCTAACGAGCTTCACAGTTCAAATCAATGCACTATGACATCTTCATCATCAAATAAAGGGAAACTGCTGGGCTCTAGATCCCCTGAACATGGGACTGTGGCTGATGCGAGAAGGCACAGAAATCACAGCTTCTCAGAATCTTTTAAACTGAAATGAAAAATGCCTAAGGGGAAAAGGAGATTAATCTGTCTTCAAACCCTCAATCTGGTTCAGGTCTTCAATATGAACAAGAACTTCTAAAAGGGGTGGTGAGGGGTGGGGATTCTGATCCCTCTGGTATTGTTAGTAACTGCCTTCTTTGCTGCACTGATGGGCCCATGAACAGGCACCAAAGCCAAGCCTTCCCAATCCTTTCGAGTAGCGTAACAACATCAAACAAGACGTCTGGTGCACAAGAGGGACCCACATTACATCTTTTCTAAATGGCAGAGCCATCTTTTAAAGTAGTTCATTGAAACAACAGCAAGCAAGGAAGGTGTGGCTCCTGACTCCTCTCCGTTTAGTGACTATTTTTGCCACCACTATTCTCGGTGGCATTTTTTTTGTGAAGCTGTTAGGGGTGTGGTCAAACTAAAGAAATGGTTGTTTAAAAACTAATCATTTGGGGAATTAATAATGACTACCCATTTTGAACATTTATAAATTGTCAAGTGTTACACTGGAGATGTTCATAGACACTATCATTAATCCTTATACAAAATCAGAAGCGGGTTAAATTCTATTTTCAAGATGGACAGATTGCTTGGTCTGTGAAATGCTCATCTCAAAAGCATGAGAGCCTGAGTTCATTTCTAAAACCCACATAGAGAGGAGGAGGGAAGGGAGGGGGAGGAGGAGAAGAGGGAGGAGGGAGGAGAGGAGGAGGAAAGGGAGGGGAGGAGGAGAAGAGGGAGGAGGGAGGAGAGGAGGAGAAGGAGGAAAACAAGAACAGGAACAAGAACAAGAAGAACAAGAACAAGCAGAAGGTGATCCCACAGTGCAGATCTGTAATTCCAACACTGGGAGGTGGAAACAGAAGGATCTCTGGGGGTCATTAGTCTGCCAGTCAAGCCAAACCGTGAGCTCCAGATTCACTGAGAGATACTGTCTCAAACAAGAAGCTAGAGAGTGATAGAAGAAAGTGCCTCTGGCCTCAACACATACATACACACACACACACACACACACACACACACACACACACACACAGTCACACATACTCATTCACACACAGAGATACATGCACACAAATCCCATTTTTAAAAAATAATTTAAAAATTAAATTTTAAAAAAATAAGAAAACTGAAACGCAAACACATCATATGACCTATCCAAGGTAATGGGACTATTTAAAAGTAGTTTTTAACAAATCAAGAAGTAGAGCTTCAAATTCATTTTACTCATCTCTAATTAGATACATGAGCATACGGTTATTTGTGCATTCATACATATTTGCACACTCCGAAAGCAGCATCATATATACTGAAAACATTCTGGATTTTGAGTCACACAAGCGTGATCTTTAACACAGTGTCCTGTATATGACCTCTGTATGACTGTGAGAGAAGCTGAGTTCCAAAGACCCGCCTTCCAGCCCTTCCAGTGACGTCTTGGAAACACTAAGCCGAGAGCATTTTCATCTTTCTCTGAAGAGCCGTGTGCATGTCCTCTTAAACCGGCTCGACACTTTTGTTTTAATGTGTCTCTGCCTCGATTTTGAATCATCTCAATTCAAGCTCACTATCAGGGAAAAAAAAAAAAAAAACTCAAGTCATCAAGACATACAGACTTCCTTCATTAAAAACAGTCTCAGAAATGACAATGGTCTCCATCAATCATTTAGGAAAACAAGGTTTGGTTTGACTGTACGGATCTAACCTAAATGTAGACTGGCGTATGAATTCAGAACTCTGATCTTTCTACGGGTAAACACAAGTGGAAAGATTTGGAAAATTCATAACCACCCTTGGGACAGACCTCATAGAAGTTACAATAATGAGAGAGATCAAAAGAAGGGCGGGCTTAGAGCCCAAGCTTTAAGTTCAAACAGACTTGAATTCTAATCCCCGCTCATGGTCTGTTCCCCGTGTAACTATGTTATTCTTAGATGATTTATGATCCTCTCATAAACCAAAGACGCTCCCTCGCACAAGGGTCCACAATGTTTCAAAGAGCCAAGTTTAAGAGGCTCGGGCTTCCCTTCCCCACCCCGAGCTCTTTCCTGGCAGAGCTGAGGAGCTGGGCCAGGCTCCAGGGAAGGGCAGAGCCTGCTGTTTCCCATCACCTGCTGGATGACTCTCCCTCTTTCCCCCTCACAGACTCCCTCCTCACCACACACCCTTTCCCCTTGCTCTTCCAAATATTTTTTTTCTTTTAGTCTCGGACAGTTTCACTTCTCTCTACTTTCAAGCATGAGTGAGAGGCGCAAACCTGCAGCAACGAAATATTAAAATTTTAAGTTCCAGGTGTCTGGGGAAATTAGGATTAATAAGAAGCAACATAGCTGAGAGCCTGTAACTGTCCAGAGGTGTCTTCAGAAGCTCTGTAAAAAGCATAGAGTAGTAAGGCTTTGCAAACTGACCTGACCTGTTCGCCTCTAAGTTCTGCCTCTTACTATTAGTATATTCCTGGAAAAACCGAAAAGGCCCAGGGTTCCCTTCTCCTTTACTGTGAAAGTGAGGAACTAGACGAAAGCATTCACATATGGCACTTAGAATCTATAGGCAAAATGTGTCTGTGAACTGTTATAAACCCCACCTCCCTCCTCATCGCCCCTGAACCTTGCTTTCCAGTGGCCACTACATTCCAAGTTACACTTTGCTGTGGTAGTATATGGAGCAAAGAGACCCTCCCTGGCTTTCTTATGTATCTATAATCAGCTTTAGCATGTGCTGGTGAAATCCACCCTTGGAAGGTAAACCCTGAGAAGAGATGAGTGGGTAAATACGTCCTAATCTGAAAACTTGGCAGACACCTAGATCACGACCATTTCACAGGTTTGTATGAGAAGGCTTCAGAGTCAGCCTTGCATGGACACAGGCCCATCTGCTCATTTCTACCGTCCACTAGGTTCCAACCCACTCCCCTCTTACAACTTTAGAGACAAAACTAGAAGACAATGCAGAGACGGTGTGGGAAACAGAGATCTGAGGTTGTACAGGAGGCTTCCTGGAGACATTCCTGGGTGAAGTGAAAATTTTGAAAGAAAAGGAGCCGTCAGATCCCAGGATGCGTACACTTCAGCACGGCTGAAATCATGAACAGGTTTGCTCGTGTAGACTCCTGTGTGAGGTAGGTTCTATGGCTGCCACCAAGTGCCCTGCACGATGCCCTTGAAGGTTCAGATCTGAGGCAGCCTCTCCAATAAAGGCTATCCGCCACCTAATGTACCTGTTTTCCAAGCATGAAATTGGGAATTAAAGCCTCTGCCCTTGGCTTCTGTTTCTCCTTGTAACTCTAGAAATTAGCATGTTCTGGCGTGTGTTTGCTTTCGTTTGTCTTTTAATGCAGAAAGAAATCAAGAAACTATAAGCTTAGGGGATGAAATGTTTCATTGTAAGTGTCTGCGACAAAACTGATACATTTGTATTAGCAAGTGTAAACTGTCTTTCTGGCTCGGAGAAGCAAATTGTCTCATTTTTCTTCTTTGAATGCCCAAGATAGCATTCACCACCATGGCTTCTTGTAGGACTTCCCTGTTTTGCCTTCTTCTTGCCTATTTCTTATGGGAGAAATAAGTTAGATCCCATACAAAAAAATGTTCCTTCATAGTCTCCTATAAAGGATCATTTTAATAAATTGTGATGTGGAACTTTGGCTGAGTATTTCAGCATTGAGTGGTTATGAATTGAGCACGCATCTCCACGCATGCACGGCTTCTTTCACGATCTAGTGATTAATCAAATTCAAATACGGGCAAACTTTTGATAACATGCATCGAAGTGGATGTGATTTGATAAGATGGAAGGTTTACACAAGCCAGGAAATGAGATTTGCTTGGAACTTCATTGGCGTACATGCCATTCCCTTTGAGTCAGAGTTCCCTAAATGTTAGTGTTATGGGAGAAGAATCTGCTCCCGCCCGTCCACACCATCACCGGGCTGATTACTCGGCTTTTCCATTTTAGCTCTTGGTCATGCTAAGGTAGTCGGAAGGGAATTCCACATTGGTTACTTGGAGATTTCAAAGACGTAACAGGGATGAGGGTTTGGCTCTGAATACAATGTGTTTTCTTCGAAGGTGAACTCAATACTGCTTTCTAGCTCTAACAGCTTTCCTGCCTCCATCTGAGAAACATGTATTGTCATCCCGGAGCCATAAGGGGAACACGGCAGGAAAGCTACAGGCAGAGCCCTACCTGCCGTGAAGCCTGGCTTCTGGCTCCCATGACGCGGTCTAGACCTGCCTGATTGAGCTGGCTCCGTTCTCAGGCTCCTTTTCATAGCTCCATGAACTCTGCCAGTTCCCAAGGCCACCTCCCTCCTCACTTGTAATCAGAAAAGGACCTACTCCCTGTGGCTCAATTAATTCTCTCTACTGATAGGACTTGGAGCATGTAATAACTCTTAACCAATCTGTGAGCCCATAAAAATTCATGATAGATTTAAGCCAATCACAACTCACCTTGGCAGCCTGAAAGGGTCCAGTATGTGAGGCTGAGAACTTTCACACCTCAGGGGGAAAAGAGTGTACTAAATTAATGTCAGAAGGAACAACACATGGCCTTCTCTTTTCTTTTAATATCATGTACGGGGTGGGAGCTAAGGTGCACGTGTATATGTATGCAGAGGCCTGAGGTTCAGACCAGGAATTATCTTCCATTGCTTCTCTACCTTATTTGTTGAGACAGGGCCTCTTAGCCAAACTCAGAATTTGTCAGCAATGGCTAGCTTGTCCTGGGAATCCTTTCTCTGCCCTCTGAGACTGGAATTATAGGCAGGCCACCTCACCCAGCCAGCGTGGATACGTGCTTGGGGGGGGGGGGGGGAATCTGAACTTGGATCCTCAGGCTTGCTCAAGCACTTGAACCACTGAGCCGTCAGCCAAACCAATTGTCCATGTTTTTTACACAGCAAATAGCTTCCCCAATGTGGTCATAGTGATGGGAATTCACCAAACCAATGCATACCCAACTCACTGGGCTTTCAGGGAAATGAGGCTGACAAGAGGGCAGCCCTGGGAATCTTCCTGCAGCAACAGGAGGGTGACCATGATCTATAAAGAGCTATCACTGAGCAAGTGTGATATGCTCCAGGCTGCTGGCCTCCAGCAGGGATTTAGAGGTGAAAACTCTTTGTGTCCAATTAGCCGATACTTTGATTCATGCCATACCTAAGAATTTGTCTTTATTTATAAAGCTTGGGGCTTCCGGGATGAATTTAACAAGAGCCACTGAAAGTCAATGTGTTTGCAAGGATGGTGGTTTCCCCAATGAATCACAATGTAATTTTCCCCATGTAGAACTGGCTAATGGAAATGGCAGATTCTCAGCTCCATTCAGGATGTACCCCTACTCCACTCTGCCACCATGTAAGGCTGGTTAGAGGAAAATACAGAACTGCACTCTAACTCCATGTTAATAGAAACATTCTTTTCCATTTTGTTTTCCACCTTGAATGTTGGACTTAACTTGAACCTAACACTTGATACCTCCTCGATTGCTCTAATTCGGTGGTTTGTCGACCTTGGCTGTACAAAGGAGTCACTTGGGGAGCTTTAGTGACTGCCGATGTCTGGATCTAATGGATTTTGTTGTAGTGGGTATAGCTGAGGCCAAAAGGGCTTCTGAGACCGTCTAAGAAATAGAAATGCATTTCCTAGTAAACATGCCCAGCTTTGCACAGGCAACTAACTTAGACAGTGGAAATCTTCCTAACATCAGATCAAATGAAATGGGGCATAAAGTAGTATGCAAGAGATAGATAGATAGAGAGGGGGGGGATGCTGTTGCCCCCATGGCAACAGCTTCTGCCTCTCCATGATCAGGTCTGTGGTACCTCATATTTTACTGCAGCAAACTTCCAAGCAACAAAACACACAAGTTCAACTCAATCCTCTACACTCCAGCCACAGCGGTCCTTCCTGTCCTCTGCATCTTCCCTATCTCTGGGGCTCTACAAAGCTCCCTCTGTCTGGAATGTGTGTCATGTACACTTGACCTCGTCCCACTAAGCGTACACATGCTTCTTGACTTACAAGCTTTCTTCATTGCTCAAGCATCAGCTTAATATCACTTCCTAAAAGAGTTTGTTCCCGACACCTACTGCAAAGTAGATTCTCCCCATGACACCCACTCAGTCGCCTGTTTTCCTGGTGAGAGTTTGTTTGTACTGTATCTTTAAATGATAAGAACCCTGGCTCCTCCCTTTAAATGATAAGAACCCTGAAGATAAAAATCCCCATTTTGCTTATTCCTTCATGTCCTGGAACATGCCCTTCCCTGGCTCATTGCATGTGCCCAGTAATTATTCAGCACACATGAAAGAATTATGTTCTACTTTCTTACACTGAGGGACAAGGTAAGAAACAGGAGGCTGTACAAACTTAAGGTGATGGTCAGAGCACTGTCTACTACAGAACATACGTATTCTGTTTAGGAAAGAGCTGTTCTGGGCCCTAGGATTGTTACTTTTTTTTTTTTCTTGACAATCCAGCTGGCATTTTGCTCTATGTTTCATCAATCATGAGACTTTGATTTCATAATGACTCTATAAATCATCCACCAATTATGTTTTCCACTTCTCCTCTGGATGAAGAAGCTCAGAGCCAGGCATGTAGACCTTGCCTGCACTAGAGTTGATTCTCAGGAGAGTCTGCATTCTCACTCACACTTCATCAAACCAGCCAGTCCACCCTTCCCCACTGTTCCTTATTGGTCATTCTCATATATATTAACAAAATTTCCTTTACTATCTGGAGCTGGAAAATAATAAAACAATAAAAAAAATTTTAAAAAGACACAACTCATTCAGACCAGGCAGATGGCTTACTGCTAAGGGTGACAACCTGAGGGAGATCCCTCAGACTTGCACGGCAAAAGGAGAGAACCGATTCCAGCAAATTGCCCCCTGATCTCCCACCCCAGTCGTGGAATGCACACATCCACATATGAATACACAGTGCACACAATTAATTAAAATAATAACTTGTTCAAGGAAAAGAGAAAAATATGTGGCAGGTCATATTTCAGAGATTTTTATGAAAAGTCTATGCAGATTCAAACAGAAGAAGATTGGAGTGAGCCCTAACACATAGCAGTGAGCTTCTAGAATCATCACAGGCAGCACTGAGCAGCAAAGACCCTGTGTATTATAAAGTGTGGAGCCCTAGAGGGTCTTGGTTAGCAGTGAGTTTCAGGAAGCTCTGCAGACAGAGCCCCAGAGAAAGCAGAAAACCTGAACAGACTGCGTTGCACACCACAGTTCCACCCAAGTTACCTATCGGATCTTTCTCTCAGCTCCCCTGAGGGCAATTGGGCCGAGAGTCTTAACTTTCAGTGTTTCCCTTCACAAAGATGCATACGTCAAGAAAAAAGATGGCTTCCCTGCTCCTGTGTCCAAATACTGCTAACTAAACGGCACAAACTCACCGCATCTAGGATACAAATACAATACTGTATTGGTAGTCGATGGTTGCTGTAAACAAAACACCACAAATTCATTATCTTTCCATTCTGAAGATCAGAAATCTACATGGTACCTCAATAGGCTAAAAGCAAAGAGCCAGCAAATAGCATATCCCTGTCGGCTCCAGAGGAGGAACTCTATCTGGCCTCTCCTAGAGACCCTCTGCACACATAGCTCATTGCTTCCTTACCTGCATCACAACCTCTGCTTCTGATCTTGTATCTCCCTGTACACTGACTCTCCTACATCCATCTTAGCATCTTGAAAGGAGACGTCTGATTATCTAGAGCCCACCAGGTAACCCAGAATAACCTCCCCAACTCGAAGCCTTTTAACTTAATCACACCTGCCAAGTCCATGTAGTGAAATTGGGGTCTAAAGGTCTTTGGGCACCATTATCTTAACTTCCAAGTTAGTAATCATTTTTTGATATGCCGGGGGGATATGAATTTGAGATGTGGTTGAAATCAATACAAAGAACTTTCCAGTCCTATCCATTCCATGAACTCAAATCCCTGATGGATTCAAACAGCCCAACCCAAAGACGTGATATAAAATTATCCGATGTGGAGCATTGGCTTGGTCACACTCCAAGTCAGACAGTGACGGAGTACTTGGCTAGCTCCCATCACTGGCTGCAGAGATGCCCTGGCAGAGGAGAGCAGGAATGTTTCCAAACACTGAGTCAACCATACAAAATAAATGAATAAAGTCATCACTGACTCCTCCCATTTAATTGTTTACCAAGAGCTCAGTGGTTAAGGTTCCATTGTTCCTCCTGCCTGGAATTCACACTTTTGTGTTGCTCCATCAGCCCTCCTTGCCCTCCTCCTTCCTTTCCCCCATCTCCTCCATCTTCTTCAGTTCCCCAGATGTGAAGCTGCAGTTAGAACAGAGACGTGATGCCAATGAGGTAATATGTAACATAGAAATTATGCCTGGCTAAGAACAGATCTGGCTTAGTTTATGGGTAGTTTCTAGCCTTGGCGGTAATGTCTAGCCTCTAGATTCTTTAGCATATCATCTATTCATTTTTCCTTTTCTTATAAAATCCATCAGCACTATGCTTTGGCTATTCTCGATGTGAATACATCCTTCAGAGCCCAAAGCTATGACTATCAATGGTTTACCTTACAGACACATATTCATCATCAGTCCCCAGCTTCGTGCTGTACTCTCCACAGAGGTACCAATGGATGAGCCTCTCATCTACAGGAAGTTAAGATAATGATACCCAAAGACCTCTATACCCCCGAATATTCCAAGAGCATGAAGATTTGGATATTTTAAACCCTTTCTTCAGACTTTTCATGCTGTGTTCTTCTTTTGTGTATCCTCTGCATTCCTCTGGCCACTTCTATTTTTAGATGGGTCAGCGCTCTCTGATCTGTAAGGCTACTCCCCTCCCCATGCCTGTGAGATCACACTGGGAAAACAGGCAGCTGGAAATACTGTACTTCATGATTAGCTGGGACATCCAATCACACACTGGAGAGTAATAGAGAGAACTGTTGCTGACAGCTGATGTGTCAACCAATGTGATAGCCTCTTTAAAAAAAAAAAACTGCTTTGATGCAATTTGTATTTGTCTCAAGAGATACAGACAGGGGTCCTTTATATTCTTTACTTTGTTTGTTTGTTTGTTTGTTTGTTTGTTTAGGATCTGGAACATAATGAGCCAGCAGTCTGCTGTCTGTCTCTCTGCCATTTGGCTGGAGTCAGGTTTGAGAGCAGAGTCACTGTAGCTCTTGAATCCTTCTCCATTGTGCACCCACCCATTTCCCATGGTACACTCACCCATCTCCCATGGTGCTCCCACCCATCTCCCATAATGCTCCCACCCATCTCCCATGGTGCTCCCACCCATCTCCCATGGTGCTCCCACCCATCTCCCATGGTACTCCCACCCATCTCCCATGGTGCTCCCACCCATCTCCCATGGTGCTCCCACCCATCTCCCAAGGTGCTCCCACCCATCTCCCATGGTGCTCCCACCCATGGTAGTTGGGTTGCAGGTGGTTCCAGCCTCCTTGCAGACACTGGGATTAAGAGCTTGGGCTGCACCCTAGGCCCTAGGATTGATAACTTCAATAGCTGCTTTATGTCCTGCAAGGCTGGATCAGAGCAGTCCCTGCTGCCAGCACTGGGAGCTAACCAAACACTCCATCACTATCTGTCTTGGAGTATGCCCAACCCAATGCTCAATGGCCTTCCTTGTTTTCTAGAATTGATCAGTTTCAATTCAACAACTGTGTATCCTGGCATTCATGGCAGAAAGTATCACAGGCACCTTTCCTTGTGATTCCCTACATGCTGGGAAAGTTACAGGACTTGATATGCTCCCTCCCACCTACCAGAAGCTCCTAAGATTCCTATCCGACTTCCACCCATTGGCTGTGGCTCCCCCCTTGAAACAGATGCTCTTCTGGAGGCTGCAAGGGACATTTAATCTACCCATTCATCTAATATATACCTACTACTTAAAATCGCATCACTTGCCAAGCCCTCAAGGTTTATCTTTGCCTGCAAGGAATACACAGTCCAGCCAGCTATTAATCATTGCTATAACACCTCTGTGTAGAGGCGAATAGAGAAACAGGATAGACTCTTTAGAGGGAAAAACACAAAGAAATGATACCAATTAACAGGACCAGAGAGGAGAAAAGAGACTGAATGGCACTCACCCATAGAAGATAAGGACCAAGGTTTTACCAATTGTCCCCATAATGCTATGTCCATATAGGCTATCACAGAGGACCAGTGAGCCCAGACAGTAAAGGTTTCCATGGATCTAGAAGTACATTTTTAAGTGAGTTACAAAATCTCAAAGACAAGCCTAAATCCCCACATAGAAAGACCACCCTGGGTATTTACAATCATCTAAGCTGTTGATACAATCTACTGAAATACTGAAGTAAACAAGTAAGAAAGCGGCGCTTCCAATGCCTACCATTGCCTCCCCTTCTGGTGCTCTCAGATTTTGAGAGCCACATCCCAGCTATGGCCCAAGGGACAGAGACATTCCAAGCTACAAGAAGACTCGTTGACAGTTTCATCTTCATCCTTTTATGGCCAGAGTCCCTTTGCATCTCAAATCATTACTGAGGACATGAGAAACCTCTGGGGAGTTTCTCTGATCACAGAGCCCTACAGCCCTTCTCAGGCTTGGTAATATTTTGTCCTAACCTCCCTGACATCTGAAGACCAGAAAGGGACATGTATGAACTAGTAGCCCAGATCCAGTCTCCCTCCTGCTTTGTCTCCATAGAATACACAGCTCCTTCTCATATGTACCACCTGTCAATCACCTGCCAGTCTCCAAGGAGCTACATTGAGGAGCAGAAGAGGAAGATAGAGCAGGTGATCTGTAGACCAATAGGATGGGTACTACCTAGAAGCTTTCAAATTCATGGGCTCTAAAAGAGAAACATGGTATCAACACAATGAGAAGAGTTAAGACAAGACCTGGAGGCCTGGAGGCAAGGGTGCAGACTTGTATTATAAATATTTCAGGGATGGAAGAAGAGCTACAAAATTACGGCATTTATCATCTTTCCTCTCTCGCTCCTGCTGAGAAAGTATCCTTGCACTCTCAGCTTTTCAGCATCTCTCACTCTTTCCTGACCTTATGTAACTGGCTAGCCGGGCAACCTGTGTTGCTGAGAAACATCTTTAGATAGAACTGCATATTTAACTTCAGATGATTTGGGGAAAAAATAATTAGGAAAAAAATAACCGAACAAGAACATAAAAGTAGTAAGTGTTTACCTCATACAAATGCTAAGAATATAATATATATGTGTATATATCAATGTAATGTAGCTATATATAAAAATATACAAGAATATAACTTACAAGGAATAATGATCTCTCACGTATTTGTTATAGAAAGCTGTTTTAGCTCTACTTGTCATATCAGTGTCTAGATATATAAACATATACATATATATATCCTAGTGTAACGACCCATCAAATTTATTAATCAGTAAATATTTGTATTTTCTTTCATTTCTTTGGTGTCTCTAATATGCCTCATTTCGCAGTGAATACAGAGTGTAGCAGCACTAAAGAATATGCCTACTTATTATTATTCATATTTCTTGTCATATATAAAGAAGTATATCATAAGATCCCCAATGTTTACCTGGAAAGAACTCCTTGTTATCTGAAAAGAAGGCCTATTTCAGTTATGAGTATTAAATAAAGATAAATGGAACAAAGAAAAAGCTCACAAATACATAAATCCTCAACTGAGTAACAAAGAGACAGATGAATACGTATAACCTAAGGGTAACAGCCACAAAGGAAAGAATGGCTTCGTGTTCTCCAAATTGTCTCGCAGTGCTGCAGAGAGGAAGGTAAAGAGGAGAGCTACACTGTGTATTCTCTCATCTGGCTTTCCCACTGTGCCTGGATGGCAATAGAGGGCTATTCTCAGGGTCCTGTTGCTGTCTCTACAGCGCATGCACTCCAGTGTGCAAGTAACACGCTCCAGGAGATGCCAGCACTCTCAAGCACACTACATGTCCTTGGTGCCTTCAAAAAGCAAATGCAGGTAGAGAATCCAGGCCCTGTCCTGCTCCTCTGGGAGAGGTGGCTTGCTCGGCAGCCCCGTGCACACCCACTGGAGGCAAGCCCGGTCATCACACTCCGTCCTCATAAAAATGCAGACTCTATCTAGAGCATAAAATAAATCTGGATGAGCCTAACAGGAAAGCTTTAGAGAGAGTGAACACGGAAGACATAAAACAGCTTGATAAGAGGTGACTTCGATGACACGCAAGCCGGTCTCTAGGCAGCCATGACAACAGCAGAATGCCCGCCACTATTCCCAAGCACTCTCGGCTGTTTTAAAGATGGTTCCACATGTCTGCCATAACACACAAGAAAAAGTAAGAGTGCTGCGTGCGTCTTTCAGGGATGCGCTGTGGAATCTTCCCCTGTTTCTCTAACTATGATGTCTTCAGTCTCTTGCCACACTCCTCCTTGCTCTTACCAGGTTCTTCTGCGACTGTGCTCTGGAACTGATGAGAGCCCGTCCTTGACAGGTGGTGGTTTAGGCCCCTTCCAGCCACTAGCTGTTATAAACTGATGACTATTCTTAAATATACATTAGTGTGCACGTGTATGATCGTTCCTTGAAACGCATTCCTAGAAGGAGTGCTGAGGCAGAAGGGGAAAAATCAGATTTCACGCTCAGGCTTTTCATCTATCACCAGACAACTTTCCAAAAAACCTTGAGCAAATTTGCATCTTCTCCAGCAGTGTGTGAGCAACCACATAAATTTAAGCATTTGCAAGTACTAGCACTTTCCCTCAATGCCCCATGTGTCTGTGTCTCATGTCTGTGTGTCTGTGTGTCTGTGTGTCTGTGCGTGTAACTGGGTATGGTACCCAAGGCAGCGATATGCTAGGCCTATAAAAGCACTCTACACTGAACTCTTTTGGCCAGGCTGGCCTCGAACTTATGAGTCTTCTGCCTCAGCCTCCTGAGGAGCTGGACTTGCAGACATGTACCATTCAGCCTGACTGGTACCTTTTGATTCATCATTGCCATTTACAGGCCAAAGACTGTATCAGTTTAATCTGAATTTTTGACTTGAATATTCATTATTCCTTTGTATTTTGGTTAAATGTCAATATTTTTTTTAATTTCCTCTAGAGGTAATCGTTATTGATCAGGAAGTATGGTTTAGGAGCTGGTAAGATGGCTCAGCACTGAAGGGCACTCTCTGATCTTGCAGAGGACCTGGGTTCAGTCCCAAGCACCAACAAGGTGACTCACAACCATCTATAATTCCAATTTCAGGGGATCCTATGCCCTCTTCTGGCCTCCATGGGCAAATACACACACACACACACACACACACACACATACACACACACACCACAAATGGTACACACACATATATACAGGTAAAACACTCATACACAGAAAAGAATAAATATTTTTTAGTATGCTTGGGGCTAGAGACTTCTCAGTGATGAGGAGAGCTTGCTGCTCAATCATGAGGTCCAGAGTTCAGATCCCAGCACCCACATCAGGAACACCAGCTCCAAGAGATCTGATGGCCAGTTCTGACCTCCCCGAGTACCAGCATACACGTGCACACATACAAGCATGCACACACGCAAATTAATCAAGCTCTTAAACAGAAAGTGTGCTCATATACAAAAGAGAAGACCTTGCTTTCTTATATTATGAGCATTTTTCAGAATGTGTACTTTTCATTTTTAAGTCAGATATGTCAGTCATTTCTTTATGATTTTCTTCATTTGCAATGTATGGCTCTGATTTAAAAAGGGGGGCAAGGGTGTATTTCTAAAGAGTCTCTCTGTACAGGGGACCTTACGAAAAAAAATGCACTCTAGTTTGTGGGCCACAGCCCCCATATACAGATTTTACCTACAAACTGGTCACTTCTTTCTAAAACCAAGGTGATAATTCCTCTGTATTTTGTGGCTAACGTCAGGCTTATGTGGCTATATGGGAACCTCAGGACACACGGTCAGTGGTCCTGCTCTACTGACAGAGATGTATCTACCACTGTTGACTATCAAACTAGAAGACCAGCATGAGCTCAGACGCCACCCAGAGAGACATGTTTCCATGGCCTCCCTCATGACAGGTGAACCAGCTGCAGTGAAGGACATTGGACCAGTGACCCCATCCTGCCATTCAATGTCCAGTAAAGTTCACAGTGACCTTTGTGGAAAATATCAAAGATGCCTCAGAGAAAAGCTTCAATTTGGTTGGAGTTTAATGCACATTTCAACCACCCAGACACTATCTATGTTGCAGCATACCTGAGATTTGCTAGCATCTAGACATGAGAATACATAGTATCCGGAGATGGCTCCGTCTGTCAATAAGCACAAAGACCTAAGTTAGATAGATACCCAGAACTTACAGTAAAATGCTGGCCATGTTGGTGCATGCTTATAATCGTTAACTCTGAGGAAGCATAGACAAGCAGATCCTGGGAGCTCATTGGTCAATCTGCGTAGCCCACAGAGTGATAATCCTAGCCAGTGAGAGACCCCTCTTTTGGAAAAAAACAAAAAAACAGATAAACAGCTCTCTTAAGAAAGAGCAGTTGAGTTTCCTCTGGCCTCCGTACACATGTGCACATACCCAAATACACACATGTGCACCTGCACAGATATGAACACACATACACACACACATAGAAAAAAACAGATTTAAAAAAAAAAGATGCTCAAAAAAGAAGGTAGATATGGAAATAGGTTTAGGTTACTGAAGGATAGGACGGGGTTAGGGAGACATATTTTCCAGGCTAAGTGTGGAGCAAGTATTCCAGAAATTTCTTTCCAGCATCTCAGAGAAAAAGCTCCAGCAAAGGCACCGTGAGTATGATTACAAAAGCTTTTGATCAATTATGGCCCAGAAAGAAATAAGAGCGAATTAGGAAGGTGAGCCAGAGGCTGGTGACCAGGGTCTGGTATGCTCTTACAAGCTGGTGACCAAGGTCTGGTATGGTCTTACAAGCTGGTGACCAGAGTGTGGTACTCTCTTACAAGCTGGTGACCAGAGTCTGGTACTCTCTTACAAGCTGGTGACCAGGGTCTGGTACTCTTTTACAAGCTGGTGACCAGAGTCTGGTACGCTCTTACAAGGTACTTGGCTTTCCCTCTGCACTTTCTCTCAGGGGCACTGAGGAGGGAACACAGGAAGAGGAACCTGAAGATCAAGAAGGTTAGGAGATTTTTTCCAAGTGACAGGACAGAGCCTGTATGGGGACAGCTATAAGGACTCGGCATATGGATATTTAGGGGATAGAATGGGAAAAGATGGAATCCGAAGGAATCCTGAAGAAGGAAAGGCGAGGCCTAGCAAGACTGAGGCGTTGGGGTGCGGCTGTCTAGAGCTTTCTTTGGTTTGGCCTCACCCCCAGTCTAAGTCAGCTCTGAGTCCAGAGCTCTTCCCATGCCTCCTCCAGCCCATCCCCCCATAAATCCTGACCAGGCAAATATTTTTCCTGAGCATCCATCCCACACCCAGAACCATACCGACATCTTTCCAGGAAACCCCGTTCCCAGACTACAGCTCATTAAGAAAGTGTTGACTCAGCGACACCGCACCACACTCTTGGAATCATCAAAATGTTCGCTTTCCTGATAGTTTTTGTTCTTCAACTTGCCAATAAGGAAAAAAAATGGAGGCTTAGAAAAACTATGGCTTTCTCGAGGTCCCAGGGTTGTTTCCCAGGGAGCCCAAGGCTCCAATTAGTTCTTCGTGCTCAAACTGCAGGGAAATTAGAAAATGACTCAAGTGTATGACACATCTCTGTTCACAGCAGACGTCATTAAGGGCAAAGAGAAACACAGCCAGGGCCAGACAAGGCATGACAGTGGTATCCTGCCTTGTTTGAGTGGGATTCTAGTTGTCTTGGGATATATATATATATATATATATATATATATATATATATATAGAGAGAGAGAGAGAGAGAGAGAGAGACACACACACACACACACACACACACATGCGTGCGCCTACTGAGTGAGTTAAAGGGCAGCCTGGACTATACTACATTGTCTCAAAGGATATGGGGGAGAAGGAAATGAAAACTGGAGAGAAGGGAGAGGGGTGAGAAAGGGAAACACAGCTCTCTACTTGGAATCCCAGGGAGTTCTCAGGAAGCCTGTTAGGTTTTCCCCCTCATGCTTAAGCATCTTTTAAAGTAATCTTTGTTTCATACATTCATACAGCCTGATGTTCCAGTAACAAGAGAGACCCTGATGAGGAAAGAAACGAGCGGCTGAGGCGAGCGGGTGCAGACAGCAGCTGTAGGTTGCGGGAAGGAGCCCAGCAGCATAGAGCCAGTCAGACATAAAAAGATGAGGTCCCAAGGAAGGATTCTGCCACTACTTCTATTTAGGAAAGCGGCACTTTTGTCTAGATTCATATTGCATTCTAACAGATATGTTTGATGCCCCTGAATTTGCCCCTTAATAAAATGGACACACACACTTAGGAGGCTTTGGGTAGGCATCGAATTTGCTCAAGCAGCCTTTGGCAGGGACAGAGGTGTTTTTGTTTTGTTTTTTTTGAGGTAAGGTCTTACTGTGTAAGACAGGTTAGCTTTGAACTCGTGATCCTCCTGCCTCAGCCTGCCCACTACCAAGCTCCTCCAAGTGCTCTTTACATACAGTCGCCACCCTGCCTGCTTGCCCGTTCATCAGTTCATAAACCTGTGAGCCGAGAGCCACATGTGTAACTCTCTTGATACTCTGTTCCTTGGTAAGGTCTAAAGGTTAGGGCTTCTTCCTCCACACTAACATTCCTGTGGTGCTATCCACCACACCACACAGTCAGGCTTTAGCCTACCACTGAGAGAGTACACTAGACAAGAGTGACATGGGTACCTGGTCACACACTGGGAACTGACAGGCACGGGGTTTCCCTCTAAGGAACATGGCGTTCTCACTGTTTGGCCCTATGGACTCGCCTTGCTCTATCTCAGATCTTTGGGACTCACCGAGCTTCATCGATCTTGACTTCAGAAGGTTACTTTGAGTCTCTGAGTCAGCTACTACCCAACAAGGAAAAGGCTTTGAACCCAATTCCCCAGTCCCCTGGAGGCTGGACTGATGGCCAGAGCACTTCTGCTGTTGCAAATGAGATAGCTTTAAGATGTTAAAATGCTGTGGGAATGAGGCCTGAGTCCTACTTGGGCTATTTTCTCTCTGGGTAAAAGTTAATGATCCTCAAGAGAGGTAACTTGTATCCTGGCTTGCACGCCTCAAGAAATTAACCACTCCAATTCACCCCAGAACCAACAGAAGGAAGCAGCGATTAATGGATTTGAGGAAAGCCTTCATTTTACCTACTTAACAGGTCACCGGCATCTTTTCACACTTTCTTGGGAGAACCATCAAAGCTATTAACAGGTCATTTAAGTTGAGAAACCAACTCTAAAAGTTCCCAGAATTGGAAGGTGGTGATCTGGATAGATAGCCTGGGTGTGGCCTTCCTGGCAGCTTTGTAGTCAGGGTTCAGCCAGGGAAGATCTAGCTGCAGCCTTTCAGAACCCTCCAGGACCCTCCTCTCCATGAGTGGACCCTGTGCTGAGTTCCTGTTCTGAGTATTCAACAGCCGCTCCCTGTGGCAGAATATGTGCTGGGCACAGGCCTCTGTTCTCTGTCCTCAGTGGGAACACAAAACGGATTTGAACAGCTATCATTTAGGGTAAAAAGTAACTAGTGGCCCACAGTGACAATCCCACCCTGTGACAGTTCATATGCACGAGGTCGTCAGGAAGACAGACTGACCCCTGTCCTCAGAACAGGTACTGATTGGGTACATTCCTTCAGCATCTACTGTGAAATAGGTCGGATATTATCTCCTTCCACATCCTCCTCACAAACGCTCTATGATTCCACACACTCTTATTACATTGATTTAGGGGAGGGGAGGGGCATACCACAGCACACTCACGGAGGTCAGAAGATAATCTGTGGTAGCCAGTTCTCTCCTTCTATCACCTGGACCTGTTTTTAGTAGAAAAGAAACACAGGATTTAGGGCTGCTTGATGGTACCCCCAAGGTTGCTCTAATGATGGAAGGCAATGGAAAGAAATCAAAGGCAGAATGGTCTGGGGCGAACAACCCCGCTGTGACCTCATTTCATGGATGATTAGCACTTGGTGGCAGCACCTTCCTTCCATGGAGTTGTTGACTAATTCCTTGCCAAGCTTCGGAGCCTCATGGGACACAGGTTGGCAAGCAATAAGACATCCACTGCTGGTCCAGGACTCACAAAGCCTTGTCTTGTACAACTGATACTGACCTCTGTCTCTGACACCCCTTGATGGCCTCCAGCAGAAACAGGAAAGAGGGGTAAAGTGACTCTCCAAGATAAGGACACAAGCCCTAAGCCCTGTTTTTAGCGTCCCTCCAGTGCTCACAGAGCAACACTGAAAATCCACCACGTTTCCACACCACACAACTGTCTCCTCCCCACCGCCACCACCTCAGCAGCCGCCACTGCCCCCACGCCACCCCCGCCGCTGCTGCCTCGGCCGCTGCCACCAGCCAACGAAGCCTTCAGAATAAACGCTGATAGGAGAGCCACAACAGCCTGGGAAACACAGGGTCAACCATACAGATTCAGTTTAGACATCTCACCAGAAAGCCTTCTCTGACAAATGCTAGCCTAGTATATAAACGTGCGCATGCTCAGCCATGCTCCCAGCCCTCTGCATTACCCCGTGCATGCTACACTGCTCGTGGCTATGCTTTTTACTTGGCTCTCTCTGCTCATTGAGCTCATCCCAGGAAAAGGGGTGCAGGGTACAGACTCTCCAATGCCGGCTTAATGGTCCTTGCTCACACTTACCTCAGGCCTGGTGGAACTCCCTAGCGTCCCAGCTGCCAAGGAGAAAAGGAGGAAGCCTGAAGGAAAAGGAGCTGAGGGGAATAACTGTTCTCTAAGAAAAGGAGTGTGTGAGCTGGGCTTGCAGGACTCTAGTAACAAAGGTCACGGCCACTGCTTAGGAATGTCTGCAGCATTCAGTATGGCCTCCGGGATGGTTCGGTTTCTAAGGCTTGCCTCCTCTTGGTACTGGGCCTGTGGGTCACAGAACAGTGTGCAGGGTCTCATGAACAGCAGCCCTGATCTCCATGAACCCAGCTCACTGGAGGCAGGAAATTCCATGTTGTAATAACTGGAGTTCTTCCATTCATTCTTGATCCATGACTAGGTAAGCAACTGGTCTTTAAAGAACCCATTTAGGCCGATTTCAGGAACAGCAGCCCAGGCTCTCTTCTGCCAATGTGCACAAAGAAGGAAATAAACAGAACAAAGAACTCTGGGCACCTCTAGTCCCATTGCTAAAGCCTGACTTACGGACAGAAGGAAAAATACTGAAAGGCCCCACCCCTGCCCTTCAGTTATCCCTGCAGTGAGGAGTTCAGAGAGCTGAGTTTGGTGTTTAAAAACACAGATTCGGAAGCGCAGCTGGCTACAGTCATTTTATCAAACTGAACACATATGGATCTGAGTAGCCATGGAAGGAGTTACAGAGACAAAGTTCGGAGATGAGACGAAGGAAAGACCATCCAGAGACTGCCCCACCCGGGGATCCATCCCATATACAACCACCAAACTTAGACACTATTGCATATGCCAAAAAGATTTGGCTGACAGGACCCTGACATAGCTCTCTCTTATAAGTCTATGCCAATGCCTGGCAAATACAGAAGTGGATGTTCACAGTCATCTATTGGATGGAACACAGGACCCCTAATGAAGGAGCTAGAGAAAGTACCCAAGGAGCTAAAGGGGTCTGCAACCCTATAGGAGGAACAATGATATGAACTAACCAGTACCTACCAGAGCTGTATCTCTAGTTGCATATATAGTAGAGCATGGTCTAGTCAGCCATCAATGGCAGGAAAGGCCCTTGGTATTGCAAAGATCATATGCCCCAATACAGGGGAATGCCAGGACCAGGAAGCAGGAGTGGGTGGGCTGGGAAGCAGGGCAGGGGGAGGGTATAGGGGGCTTTGGGGATAGCATTTGAAATGTAAATGAAGAAAATATCTAATAAAAACAAAATAACAAAACAAACAAACAAAAAAAGAGTAAATAGCAGTGGGAGTGGGTGGGTTGGTGAGCAGGGGGGAGGGGATAAGGGGTTTTCGGAGGGGAAACCAGGAAAGGGGATA